>KZ505667.1:1475600-1538225 GCA_002844005.1 Limosa lapponica baueri | reverse complement strand
GTGGTGAGTAGGACCCAAGAGGTGATCGTCCCCCTGTACTTGGCACTGGTGAGGCCTCACCTCGAGTACTGTGTCCAGTTTTGGGCCCCTTACCACAAAAAAGACCTTGAGGTGCTGGAGTGGGTCCAGAGAAAGGTAATGAAGCTGGTGAGGGGTCTGGAGAATAAGTCTTATGAGGAGAGGCTGAGGGAGCTGGGGTTGTTCAGTCTAGAGAAGAGGAGGCTGAGGGGAGACCTTATCTCTCTCTACAACTACCTGAAAGGAGGCTGTGGAGAGGTGGGGGTTGGGCTCTTCTCCCAAGTCACAGGTGATAGGACAAGAGGAAATGGCCTCAAGTTGCGCCAGGGGAGGTTCAGATTGGGTATTAGGAAAAATTTCTTCACTGAAAGGGTTATCAGCCATTGATTTCCTGGGGCTGCCCAGGGAAGTGGTCGAGGCACCATCCCTGGAGATATTCAAAAGACAAATTGACATGGTGCTCGGGAATATGGTTTAGTGTTGGTGTGTGTTTTTGTTTGGGGTTTTTTGTGTGGTTTTTTGTTTGTTTGTTTGTTTTTTGTTTTTTGCTTTTGTTTTTGTTTTTTTTTTTATGGTTGGACTAGATGATCTTAAAGGTCCCTTCCAACCTAGGCGATTCTGTGATTCTGTAATAGATGTGATCCAAGAGCAGCCTGCAGAATTTCATTTTCATTTAGAGGAATATTTTATCAGTTTTTCTCACTTCTCATCGGTACAAAAATATCACTGTCTAGGAAGTACTTCTCACCGTGAACTCTAAGACACACCTATTATTTTTAATATTTGACTTATCACTGGGATTCCTAAGCCTGTAGGGGAACAGTACTTGTTATATTGGGTCCCACAAAGAACATCAGAAAGAAGTCCTAAATCTATTGCGAGTCTAGCAATTGTTTTTAGCAATTACAAAGAGAATCAAAGGAATTTGTTTTTTTGAAGGAAAAGTAGATCTTTTAAATCCCAAAATGCCTGATATTTCAAAACACCCAGAGACAATTTCCAGTTTTTTTTAAGAAGCCGTCAGTTCCCAGCAGTGAACTAAGAGCAGGCTTGAAAGAGGAGAACTGACACAAACTTTCCTTACAGTTGAACATAACTGTATAGCTGCTGCCAACAGAGTTCACACATGATTTAATAAAGTTGGTAGCATAATTAAATCACACTCCATCTTCCTGGGACAAATACTTTTGAATACCTACCCCACCATGAGTACAGTTCCCATTTTGATTTTCTTATTAGTGAGAATGGTTTTCAGAAATGTTACATACAGCTTCTGAACACCCAGCCCATTCTATCTATAGCACTCAACTGAGTAGATAGGTTGGTGGCACTTACGGATAGCTGCCTGAATGGGACACTTAACTCTCTCTCTTATAAACATCCGGCTGATTAGCTTATGAAAATCGCTCTCTCAGCTACATACATTTTCAAAGCCATCTTTATCTGCACATTTCATTTAAAAATTCTGAAGTGCACATCCATTTTTCCATAAGTTTCTTAATTACACCAAATGCTTAACTTCAGCCTTTTCAGGAAGAGACTTCTCAATGCTTATCAGAGTAAGAGCAATCACAATAAAAGGTTAGTTTCCATACACACACCCCTCTCAAAAATGAAGCACAGCCTCATAATTCATGTGGCATGTCACCATGACAAAATCAATTCTCTTCTTATTCAATTTGACTAACTGTGAGGAATAAACTTAAATATGGTGTGAAAGTCCAAAAAAAGAGTATTTTTCTATAGTTAAGTATGTTATTAATATTATTATAAGTCATTTTGCTGTACTAGACAGAATTTAAAGATATTATACACAGAATTTAACAAATTGACCCTATGGGCTTGTGCAAAAAAGTGAATTTCAGACTCTAAATCATGGAGGTATTTTTGAAAGTTCTATCCAGTGAAATTCTGTCTATTTTTTCCAATCTCATTGGCAAAATCCAATTTAAAAACCTTACATTTTAAAGCAGACCATATGATATTTCACTGAAGAATGGACAAGAGTCAACAGGTTTTTAAACAGTTTACCTCTGGGCTGCAAATTGATAGTGAAGTTTAGTAAGTTATGTGTCATTTGAGAAGCAAGTTTGGTAGAAGAGAAAAAGGAAGGGTAGGTGGAAACTCACCAATTTGACCCTCTGGCCAGGGGTGGCACTGATTTCCCATGTGCACTCCTTTCTGCTGGGATACTTGTCTGGCCAATTGGGACTCGTGATGATGCCATTGGGACTGTGGATCTTCTGTTCACACTCAGCTGTGCCAACAAAGATAGCATCAGTTAGTCTGGGGGTCTGCATTCAGAGGTAGCCAGAAAAGTATTCTTTTTCGTCAGGGGACCCAACTGAATGGAAAGGCTCTTTAGGAAGACAGCTAAGCACTCTCTTCAGTGTGCACGAATATGTTCTTCCCCTTTGGCAAAAAATTTAGGGCAATTAACCTGGCATGCATGTTTATTGATGGTTGTGAAACATACACTGTTGTTTACAATGGATGGATTTCTTTGGAAAAAAATATTATAGAGAAATATACATAAAGTATTAAAATTCAATGGACTATTTTGCTATTCTCCCCATTTTACTTACAAAGTATGAAAATCCATATGAGAAATCTTACTACTTGAATTTCAAATGATAGTTCTCAATTTATTCCTCTCTCTTCTTGCTCATCCTCATACTGTAGTTACAGAGCAACCATTTTGATTTCTAACCCACAGTTTCTAGGGAGAGATATACAACTAAAGAGCAGCTAAGACTAAACTGTGAGTATGTACCAAGAACAGCTTCATCATTCACGTCATAACTGAATCACTAAAAGTGAATGTCTGTGAACAAAAAACTAAAACTTCAAGAAGGCAAGAAACAAAACCAGTTTCATTTTGTAATTGGTTTTTAACAATCTTCAATTGCTTTATAAATATCAGAGAATTATTCAACAAGAATTTTTTAGAGCAGACAAGTATCATTTCAACACAGGGAAAATGCAAGTGATTCACAAAGGGCACATCTTCACTTGAAAATTAAATCCATGCTAGAATACACCCTGAGAAATTACAGTAGCTCATATGATATTGCACGCTTGAGGTTCATTTGCAGATAAACTAAATTCTAGTTAAGCTCCAAAGTCTACTGTTTTCTTGGAAGTAACCATACCTTGAGACAGCAAATAGGATGAAAGATGCATAGAGACTTGAGTGGAATTTAGATTGTGTGAATATATCCCCTAACATAAACCCAGGAAGGGCAGACACAGTGTCAACCTGACTGCAAGGAAACTAACTGCTACTGATAGGTGTAAATGACAACTTTACCAGGCTTCTCTCCAGAAACTCTATCCCTATGTTTAATACAGTATTAGATAAATACTCTATCACAGCTTTAAATGTTCTACACTTCACAGCACTATTAAAAGTAGTGATTCCTGCCAATGATCCCAAGTTTTCCAAGCTGCATTTCTCTGGACTTCAAACTCAGCCACACACAAATGCTGGGGGTAGAGGAGACAGGAAAGGGGGCATGGGGGAGTGTTTAAGACCAAATATCTAAGCTCCCATTACCAATATCTTTTTCTTTCCTTTCTTTTCTTTGGAAGGAGAGCTGCTGAGAACTTTCTGCAAGACAGTTGTATAATCAACCATTCAAATACCTTACTACTTACCCTCCTTGCAGTCATGTTTGTTTTCGTGTAGCACAAATCCATTTCGGCACTGGCAAACGTAACTTCCTACGGTGTTGATGCACTCATGCTGGCAGCCACCATTGTCCTTCGAACACTCATCCTTGTCTAAGAAATACACAACAAGGTTAGGTGAGCATCATAGCTAGCAGTAGTCCTCATTACCAAAAATAAAAAGGTTTAGCACAGTGTTTGAGTCCAGAAAAGGCTAAGCTAAGGCACAGTCACTCTTCTCAGTATGAGAGTTTCATGGTACCTTAGTTCTAGCCACTCATTGCTCAGCCTGCAACCTTGCACCATGGCACAAATAGTTTGTCTCATCTTTCTAGGATATGAAGGGGAGTTCCTAGGGAAGAGGAACACTAGTAAAACAAGCAAGCTAAATCAAAGGACGTAAGACAGTTACCAGCGTTTACACTTTCAAGTGGTCGAGCTGGTAAAAATTTAATAAATATCTCATCCAAAGCTTTATTTCAGTAAATAACAGGAGTGTAATTTATGGACAACACAAAGTACTCCAACTTTATGCAAATTCCTCGATTTAATGGTGGTGTGTTGAAAGGAACAAGTAGGCCAAACAAGGTTTCAAGCTCTGCACATTAAGCATGTAAGAAAAGAAGGATCTAACATAAACATTTTCAATAAGTTGATTTTTTTTTTCCCCAGCAGAGTAACATTATGCTTTACTTTTAATGAATCTGGACATCACAGAATATCACAAAAAGAAAAACATTTCATTGAAGAACATACAAAACTGGCATTAGTTATTTCAAGGAGATCTACAATATAGCATGCGGTTCTGTTTATTAACATACAATCCTTCAAAAGAGCTTTTAGTGTGTTAGAAGTAAAGCAGAGAGTAGTGAAGGAAATTTGACCTGCATTAAACAGCTACAAATTTGTTGCATGGAAAAAAGCCAAACTAGATTAACAGGCTGTCATTCTAGCAAGAGGCCTCAGCTGCCACCCTTCTATGTTATTCAGCTGTTGTCATTTTAGGTGAAGCTGGTCCACTTAAGAGGCAGACTACTTCTGACATATATATATATACACACATACATGTATATAAGTATGCACATGTATATACCTATATATGTATAGACATATCTAAATCCTGAGATAGAAAAATATATACCTCTATAAATATATAAATATATGTATATATATATAAACACACACGTATTAAAAAAAACTATATCTTACAAGATGTGTCATTTCAATATGCAAAAGAGAGGAGGAAAAAGAGCAAAGAAATTGTGGTCATCCCAGAGGTCCAGTTATTGCAGGGTTGGAACGCAGAGCATTCACCCCTTTCAGCCTCATGTACCTTGGAAAGCAGCAATGAGTGTTATCTCCAAACAAGGTAGCATGTGATGTTTTAGACTTTAGTAGGCACAGTTAAGAATTTCTATGGATTACAAGCCACTATGGATAATTTAAGTCTCCTTTCATTGTCTTACTTATGTACTTTTTTCCCTGCCTTTACTGACTCTTATATTCAGTAACACAACAAAGGAAGTCTGCATTATAATCGCATACATATCAGCTTTATCTACCAAAATGTATGCAACACTTGACTTGTTGACTTGCAGGTCTTTCTATAAAAATCATCTTCTACTTATAATATATGATGATAATGTACATTTATAGATACATTCTGCAGGTCAAACCTAAGCATCCACTGCATTTTGTCCTGTAAATCTCCAACCTGTTTGCACTGAAACCTTTTGGAAGCTTTCTGCAAATGTGAACAGATCTGAAGGTTAAGAAACAGTCAAAAACATAGGCAGCTCCCAGAATCATACATCCAAAGGCTTACAGTATTTGTCATTTTGGTGATGAAAGAAGCATAAAAGCTGCACAATACACTGTTTATGCATCTTGCAACACATGTCCCAAACTGAGGTAGCAAGTCTATTTAATTTCAAACAAAAGTTATAATCTTTCATCTTTGCAAAAGCAATCACTATTATGAATTGATTCCACGTTGCAAGTGAAGAATAGTAACAAGCAATGAGAAATTAGACAAAATATGAACAAAACTCTTCAATATTTCCCCTCCTACATATTAGTTTGCATTTTTCTAACAAAATAACAAAATAAATGGAAGGCAAGCTCAAAATGCATTCACGTTAGGCTTTCAAATACAGAGTAGGTACAAAAATTCTAAATAAAAGCCCTGTCCATTTTCATCTTCCACCAAACTGTGTGAAAAATCTGAAAAGTATTTTAACATTAAATAAGCTTATATTCTGTAAAGTAATCTTTTAAGAGGCAAGTGCATAAGCAAACAGTCCCATGTTGGACCTCCTCAGAGATAAAACAATGGACAGAAGATAGAAAGGAGAAGCTCTGGAACATTTTTGAACCACAATAATTACTTGTGCATGGTTAATCAAGGATGCAACTGTTGAACGAGCCTTCCTCACACTTCATAATTCGGGACAGACTTTCTGTCAAATTGATTACCCAGTTTCAAAATTCATGAAAAAACAATTAGTCTGTATTAGTTATAGGAACAAATGTTTTGCCATGTAAAAACAAAGCCATTTGTTATGCTGACAGATGGAGATGAGTCTCCCCGTTTTGAATGGATACTTTCTTTCTTTGCATTTCAGTAGTCAGAGCAGGGAAAGATCCATTCTCAACAAAATGTTAGACTGAATCATTCAGAGGACAAATGGTCGTACCTCTGAGACTCTCAGAGGCCACCAGTCTGTGAATAATACGTACTCGGCCTGAAGGGACCTGTATCAAGTCCTTGCAAGATTCAAAAACAAAAATTTTCTCTTTGCAGGCAGCTTTCTTGTCTGTGGAAAAAAATGTACCAGGATGGCACCAGAGATGAGTTTGTGCTCCAAAACAAATTTGCTCAAGGCTAGAAACTTTCTAACTTTCTCCTTTTAACTGCTCAATGAATCATCACTCCCAAAAAAACATGTCCCAACAAACCTCATTTATAATATTAAATCAAACACTCTGTACATTCTGAATGTTCATGCAAAGAATCGTATTCTTTTTTTAAAACACTGAAATAACTCTAAAACTTATGATAAATGGAAGCAGTTTAGTGGTGTATTATGACTGGGTATTAATCATACCACTACAAAAAGACTGATTTAAAGACGTAATTAGGCTATCTTCTTGGAAACATCACAGAAAAAAAAAAAAAATATATATATATATCCATATTACTGCTGTCTTTTTCCCTCTCTAGAGTAAATTCCTGGAGTTACTTTACACTCCTCTAGTCTTATGGGCCCAGCAGACTGCAATAGGTCTTTTGACAAGAACGGAAGATAGAGGAGGGAGAGAAGAAAGAGAGGGGAAAAAACATAAAAACCTAATTGCTGGAAGCTTTTACTTTAGAAGCCTAGTACTCAATTCCAAAAAGTTTAATAAAAGTTTTTAAAAATTAATATATTGTTACTCCCTAGTTTCTTCCCTTTATCCAAGAAACTCAATTATGAATATACAAGACTGTTTCTGGAGATTAGCTATATCCTGGCAACAGCTCCCAACTGAGTTTTCTTCAGAACTGTCCCATCAAATGTAAATTCTACAGAATGTAGGAAAAAAAAAAAAGTTTTTCTCACTTTTCAGTAGCACCTGTCTGGCTGTTAACACCATTTTACAGCCAAAAATGTAATTACATGTTGTCTTATATCAACATAAATACCTTCTTAATGCAGGTCATCTGTTGCCCTATGTCACTGTTTGCTTTCACAGTTTATTACGGCAGGTTCCAACAACCCAAAAACTGGTTTCTGTCATCTAAGCTGGAGCTGGGCCATGCTTTCTCAATAGTAGCTGTGGCTTCAGAATTCACCAACATAAAGTTGCAAAAAAAGTTCTTTATCCGTGCTTTGTGGAACACATTCAAGTTGCTAGTCTTCAAAATAATCTGACTTACCCACCTGTCTTCTCTTTTACTGAGCATTGCATATGCCCTTTACAGGTGGATCGACTGCAAGATCCAGTGTGTTATTCATTACTGATTTTTTTCATTATATATGTCTTTATAACTAAATGCTTACAAATATTTCTATTATGATTTAATTAATAAAGCTGTTAAATGCCTTCTAGCATGTACCCTAGACATTAGCACTAAGTATTTTTCTGCAGATGTAGTTCTAAAAATAGTGTATTCTGAAGACAAGTAAATAAATAGGCAAAAAACCCACTTCATCAGCTGAACAGTGATCAGCTATCAACTGCCAAAGGCAAAATAATTGAAATTTTAAGTTTGTTCTTCATTGACTGATCAATAGCATATTATGTCCGTATTAAGGAATTCAGGGGTAAGAAAGTTAAAAAGTTTTTTGACAACCATGAGAGGTTTTTCTGATGAATTATTCAAATATGACAACCTCTTTTTAGATACTTTAAGTTCAGAAGTTTGATTTGTCTCAAACATTACAAAGTTTCTGTTTTAATCAGGAAATATTGTCAAAAGAGAAAGCTAGACAACACAGAAGAATAGAATCTGCTAGAAACAATGACAACTGGAAGAGAATTGAGAAAGAATAAAAATAAAATACGAAGTATCTGAACTCATATGAATTGAGGGAAGAGGTTATGGTAGAAATGCATTATGAAGCATTCAGTAAATTTATATACTTACACACTCAAAGACTATTTATATCAAACTGTCTTGTTTGAAGGGGATTAGATAGATACTATAGCCAGGACACATCACACATTTCAATTAATTAAAAAACACATTAGTTCAGATTTATCCCTGGCTAATGAATTTATTCTAGTGATTAATGGCATCATTTAAAACTTATATTTTTTAAATTACCAGGAAAAAATATTTCACCTGGGAGAAGAAAAGGAAGAACATTTCATTCAAAACTGAAAAAGACAAGGGAAATAATGGTTCTGAATGATTACGACCTGATGCTCTGAACTTCATGAATTACAGTCTGTCTTTCCCCAGCATACAGCTTTTGGCCTGATTTCTTCCCAGAACCCACTCATAATATTAATAGATCATTTAAACGATCACTAAAATAAATAAATAAATATATAGATCTGTGAAAATGAACTATCACTTTAAAGATAAACAGAATTTAACTGATTATACATGTATAAATGTTCAACTTATGCACAAAACACAACTTCTGAACTACAGAATTTACACAAATTTTGAAACTATCATTGCAAATCTTATCTGGCATGCTGTATAGATCCTGGAAATACATAACAAACTTAATTTGCAGGCCATTTTTAGAACTGGAACATGTAAATACTTACTCTTGTAAAAAGTCAAAATATGTGACAATTCCTGCTGGCACTACTAGGCCTACATGAAATGACTAGTTATGTAACATTTTCTAGGAAGAAGCTCTGTTGTGTTCATATATGTATTTATTACAAATAATGAATATACCTTGAAAGCTTCTTGCTAGTGTAAAATACTAACTTAAAACTACTACTATATGTAAAGATGGATATGAAAGACTATAAACAGAGAACAGCGATTATGAGAAAAAAATAATATGGTTTAGAGGAGGTAAAATGATCGTCAATTTCTTTGGATGAGATGAAACACTTTTTTTCATTTTTCATAATTGCTTAAGAAAGACATCAAAGTAGTCAGAATGAGAAAATTTTGCAAGTCTAAAATATTTTTTTTGACAGTTACTTTCCTCACTTTCCAAAACGCATCATTTATACAATATACTGATTCTTATTAGTTGCTCATAATTAAGTTATCAAAGCCAACTAATACCATTTTCCTTTTAGCTTTGATAAAATATTTTAGCTAACAAATACTAAAAACAATGCCTGGTAATGCATTTTACTACACGCTAAACATAATCAGGATTCTCCAGATTCAGATTTTTAACTGCTATCAAAAAACTTGGGGCAGAATTCAAATCCAGAATGCTTCCGGATGACTTCCAGGTTGGGGAGGTGGGCGGACAGGACTGTTTTGTTGTCTTGTTTTACACAACGTAACATACTTGTGCATATGTGTGTGTGTAAACATACAAGAAAAACACTAAGCAAAATTCCATTACAAACACCAGGTGGTATCCTGCCACAGGCAGGTTATTATAGTTTAGCCCCAATGGATAATTGCAGACACCACTGTTGTGCAAATATTTCCTCACATCTCCAGCTTCACTCATGTCTAACTTTATTCATCATACACGTTCCCAGATGATATAAAATTCCATCACTCTGATCTGCCTCAGTAAAATTACACTTCTAACTAAAAAGACACACATTTTTGCAAGAGCAAGGTCAAACTCCGTTCTTCTGCAAAACATTAAGTAGTGCAAAGTTTGGCCAGAAAGTACCCGTAATGTTAAACAAATGTTGTAGCAAAAAGTGGTAATTTAATAACTAATACAATGTATTAAGAGACCTGAGCAAAAAAAACACAAGTGTATGCTGTAACTCATATCACATTACAAGTGGGATCCAAAAAAAATAGCAACAAAACTCAGGATAAAAGAAACCTAATAGTAAGTTAAAAACACAGTAAATTTGCTTTTTTCCTCTGTCTCACAAAGTCCATTTGCCTCTGCTGTTGTTTAAAAATATATATGTGTACTCCATATATTTTGTACCATATAGAGCCATGACAATTCAGAACAGTATTTTAAGACAGGAGAGTGGTTTATACTTATATAAATAAAAAGAAGTCAAAACTACCAGGAAAATCATAAGGGAAAAGGTCACTCACTTTCATACCAAAATACAGTATTCACTCCACCTAGGTAGTACATGCTCAGAGGCACTTACAGGCACACAGGAGTGATTTTCTATACCTGAGAAGAAGTGTGCCTTGAAGCCTTTTTTTGACACAGTGTTGTCAGATCTGAACTCAACTCGCATGTTGTTGTACTGAGAGGTGATAACTTCAGGCACTTCTGTACCGCAGAATTTACCGTGTAGCTTAGAATCAGAAGAAAGGCCACTACGAATCTCCACATAATCGTATTTGCAAACCTGAGAAAAGAAAGAAAGAAAAACATTTTTTTTGGCTAATCAAAAGAAAAGCATGAAGTTATTTACAAATGCAAGAACTCTGATTGGTATATGCTAGTTAATAATAGGATAATAATACCATTTTTTAACTTTTTCCTGACTCTAAAAACATTTGTAAATGCTTACAAACATTCACCAGTTTTGTGGAAGAATATTTTAAGGTCACTAAAGCACAGCTATGCTATGCATTACATTCAAAACTATATTTTGATAGATACTAATATGTGCTTGGTATCTAAAGTCTTAGTAAGGCTTCCATTTAATCTAAAAATGAAAAATTGCAGTTACATTATACTAAAATCCAGAAATATTCACCCTAAAATTTATACCTATCTTTGGGCTATAAATCACATATCCAGAACCTATAAATCTTCTACTGGTTGCATCTCATAGATTTTTAAAAATATACTAATTTTCACTGAGAAACTTACAAGGTAGGTTTTTTACCATAATGTATTTAAGACATTCTTTTATTTGCACATACATAAATCTGCACAATTAAAACTATACATCTTTCTTTAACAGTAGCATAGCCATAATTTGGAGAGCTAATGCATGCAATTTTCATTAAAAGGTTAAAAATAAAATACAGTGAATTAATGTAATAAAAAAGCCTTATGCAAGGCCCACTACTCATGATAATACTTTAAATTCATAATCCCTTGGTCCGAAAAAGCCTTCTACCCAAAAACTTCTAAGCTTCTTAGGCTCGACTATCAATCATTTAATCAAAAATGTCCCAGTTGTCTGCAATTAATAGCTTAAGAGAAACCAGTGCCCAGGAGGATTCATACAGAGCTCAGATTGTCCTTTAAATCCAAGTTGTATTTGATAAATCGCAATTTCTAGTCAAAAAAGAGATGTCAAGGGAGCTGGAGGAGAACTATAGGAAAGGGTGTTTTGGCCTTTTTTTCTCTCTCTCCTATGAAATATTAAGTGATTGTCAACATTTCCAATTTTTTTGAATACGATACATTTTTGATGTAGATTAAATTTTCATTGTTCCTGGAACAATTTTCATATGTTACAGAGTTGGAAAGTGACTAATTCACTTGAAACTACTTTTATACAATAGAAAGAACACAAAGATTTATAAGACTTGAGTTACTGCCACATGATGATTTATATTAATTGTAAAATAAATTCATGATAATGCACATGATTTTCAAATATACCTCACATTCTTAATAAATTTCAGAAATTTCAGTAATACATCAGTGGTGAGTTTTGATCGTTTCATAACTTTAGATTAGAAATTAAATATAATTTCAGATAGGTTTAACTTCCTTCATACTACACTATATTTTTTTAAAAAAACTTTCAAGTTAAATGTCAAGTTAAAATTTTAAAATGTAAGTGTAAAATATTAAAATTGTAAGATTGGAAAAGAGATATTAAACCTTGTATTAAATGGACCTTGTATTAAAAAAAAAGTAAAAATCAGAGCACTTGCTAAATGTATACATTTTATGCCTGCACTCAGACAATGTATTGGAATGTTCCAAGTATTATATGTGTTTCTTCTGATTTTCATAGGTACCCGTCTTAGCACTACAATTGAATAATATGAAGCTGAAGCTGATTTAGTAGCACAGGAGATGATCAAACCAAAGTTCTAAATGTTGAAAACATTATGTATATATTTTTCATATCTGCTGAAGTTATATGTCTTGCATGACCTTAGAAAACTGATTTAACTTTATTATAGCTGAGATGCTTTCCTTGCAAATCTGGCTTAAGTACCAACAAAGTGCAAGAAAAATGTTTATGATTTGTTCAAATGGTAATTCAATTTTAATTGTTTGGGATTTGTAAGATTTTATTATACTTTTTACAGTTGCAATAATGATAACGGAACATGAATGTAACATACTATATATAATTAAAAGTAAATTGGAATTTCACACACTTTAGAGCATACCTCAAATTATTTAAAAAAAATATTTTGAGATATTTTGGAGAAACCACAGCTGGGTTGTTTCTTAGCTGTAAATTAAACTCCAGCTTTTGCCACTTCAGATCTCGTGCCCAAAAGACAGCACAACCTCATATCAAATATTTCGCTACGAATTTGTTTAGTCAGAAATAATGTCACGGGATTTGAGTTCTTAATGTCACATGAAGAATATCCAGATAAAATTGATAGTGACAGCACATTATAACTATAGTTTAGCAAGGGATCTCAATGGTATGACAGAGTAGTGTCTAGGAAGCAGAACAGAAGCCAAAATGTTGATGTTGAAACCCGTATCTTACTGATTTGCACCCAAAAAACCACTGCAACCCCCACCACTTAAAGCTGTAAGGAGCAGCCATTACCGCATGGAGGGCTCTGCTCTGGCCCTCTCCCCAACCTGGAGACCACCTCCTCTTTGTCTCCAGGTGCTGCCCAGCTCAAACATGCTGCTTTTCTATTGTGCATTATTTCTAGTACTGCTCCTTTTAAAATATTTCCCCCTGAGATACTTGCAAATGATTTAAATGCTCCCTCTCTCTGTCACTAACCAGAGCTTATGTGTATTCTTTGTAGTCATAGTCTATAAAGATTATTTGGTTTCTCCAGATTTTCTTCTCTTGAATTCTTTCCAATATGCCTCAGCCATTTGCTTTGTTTTACTTTGTTGATAAAAAAAAGTCAGCTGAGACTCAGCAGAGAACAATTTCTTTTAAATTTCTTGTAATACATATACATTTAGATGATATGTAAAAGTGAGGTATTCTCTCCATATTTGTTTTGAAAGAATCCAGAAACAGTCTCAAAACGAAAACAATAATATCTATGGTTATTGTCAGTGTATGAACAGTCAGCAAAGGTTTTATAAGACAATATCTATTTTTGAATGCTCGTGAAACAGTTTAGCATGTAACAAATTGTGCAGCTCTTTGTTCATGGTTACTTACTTCATTCCCTTCTAACTCAAAAAACTCAAACTTCATTGAAATTCGGTATTGCGTTGGGGCAACCACCTGCCACACACAGTTTTTGTTTGGAGGATACTCTTTGGGCCACCCTGGTGTGGTTATAGTCCCATTTAACTTTGTCAGGAGTCCTCCGCAAGCAGCTGTAAAATTAAAAAGGAGAGCATCGTTTCTTGACTGAGACCGTGTTTTACTATAAACAGAAGCACACTGAGAAGATTCAGTCCTCTCATTACTTATACCACTCTAATGCCCAGACAGACTAATCAGAATCTTGCTTTATCATGCTTGGTGCAAACAAAGAGAAAGAGACAGCCCCTATCTTGAACAGCTTGCAGGTTTGTGAGCAGAGATAAGTTTCAGGACTACACAAGGCTTTATCATATTCATTCTTTTTCCTTCCCTCCAGAGACTCTGGTTATTCTCTTACAGCCTTTCCCATGCAAGTCCTCTGACCTCACCACCCTCCCCAGGACCTTGACCACTCCTCTTCTGACAGACAGACTAGTTAAGATGCACTTCACATTTCTCCAGCTTCTCCCCTTGATTATTGATCGAGAATCAGCCCTACCTGTGTCAGCTCATATAGCTGTATATGCCTCCCATAACCTAATAGATAGGGTCACTTCTTTAGGATAGCAGTCACGTACTCTTCAGTCACAATTGCTTTTTCTGAAGTATGGATGTTTAAGTAATAAAGAAAATACCTATTATTTCCAAATATAGGCTGAGTTAGTCACCTCCATACAACAAAACAATACTGAATGCTGTTCAGACAGCACAGGATAAACACATTAATCTTTTCCATCTGTGGAATTTTTTTTTTTTTATAAAAAATAAAGTAATGGAATTTGCAGGGGTTCTCTATCGCACTCTGCTCCATTGATAGCACTCCAGCACTGTGACAGCACTGGAAATCATCCACAAATCTCTTTATAATGAGCTAGTCGGGGGAAGCTCTGCCTTCTTCCAACTGCTCTGTGCTAACGCTGAATGCTTTAAAAACCAGTTATTCCTGTCTAGCTGATGGTCTCACTCACTACATCTACTTCATCTAACACACCTGGGACAACTCTCCAACTTCTCTGTCAGGGCACACTTGGCCAACCCAGACACATATCAGTGTTCCTCCTGGCATCTGGTTTTCTATGCAGAGGACTTCTTGGTACATACATAAAATTTAATCTGACCAGGGTAGGGGGGGCTGAAGACTCTGGGTCACACCTCAGTGTGTCAAAAAGGTTGGGCACATGTTTAGAGACCGTACTAAGATGACACAAGTTGTACCCCCAAATAATCCAATCTGAGTCAGGTTGACACCTGACCTCTAGTCTTCAGTGTCTGCTTTTCAACATCACTCCATTTTTCCTTGAGACAACAGTGGGAAACGTGGAAATACTGAAAAAGAACCCCAACTCTTAAAGCCTCATAATATGCTGCCAGCAGGGACACTTGGATTAGACCAGCATGAAACAATTTTCTGTGCATGTCAACACCGCAGTGAAGCATTGGGCAGAGCTGCTGAGTTAGAGGCTTCTACTCTGGCATCATGTGTGAATTAATACAACTAGCTCACCCTTAAATTCCCAAACTATTACTAGAACGTAGTGCTCACTGTGACTACACAGTGATTTTAATTCAGCAGTCCCAAGTAGCATCTACACACAGTGAGTGCTATCTTGCATGGAACAAACGCATTTACATAGCTCAAGGATTTTACTCCACGCTGTGCTGCACTGCCCTACTGCAAATGACTCCTCTTTTTGCCAGTGTTGCTTTTCTGTTTGAGTGCCAGGGAGGTATTCCTTCTCTATCTCTCAGAGGAAGAGTTTTCTGAAAGACTGGTGATCTTCCCTACATTCTGACTCAGATCAGCAGACAGACTAAATTAAATTCCTTACATAAATTTGGGCGATGATCAAAGGACCAGAGATCAAACTTGTCTTCATGGCCCCCATTAGGTTAACCTTACTTTCTGCATACTGCCTAATATGCAGACATCTTAATACAATAGGCTTTTTGAAATAAAATGCTTTTCCAGTGTGCTCACTAGTAAAGTTGGCAGGGGGGGAACCAGCCAAAAAAACAACTGGCTTTGAGAGCTGCAGTCTAACATGACTGTAGCCTAGGACTATCAGCACCTCACACACCCCCACAACAAATGAGCAAAAAAACCAACCCTACAGAACCAAAACCAAAAGAAGAAAAAGTGAGAAGAAACTAAGCAAAACTACCCTAAATTGTGACAAATCATGAATTAAAGCCAAGGAATGGGAAAAAAAAAAAAAAAAAAAAACACACCAGTGAATCACGTCTAAAGAGAACCATAGCACTGAACACCCCAGTTTTCAAACACCATTCACTACTGAAACAAACAGGTAAACTGAAAGAACAATAATTTGTGCAATCCCTGAATTTATTGGTGTTTATGAATTAAAAACAAAATCAAACAATAATTGGTGTGTAATTATCAAGAGCTTTTGCTTCTTTCCTTTGATATGAAATATGTATAGAATGCAAAAGGTTATCTCATTGTAATCCTAGCTTTACACAGACTTCCATTTGTCAGTTGTTTATTTCTCCAAATTATTATTTAAACATGCTTTGCTCACACTGAAATGTAGAGTTTGTTTCCAAGAAAAGTCCACAATCTGTCTGGGAGTGGGGACGATTTCTCTGAGTTAGAATAAGGGATCCTGCTCTTCAAACCAGCCTCCTTTCCAGTCATGCCCCAGTCAGAGGTGGTCAGAGGGATCATTAAATATTCTGATTCTCAGACAATGACACATTGCTCTGCTGATAACTGTCTCCTTACACGTGGCAGGGGACTTTGCTTTAATGAGTTTGAATAATATAATAAGTGGTTTGGGAAGGTACCAAGTCCTGCTTTGCATCATCCTCCATCCACTAACAGCAAAACCTGTGAAGCTAAATTAGTGACAGGCATCAGATGAAGATGACTGCTGTGGACAGACATCACCCCAGCACTACTACTTAAAAGGGAGCACTAGTTTTCCAGGCTGGATTCCACAGATCTCATACTGCTAGGACAGAGCATACGAAAGGTGTGGCATTTCATCCCAGCAACGGCACCCTGTGAACTTTAAGAGCCCATAAGACAGCAACACACTATACCTTCACAACTCTTTCTGTCAGGACCAAGTTCATAGCCAGGATCACAGGCGCACTGGTAACTGCCCAGGGTATTTACACAGCGCTGCTCACAGCCACCATTGTCAGGTTTGGCACATTCATCTTCCTCTGCCAAGACAGGGAAGAATGCAAAAACCTGTTAAATAATTACTTTCCTCAGCTGTAATTGTTGGATCAATATTAACTCAGAAAGCTGTATGCATGCCATTATAAGGTGCAATACATAACACACTGTGGTTGTTGACTAGAACATTTTCAAATGCTAAGGAGACCTGCAATGGAGAAAATAAAATGTGTCCTTTGTGGGCTTTGGGTGGGTTTTTTTGCAACAATACCTACTGACAGCTGCAGACCTAATTTACAAGCACTTTGTGGGCAGCATACAATAATTCAGGCAGCCATAATCTAAAGGTTGTATAAAGTATTGAAAGAAAGATTGAAAATCCACAGCAGGGTCACTTGAAGGGCACTTTATCTCCCACAGAATCAATTTGTGCATTATCCCGAATTCATACTCAAAACCAGATTAACAGAATCCTCAAATCCCAGGTTTTCATTCTACTGATATTAAAGGGAAAAAGATGCATTAGGGATGGGGGAGGGAAAGGAATAATGTATTATCTCTACTAGCTCTGAAGTATACCCGCGAGATTCATTGTTAAAATATTCCTCAGATGTTGAAATATTGTTCCCTTACATCAGGACAAGTAATTTCATCAGAATAAAACAGAGCTCCCACTGTCATGTCTACAGCTTTCAAGGTTATAGTTGTCTACAGTGAAAACTAACAGGGTGAAAAAAGCCCCAGCTTGTGGCGTTTCAAAAGAGCAAAAAGGTTGTCCTGGTGGCATGACCTGTATTTCGAGTGTCACCATGGCCACACCACTGCTGGTGGCTTTCACTCGGCCATTGGCAGCACAGGGTAGGAATTACACACACCTCATTCACCAACTGTTGCAGGTATAGCGGCAATCGTCTGACACACACCACCCCACCCCAAAACTAGAGGAAGACCAGGAGGCTATTGGTCACTGGGTGATTTCTTAGTTGTATTTTTTTTCCTTGCTCACAGAAAGTAATAAATTGATAAAGCTGCCTAATGCAGCAATAAGATTAAAAGCACAGCATTTAGGCAAAAGTAAAAAAAAACTAACAGAAAAGACCAAGTTGCTCTATTGTGATTATATTATTTAAATTTATATTTGATAAAACAATATGACCAAACCCCCCATTTTTACAAGATAAAATATGTTTCAAAGGAGTTTCAAAATTAAGTTGATTATTTGAATCTGAAGAGAGTAGGAAATTGCACTGAACATGTTCCTTCACTCTATGGACATATTTTACCAGGAGACAGAAATACCTCAACTCTTTTTATTTCATAAAATTTCATGTCCAGGTAAAAAATAAATAAAAAAATATAGTGGAAACAGTACAGAACTGATTTTAGAAAAAAAAAGGTTGAAAAATATTTTTCATGTCCTATCATATTTTTTCTAGTACAAAATCATAGTTCACAGCTCCCAAAATATGCTTTAACATTTACCTTTAAAAAAGTTAGCTGCAAACCCTGCTTTGTTAACGGTTCCATCAGAAACGAACTTCATCCACAGGGTATTAGAGGTAGATCTAATGTCTTCTGGCTTGTCATAGCCACAGAAGTGACCAATTAAAGGACTGTTTTCATTTGCTCCATCTCGAATTTCCAAGTAGTCATATGCACAGTTATCATGTCTTTCAATCTGTAAAAAATTATTTTTGAAGTAACTTTTTGAACTTGATCATAAATATGAAATATCAATCAGCTAAGAAACAGGATAGAAATTTTTCAAAGTTAACATTAGGTTTCCCTGTTTAGGGTTCGAACACCAGGAAGATGAGGAAAAGAACAAGCATCACTGGACCTTTTTAACTATACTTGTTTTCCACAAGAAAAAAAAAATTTGTAATTCTTACACAGGACAAGAATCTAACTGGAAAAAAGTAACTAAAAAAACACAGTTCACCTCTAAGCTTCCTGATGTTCTGTCATATTCCTGCTCTGAGTTCAAGTCCTCTTTTTTCATGTATGCTCACGTATGCAAGATTAATGGTTCAACAAGTAACCAGGTCAGAAATATTAATTTGTTTGGAAATATTAAAAAGCTCAATTTTGATTATTATGCATAAGATTTTTAGACAGGATTAAACTGTGTTATTTCAGGTGATTGATATTTTATTTTCTTCCTTTATCCTCAACACTGCAAAATTTTGCATTTATCACTATCCACTGATGTTGCAGGGTAACTTAATAAATTACAGTGCATTAAGAGTTTTGGGCATCTGTAGGATTAGATCCAAACACACTTCTAAAATTATCAGCTCTTAAGTAGCCAATAGAACAGATGACAAAAAACATCATAATTATTTTTCTGCAGTTGACGTATCTGGTTTCTGTTGCACAATTCCTTATTTCAAGTGTCTTCTTTTGACTGTCTGAATCAATGGAGTGAGGTCTTTGCCATACTGATGGAGAAACCTACTGAAACTAGAGAAACTGAAAGTATGCCTCTCATTTAAACCTCCTGCCAGATGACATCCAAACATAGACTAGTATACAAGTGGACATGTGTGCATTTCTACTTGGGTAGCAAGTCTTGTGCTCTTTACATAATAGTATTTGCAGAGTCAATCAGAATGGGAATTGCCCCAAAGAAGAAAGCAATAAAAGCCTGAATATTGTCCTATCTGGAGCCCAGAAAATTTATAATGCCTGTCTTTATTGAGAGAGTATCTTTCCCAACAGAATTAAGAAACCCTCTTGATCTGGGTCATTTTACTGCAGTATTACTTCATGTTACTCAAGTAATATAATATCTTAGCTATAAAAGAATTAACTAAATCCAAGTATTCAAAAATAAATCCTCTAAGAAAACTATTGTTCAACTAAGTGGCTAAATCGGGAGATAGGTTTATAGAGGTGGAGGGGAGGGTGGGACCACAGTCAAAAAGAAGGTGTTGGAGAAGCCTCAAATTTGATTCAGCACATTCAAATTCTGTTAAAATGACAAAGAAGTCAAAACCAAACCAAACCCAGAAAAATCTACATCTTATCTCCAGACAGAGTTTTTCTTGAATGTAAGCTGCACAGTTAGTACAAGTGGCTGCTGATACTCTGCTCTAATTATGCATTATGACCAACACTAAGCTCAGTAACCACCACACGCTAAGGAGCTTTCATTTAGCACATTAGGATTTCTGCATCTTTTATGTAAGAGGGAAAACTGGGGGAAGGAGCTGTTTGATTTTATTTCATTTTAATGGCATCAAAATATGGCAGACTTAGACACAAAATTTGTCTGTCTTCTTTCCAACTTTCCAATTCTTCAAGCATTTACATACGTAATTTTCTCCTACTCACTTATCTGGCACGATCCATATTGCCATTTACTCTGATTTCTTAGCTGTTAGCACATGAATTTCTTTGGGCCAGAGTTTGGGAAATGAGTGAGAAAAGTCAAGATCTGGGATCCAACCACCCATTGCTGACTTCAATGGCAATTGTATGTTTACAACTAATGCAGTCAGGCACATGTCTACCTGAGCACTGGTAAGTTTTTGACACTATAATACCAATTCCACATTTTCATTAATCTAAATAATAAATTTTAAACACATGACATCATATTCCATTTTGAAACAATGTCTGCCTTATCTCAGTGAAAATCATATTGCACTCTGATGCAGAAAGAAGTGACCTGGTCCAAAGCCCACTAATATCAATGAAGGAATTGTGTATTTTCCCCGTACATGTCTGTGGTCATTTCACTACTCAAGACTTTTAATTAGTATTTGCCTTTTTCCATATTTCCCTGTTCTATGGGGTAATACAGGAAACTTGATTTTTCACAGGCCAAGTAGAGCTCTGAGTTACACATACCAAATTCCCATTGAGGTAAATTGTTGGTTTCTTTTCTGAGAATCATTCTATTTTTGGCAGAAGACAACAGCGAAAAATACATTTTGTATAGCAGTAAGTTGCTAAACTTCCTAAGACTATAAAAATCAACCAACTTACAAAGTGCTATTGATTTTCAATAAAACAATTCTAAAGGTAGCCATTCTACCATATTAATATATTTTTAGTATACTACTACTGCAAGTGATGCCATTGTTATTATCCAAATTACTATATTAAGGGATTAAATCGTTACACCTATATAGTGTATATATAAACTAACAGAAAAGATTGTGTTTGTGAGAAATGACAATTGATGTTAAGGCACTTGATAACCAATGAAAAAGAACGAGTATAAAATGCTCTTGGCTCATCTGTACCCTCAGGTTTTAAGATGTTGTGGTACTGTCATCTGGGAACATTGCCATACAAAGATCTATTACACTTGCAATACTCTCTTATTCTTCCTACTACAAGGGCAGAAAATCTCCTCAAGTTAATGAAAGGACTCCCAGTGAGTTTAGTTGTAACTGGACTGATCCTGTAAACCTTATTTACTGAAGCATTAAAGTTTCACAAGATTGATATTATAGGTGGATAAGAATATATAAAATGCTAGCAAATAAACAGGTTTTACAGAAAAATGCATTGCTTCTAGGAGGATGAAAAGTACCATTGGCTCCTGCAGGTCTTAGAGGAAACCCAGAATTTGAACGACATAAGAGAACTAATCTGAGAAAATGCCAGAAAAATTCCTAAGACAGGAGAATAAGCACAAGAAAGCACCAAGAAATCTCCTGGTGAAATGGAAAGGCAGATATGTTCTGAAAATTCAGTCTCGAAAGAAAAGAAAATTCATTGTACATAGTTTCAGTTTTGAAAAAAACAATTACTTTAGACTTAAATACATTTGGTTAAAAATTTCAGACTACCTTTGCTTTGTAGCACTCCCCCAACAGAAAAAAAAATATTTAAAAAAACACAACAAAACAAAAAACTAAAAACAAAACAAAATATATTTGAAGAGCAAATCCAAGACCAATTATTTTTCAGGAGAAATCTTCTGATTACTTTTTGTCATTGTTAATTTATTTGTTGATAGAGTCAAATTCCAATACAGGTAAACGTACCTGACTTGGTCATAGACTTTAGACATAAAAGGTGGAATATATGCCTAGTGGAATTCAGGAGATCAGATACATTTTATTTCCTGATTTATGTAAAAATAATTTACATGAACACTATCTGCACATAGATTAACAGGGCCACTCAAATGAGGAAGATTAATACGTTTCAGCTCTATAAACCCTCTGGACTGCCTTACCTGGTGAAAGAGAGTGCCAACAAAAGTTCTTTAAAAAAAATATTCAAGGCTGCCTAATTTTCAAAGAACAGTATAATAAAGTTGACTATAACAATGAAGCAAAAAGATGGAGTTACCAGTCCCAACATCTCTGCTGTCATCTAGATGCTAGGAAGCATAGCTCTCCATCAGGCAGCCAAATAAGAAAGGGTAATCCCACACTCAGTGGAAAATGCATTGCCCACAGCAGGCAAAAAAAGATGACTCATTGATACAGTTTAAAATTCTCAGCTTCCCTAGTGCTTTCATTTCAGAGTGAAGGTTATTTATACAGTTATTTTTTCTAGCATTACATATGGATAATGAGAATTCCTCTTACTTAACTGTACCTTTCAAAGGACAGAGAAGTAATTTTCTCACAAACACGCTGCAATAACTCTTTGGCCTGACATTTACTTTTTTTGATCTCAGTTGGCATGAACAACTGTGATTTTTAAACAACTTTTTGTTTTACTGGGCAGTGCACCAAGGATTCAGTCCAGAGAGGGACTTAGTAGCAAAAAACAGAACACCTACGTTCAGGCGCTTGGACCTGAAATGGAAATCAGACCCAATGGTGAATGTCTAGGCAAGGCACTTCAGAGCAGTTTCCAAAGCAACTCTCTCTCAGCAGGAAGCTCTGTGGACAAGCCAATAAGAAATGCTATGAAGACAGATATAACAGAAGTCTTGTGTCTTTCTGGTGCACCTCGTTTGGTGCTGAAGGGCATCTTGCCACTCTGGAATCACAGCTCAGACTCTCCCTGGAAAAGTACGTGCCTTTCAAGTCCCTACTGTTGGAAATGATATTTTTTCTCTTTCAAAACACACCTAGCAGAGGCACTAACTTGAGACTACCACTCAACTATACTTCTGCTCAATTTCCTCTTTCTTCTTATGAGGTGTCAGTCCACATGTTTCACCTCTAGAAAGTGTCATAATCGTAAATAGCCTGGGGGAAAAACTGGACATTTCTTCTTACAGCCTTAACCACTAGCCTACTAAATTGTGCTCTCATTTGCTGGTCTTTGTTTCTAATTATTTTCTATATGGTGAGGCAGGAATATGCCATCTTCACACATGCAAATATAGCATAATTTGGTGATTAGAAAAAAAGATCCTGAAAGATAAGAAGAGATGGAAGTCTGACGCTCCCAGAGGCGATATTGAACTGATGTCAGTTCAGGCAGTTACGTACCGTGTGTGTAGACTAATGGTGAGCATCTGCACAGAGATCAAATACTGTGGCAGGTCTCTTATGAAGAGGTGTAGTGCCATTTCTCTTGGGATCACACTAAAAAATACTGAGCACCAATGGCAGACTAGAAAAGCTCCATATCTACTCAGTAAATTATATAAAGTTACTGAAAACTTTGTGCATTTTCAACAGTGCTTAAAAAGAAAGACTGACATACTATGTTAAATAATCTTGAGCCAGGACATGCAGAGTGTGACTGCCATTTGGAAAACTCTTTGGACAGAGAGAGCTGATCTTGTCTGCACTTTACCCAACATAAATTCAGGATACAAAAAGGGAAAATGAAGTTGAGTCTGTGAAACTATTAAAATTTCCATTGTTTATATTCATAATTGCTGATAAAGTTCCAAACCCTTGTTATTTCATGCTCAGACCTTTCATCAGTCATAGTAAAAATGTGCCATACCTCTGAAGTCTGTTTGTAGGACTAAAATTACAGGTTGGAAATTATATCTATATTTACAATACATGTGTTCATATCTATGTGCAACATAAAGCCAAAACCCTTAGACTGAAAGCTCAGACATGTCATTACTGCTGAGGCATATTAAAATAAAACAAGTGAACTCAAAGTATGTTACTGAATTTATCCACAAACTTCAAACTAGTGTATAGTGTATGTATAAAAAAAGACCTATGAAATATTATTTTTCTTTGTTATACAATAGTTTATCACTGTTTAGCAATGTTATACACAGAGAGATGTACACTAAAGACATGCAAGTATGACTCACTGTGGTCTTTTTCTTCCCTCTATAAATATAGGTTTGTAAACTGAATTTAAGTAGGCCTTTTTTTTCCTTCCCCTTTCTTCTCAAAACAGAAGTAAAAAACCACAGTGGTTTCTTTCCAAATAGGCATTCCTTTTTAACAATAAGATTTAGCGAAGATCAAAAATCCCTATTATTTAACAGAATGTTAAAATGGCCTTGCTGAACTGGATTATGTATTTCCTTAGCTGTGACTATTGTTATTGCTTTAAATATTCCAATTCAAATAGCATAGAAAACATCAAAAACCTTTAATCTTGAAAATTTCTGCAGAAAGGAAGGTTCCACGGAGAGTAGAATTGGATTATGGAGTTTACTTTTAATAGAAAATTCTTAAATTCATTCACAGCTTCAATGAGGATTCCCTTAAATGTCACTGTCAGTTATCCACTAGATGCTTTTCTGAGATCAGTTTAAAGGCTTTACCTCAAATGCTTGAAAGGTTAATCCTACATTGTAGTTTTCTGACACTGTTATTTTCCACACACACTCCTTCATTGGTCTGTAGTCATCAGGATAATTGGGAGACTGGATCTGGCCTTCATTTTTGTGGATTTCACCTCCACAAATAGCTGATAAAAACATAAAATTCTTATTGTCAATAATGACATTTTCTGTTCCCCGTGCACAAACTGACATTTTATGCACCACTCTTTAAAACTAATGATAATATTATTCTGGAGAAGACTGCAGAAGTCTAACAAGGACAAATTCTTGAAAGTAAAATCCATTTAAACCACTGTATGTATTTCAGTTACAGAGTATAATTCAGCACTTTTTATAGCTCTAATCATGTCTACACTGTTCAGGAAAACTTTGGAACCATGGATAATCTGAATCGATGTATTTTACAGGTTACATTTAAAAGGTCAAAATAATTAGATTTTATTTTTTGTTTACCTTTGAAATATACTGAGTAAGCACTCAATTAATATTTAGTAACCTTTACAGAGAGACAAATGAGACAGAAATCTCATATTTTATAATGATCTATGCATTTTAACCTACAATTTATCACTTCCAGCTTACACTGAATTTGAAGAAACAGCTAATATAAATAAAAAATATTTTCATGAAATGCACTTTTCGGGGTCCATACTGATAATCATGTAAAGATCTGTAAATATAAACTAAATCATACAGTTTATTACCATAGATTCAATATTTAAGAAAACGGGTTCTGTCTTAAACAGGTGAATGTTGACTTGCTAATACACTCAGTGGGTGAGAGTGTCTCTATTAAGTAATCCCTGAGTATATGGAAAACTAAAGTTGGATTTTAATGAAGGATAAATAGAAAGTACTCAAAAGAAATCTTTCCACACACTAAGCACAAGAACATACACTTTCAGTTGATTAAATGACTGGTTAAAAATGCTTATGAATATTAGATATTAGGAAGATATTCTTTACTGTGAGGATGGGGAGGCACTGGAACAAGTTGCCCAGAGAAGCTGTGGATGTCCCATCCCTGGAAGTGTTCAAGGTCAGGTTGGATGGGGCTTTGAGCAACCTGGTCTATTGGGTGGTGTCCCTGCCCATGGCAGGGGGGTTGGAACCAGGTGATTTTTAAAGTCCCTTCCAACGCAAACCATTCTATGATTATCAGTGGTGTCCTTTGAAAAGAGGTCATCTGAAATCTGACCACAGGAAGAGTTTCAAAATGTCCTGTCTAGTAAATTAACACCTACTGTCTCTTTTAGTAATAAAATACTGATTTCATATTAGATTATTTCTGACATTTTTATTTTTTAAAAAAATATCCAAAGGTATCTGGTTAATATTTTTCCTCCATAATCAAGTAATTTTTAATGCTGTAAGAGGCTTACCTTCATAAATTGCTGCAAAACCTTTCCCAACCCAGTTGCTGCTGCTGCGGAACTCGATCCACATCCTGCTGTCAGAGGATGCGAGGACTTCTGGCAGTTTGTCACCACAAAACCTACCTAAAAACATGCAACCAGTAACTGCATTTTCTGCCACCTCTGAAGCCAAACGCTGCAAACATTTATACAAGTGTTTAACATTATAAACAAGAGTAGTAAGATGAACTCAGTGAACTATTCATATGCTTATGGTTAAGCACAGGTGTTTCTGCAGATCAGGACCTAATACACAAAGATTTTATTATAAACTTTCAGTACTTCTTTTCATTGCAGTCAGAATCACAAGTCTAAGTACAAAACCTTAGGGGAATTAAGTAGAAAAATTATTGTTATAGACTGTTTCTATACATACAAACCCAGGCATTTTGGAAGGGGAAAGCAAGTACTAATCTTAAGAAAGGAATGTAATCTAGGTCACAGTAATACCGCTCATTGTGTCTAAGGACCAAAGAGATTTAAAAACTAACATCTAAATGACCCTACGCTATATTATCCTCTTAAATTCAGCCTAGGTAGGTGAAATTTGTGTTTATCTAGGTGACAGAGAAGGGAGTAGGAGAAAAGGGTATTTACTGTCCGGTCTTAATTCTTTCTTCTTTCTTTTCCTTTTAAGGCCAAGAAAACAGGCATATTGTTAAAAAGCTGTCTGCTGTACTTGCTTCCTTTTCTTTCTTTTTTTTCTGTTTTTATATTGTGGCTGTTAGGATGTTAACAAAATTCTAGTCTTCATTCTAAAACAGTAACAAAACCGACCCAAGAAGTTGGAGACATTCATGCTTTTTATGGTCTGAAATCTCCAGTTTCAGTCATAGAAGATCACAGGATGTCAAACCGACCCTCTGGATTGGGCAGTGGCATTTCAGGGTGTGAAATCTCCACAACAACTCTCTGAATTAAGAAAAGGATGCCTGCAGCTTCCTGCATATTAGTTGCATCTCTAAGACTTAATTCATTATTGCTTTGCATGTCTTTTCTCTGCAGGAGCAGGGAAAGACACGCAAAGAAGAAAAAGAAGTACTCTTTACTCATAATTTAAAAAGTACAGGAGGACAACTAGTAAGTACAACTCTACAGTGGGTGCTCTCAACAACAGTGCATGTGCTCATCACGTGCTCTATGGATTCCCCATCACATGCTCTCCAGATTTGTCTGTATACTATTTCCTCATTTCTGTGAACAAAATGATGGCAAATTCATACTTTAATACCCACAAGCAGAGCAAAAAGTTGCACATTTTGTAGTTTTCATCTTTCCACACATGAAGCTGAATAACAGTTGGCTGCAATGAAAGGAAGCCTTGAGGCTTGAAGCCAAATAAATGACTTTTTTGAGACCAGTTAGAGTTTTTTCCCATCCCCAAGTTTAGATACATTCTAGACACCTAAAACCGAAGAGGTTTGTTCTGAGTTCAACAGCGCACAAGTTCACTGAACTAAATGAGTGTGGTAACTATGGACAGTGCAGCATTCAACAGTTGCATACCAAGCAGAGGTGATTTTCTCCAGTAGCCATCTCTTACTTCAATATAATCATACCAACAAAGACTGCTCTTGTAAAGGTCCATGGTGGAAAAGTTTAAAACAATCTGCAATTAGAGGAAAACATCTAGTTAAATCACATGGGGTTAATACTAGAAAATGACCACATTCTGTGACAGGATTCCAACTGCTTAGACACCTAATTAACCTCCCTTCAATTATTTCTTACAGTGAGTAGAAGTTTTTTGGGAATATTAGAAGTTTTTTTTTTATTTAATCTTACATATTTGAGCAAATTCAAGACAGACTATTCACATATAACTGCTTACAGGGAGCTTTTCACTGAGAAATAAAAATTTGAAAATGTTAATAAGGTAAAATAATGTTCTAATATAATTTTAAGTATGTTATTTGATGATTCTCCTGCCAATTCCTCTTCCATTACATTCTGATTATAATCACTACTGACAGTGTTAAAAAAAAATTCTGTTTTTATTTTGGTTTGTGTTTCCTTCTACTACTGTTTCAACAAGATAGTTTACTTTGAGAAAAGTTAAATACTGACAATGGTAGACAGTAACGCTGAAAGCAAGATCACTAAAATAAATGGTACACAGCCCCTTAATGACGCTTAATGAAAATATAATAAAGTGTTTTATACAGAAGTCTGAGTTCTGTACATAATATCAGGACTACTGTAGACCATTATATTATCCCACTTTTGTTTAGAAATACTAATCCTAAACTGCCATAAACTAACACTTTTAACACAGGAGTGGGATTCATTCTGGATCACAGGATGACACAATAGCTGCAGTTTGGACCCTGACTGACTGGGACAGTCTTAACATCATGTCCTGCAATTTCAGGGCCAAACAAGAAGATTAAAAATCATTCATATTTTGTATTATAGAATAATTTCCAATTTGTACCCTTTCATTGGATTTAGGTGTATTTGAAAAAAGAATTCGTCTTCTAAATCAGTTCGTCGGTGTAGATTAATAAATATTGCAACTTAACTAAAAATCTTCTTTATTCACATATTAGCACAGAAGTGGTTTTATTTTTAGCTTTGATCCTAGGAACTCACAATCACAATCTGCTATTACAAAGCAAACATGAATTGCTGCACAGTAGCAAATACCTCACACTGCAAAAATATATCTCCATGGCAGCCTATGAAGCAGCTGTGAGTGTCAGTTGAAAGGAGAGGAATTTACCCTTAGTCCAGCTGCAAGGAAGAAACGTAACACCGTAACTGGAACAATAGGCCCAGATAGTCAGATGGGATGACTTACTTCCATCTCCTCTGAAGGCACCGTGTGTCTCTCTAACCACAACATAATACAATATTAAACCAGAAAGGAGGAACTTTTTCAGACTGCTTAATTTTAAAAAGACAAAACCTAATTTAAAGATAACATAAAGCTCAGTGGTTTGGGTGTGGAGGTGGTAGAGAGTCACAGTAAGGCTCTTCTCCAAATAATGCAAAATGGAGATAATCTTTCATAACAAAACACAAAGGCTAGCAGAGGTTTTGCTTTCACTTAAGTTCCACAAAAAATAACTAAGTATATCCATACAAGCAATTAAAAAAATCTCTTTTATTTTCAGTGGAGAGTGGGAAACTTTCTGACAATCTTAAAAGCTGTGTCTTCCCCTGTCCCCTAAGGCTGACAATACCGACTGTTTGGGTGGAAGACCAAGCTCACAGGTGATTCTATTCAGCTTTCACCTTTACCGTGCCATGGGAAACAGAAAACATCTGTAAGGCTACACATAAAACCCAACAGCCAGAAGTCCTGTACAGTGAAGGACGTTATGCTGGCAGCCACGGCTTCGTGGGATGAAGGTATGGGACATGAAGCACGCCAAGGACCATCAGGACAGCACTGAATAAATGAATACCTGTTCTGATGGTTAAGTACAGTGAAACTTTATATCCACAGGCTGCGACCACATCCACAAAGCCTGCAAAAGGGTTGCTTAAACAGCAGTCTGCCTCTAGCTCTGTGTTCTCCATGGGAACATCCTGTAAGCAGCTTTGGTACATTTTTAGTGTAGCAGATGCAACAAATATAGCCTGCCCTCTCTCTTTTGGCCCTTTTCTTCTGTCATTTTAGGGCCACAAAGGGAGGCAATAATTTATTCTCAGATCTGTATGCCAAGAATGCCTGCTTCAACGTTAGTTTGATACTTTGGAAATATATTTAGATATTAATTCGTGTTCAGGCTGCCACTGACACTCTGAATCATAAAGACCTGTAACAATGAATAGCCACTGAAATATAACGTAGGCTTCCTTCCTGAGCTCAGAGATGAAAATGGACTAATCTGAAATCAGACACAATTGCTATGCAATCCTGTCCTGGTTTGAGGTTAAACAGAACCCATTTTCTTTCCAGTAATTTTAGTTCGCATCTAAGGTTCTTCTAACTAACTAAACTCTCTGAAATTAACAGCCTATTTTTCAGACACTGTCTGCTTCCAGAGACTGATAAAACCTGATTCTTTCTAATTTATGCCAAGGAATGGTATGCAGAGAGGCTCTTGCTTATACTTATTACTATAACACCCAAAATCAGCTGACTTTGTATTTGCCCTGTTGGAGGGTTGGAAGCAGAAAACTATAAAGGGGTTGCACCTGTGGGTAGGAGCAGACAGGACAGGTGACCCCAAACTGACTAACAGGGTACTCCATCCCATCTGCCTCATGCTTAGTATAGAAGCTGAGGGATTAAAAGGTCAGCTGTCTTTCTTCAATAGCCAATGTCCAAGGAGGACTCTGTCTGTCTGACTTTGATCACAATCCATCTGTTCCTGAATCCAGGTACGGAATCTAGTTCCCATCCATCACTGAGTCTAGTCTGAGACTTTCTTAGTGCCTGCTGGTCATGTGATCATCATCATTCAATCCAGCTACTGAGCTACATCTCTCTTCAGATAGCTCTCATTTTCCCTTTGCCAGTTTTCCATCAGGGCCTTGGTAAAGAATTATTTTTTTTTAATTTTGCAAAAAGAATGGGTTTTTTTGCAATGTTACTAAGGAAATTGACAGAAATCCTTCAATGCCATACTACTCAGTTTCCAGATTATTGCACTGTTTACCTAAAAATGGCATGCATTGAAGCATTAGGTGATTCTCTCAGCTGGCATTTGCTATGTTACTGTCATGTTTCTTTAAGTCTAACTGCAGCACCTCCTGTTTAAACTTCCCTGTCTTATTTCTTGGATGCAGAGTTCCCATGCCATTCCTTCCCAGAAAAGGAACCTCACAACTCACCTCTTTGGGCTGCCTATTGCTACACCTCTCAAACACTTTCTAGCTTATGTGTGCCCTTTCCCAGATGCCTAACCCACAGGGCATTTTGCCTTTACTATTCAGGCACCCCTTCAGGGACATGTCCTGAAGAAATAAATGAGCAAATATTATCAGAGTTCCAAAACTACCTACTTCACCATGTTATTCTCCATGAGAAATATGCAGATCTGGCTAAAAGTACAATCACTGATATGCTTTCCTCTGCTTCAGTTTTCTATTACATTTTCAAGCGCTATCTGAATCTACCTCTGAGGGTGGCAGAGGTCTCTCATTCACACCACAATTCTATCTGTCCTTTGCTGACTGTTTCTTCTTCAACCTGTCCTTCAAATACAGAGGCCCCACCAACTATAGAATTTTTGTTTTTCCCCTCATCTCATCCACTTTGCAGTTCAGATTCCTTCTAAACTCTTACCTTCTTTTTTTTCCTGAGTTTCTCAGATCATAGGTAAGTACCTCTGTATCTAGCTGTACTGCTTGAAAACCCTACTGCCCTCAACAGTCTCCTTGTCCTTTTCCACCCTTACCCATCTCACCCCAGCTTCACCAGGGGGAGCCTTTTTCTCTAGCCAGATGAGATGCAGACAGCTGGGTTAGAAAAGGTCAGGCTACCTTCCATAGCTGCTTAAGCTAACTGAGCTGGCTCTGTTAGAAGCAAGTTATGGAAGCCACATCCTATACCTCCTCCATTGGCTCAGCTGTGTAGAGCCTGGAGGTCTCTAACCAGTCTAGCCACAAGTATTCCATTTTGCATGACACAGCTGAAACACCAGATTTCTCTGTTTTCTGTTTGGAAATTTGCCTTTTTCCATCCTTTGTTGCCAGGATACAGTTGGGAAAAGAATGGTTTTACTTAGGTGTGATCATGTCATTGTCTCAAAGGGCAGCTATCTAACCGGAAACCATTAAAATTTAATGATCTTCCTCAATGGCCCCCTTCTTTGAAACTATATGGAATAACCTTCACAGCCTTTTCTCACTCTGACATGCCAAGGTATTTGATGATACAGCAATTCCTTCACATTGACCAGAATTCATAGGCAGAACCCCCAATCTGTCACAGCATGATTTCTGGTCGGGAACCAAACAAGTATAAATATATTTAAGATCCTTATTTACAATTCTGGAAAGTATTAAATAGAGCTACAGGCAAGGCAGAGCTTGTTCACACGGACAGGACAGCTCAAAGTCTTCACAGGAAAAACAATCAATGAGTATTTGTCAGCACAATTAAGGAACTATTGATTACACAGCAGAATCAATTGTGCTACTGCAGGGAGAATATATCATACCTCCTACTGCCTGGGATAAGAAAATACAAAATATGTAGCAAACACTAGGTAACACTAAGTTTTCTGTAGATGGCATTTTTTCCCGTATCAACCAAGGATTTATCTGTTCTGTGTTATCATTAATGTAAAACATTAATGAAAATTGGAAAGTAATGTAACCTATTTGAAAAGGCAGATTCAAGAAAAACAACACTTGCACTGTTGCAACTCCTTATGCCAACAAAATTTCTACACACCAGAAGGCAGGATTTCACCCTGGCAGAGGGCATACAGTATTACTAACACCATTTGTCCCCAGAAACTTTTCTTTGTATAGATATATTTTGACAACTGTTTACCATACAGTCTTAAATCTTGAGAGAAAGTAAAAGGTAAATGAACTGCTTTGTTTTAGTAATAGGGAAGCATACATTTTAGGTTGGGCTGGCAATTTATGATGCCTATCAATAGAAGGAATACTGCAGCTAGTGCATACCACTGCAGTACTATCCTTCATTGAATTTCCAGCCATCAAAGATCAGAAGTGTCTGTACTTGTGGAAAGCAGCACGGATAGAAGTCCTCTAAGCTATGCTAAAACAGCACAATGTCAAATCTCAATAAATAAGAGACAAGAGCTAGACAATCTGGACTGATGCTTTTTCAGTTTATTTTTAGGTGACTAAAGTGCTCACTGACGTTTCAGAACATGATGTGATATACTTATACATACTCTAACCTCCACACAACATTCCTGAGATCCATCAGGGTCAAAGCAGCAAACAAAGAAACAAAAATTTAAATATCTTTTTATTTTCCCCTCATGACGTGAATGGTATCATCATTTACTGAGAAAATTTGGGATTAAGCATAATGTGTGTCCAAGGTACTGTGATATATGTGTTAGTTAAGATTTAGACCTCATTTGTGCTATTCACATTCAAGTACTTGCTGCAAATAGGGTCCTTTGTCTCAAAACAGACAATATCCTATGGGAAAGAACACTGACAAAACAGGTTTTTTGACATTAGCACAAATATAATTTTCTTTGTTCTTGCTGAACTATGTGGAGACTATGAGAGCTGGAGGTCAGAACAGTGCTCTACAGACATAACTTGTCATGTCAAATTTCAATTAAAAAATTCTTAGTCTTTTTCCCCCTCTGGGGAGGCGGAACTTCAAGACAGGGGCTTTCCCTCATTAAGCTTTTGTACAGTGTAATACAGCTCCAGTGGTGGTTACAATCTCAAGACATAATGGTATTACAAATATATTACAATTACACTAACATTTGCAGATAGGCTTACACAAAGTTGGAGTATGCTATGAATACTTAAGCATGACCATTTTCTAACTCATATATTGTTATTGTTTGCAAAAGGCAATAATAATTGTAGATGAACTCTACAATTTTTTTAATGTTTTAACTGAGGAACAGAAAAGTAACCTAAACCATTTTTGTTGTTATCACAACAGTGTCTAAGAAGCAACACAAATAGTGGAGTCATAAAATTACCTATCTAGATTAATTTGCATCTTTTCACAAACCTTCTCTTATTCATCTGTTTTCATTTGTTTTTCCCTGCCAACCTGCAGAGCCACCCACGCCCTCCCAGCACAGAGTGTGTTTATTTTTCCTCCTGTCTCTGGCTCTTGCCCAGAAGAGGGTGAGTGCTTTCCAAATAACTTTGCTTTCATCCCCCACAGTGGCAAATGCTCTTACAGCTCCTCAGGATCTATTAGCACATCAAGAACTCATACTCTTGGTGTCTACCAGAACCATGACTTGAAAGAAATGTGGAATAAAGTAATCCAATCAGGAGAAAACTGTGTCCAATATGGAGTGGGAAACAACTGACAAAACTGACTGAAATATCTGGGGGCAAATGTTGAGTTTTCCTCTTTGGACAGTCCAGTACTGAGGCTGATGTTGGGTTCTATATTTCAGTCTTTAGGCTGTATTTGCTTAGCATCAGCCACTGCTTCTTGTAAAGCCACTTACATCCTTTTATTTTCCTGCATATTTTGTCTCAGGTGAAACTTCCCATTGTTCCCTCTATCCTTATTTATTTTGAGGCAGGCTAATATTTGAGCCAATAATTTAAAACAAGATTCAGCTAGCACATTTTGAAACCATACACAAGAAGAACAGGTTTTGCTTTCACTAGGATGGCACACTTCTCTCCCTGAACTGCTTTCACCAAGCCAACTTCCCCCGCCCCCGCCTTTTTCCTCTAAAATTGATGCTCAGAAATTAAAACTGTATGCACTAAAACAATAGTAAGGAATACCTAAAATTTCTTTACCCCACATTATTAGTATTTCACTTTAGAAATATTTCATTCAACATACTAAGATCTTCCTTAGGCAGAGCCCAGCTATCAGCCCCACACAGCTCAGTCAGCTCACTTGAGACTGTGCTGGAGAAGAGACCACGCAGGAGCCTGAACTACCTCTTCCACCTTTACACTGAAGAACCACCAACTGGATTGGAAGCCAGTTTTGAAGAGATTTCATGATGCAAACATGTAGCAGACTTACATCATGCCTTCATTTAACATGAACAGCCACCAAATAGATGATGTTCTAATGCCACAGACCAGAGTCAAGTCAAGCACATAGTTCATGGTCCCATTTTTTATGGCATACCATTGGTTTCAATTATTATGTATACTTTAAACTTAAATGAAAAGCTAATGAAATGAAACATTCTATTTTGAAAATAGTATCTCTCTTTTGTTGAGGAAATGTTAAAATACCTTCTCCCCTGGGGTTACAGAGATTCTCCATATGCAGTGTGTGTAGGAAGGATAACCATTTGGAAACCCTGGAGAAGAAAAGTTGCCTGTAGATTCCTGCAGTGTTTCTCCACAGGCTGAAAGAAACAAAATAGAGTAAAAATATAAAATTGAATGTGCCTAATAGAGAAAAATGCATCTTTCCAATATTTACTCAGAATATATTTAACTCACTGCAGATGCAGAATGGAAAACACACTAGTTATTTTATGATTTATTCAAAACAATGATTTTAAGCCAGCCTGACATTCATTCCATTTTACACAGGATGTTTTTATTCCGTGAACTCTTTCACTTGTGCGCTGTCTGCTGACATAACCAAAATTACAGCGGTCTTTAAAATGTCATTGCTGTCGATCAACTGCAAAATTATACATATAACTTTACTTTGGTGAAAAAAATAGCTAGCCACACCCTTAGACACACCCTTTAAGAACTAAAACAAAAGTAAAACAAAAGCTGGCACAGCATGATTGGCACTACACTGGAATTTCATCAGTGGTTTCATCTAATTTAGTACTTTGCCCACATAAGAGACCCTTCCAACCCAAACTGTTCTACGATTCTATGAGACATTTACCTGACCTAAACTCCCTCATTTATATTGGTATAGAAAACTAAATCATATATTCAACAAACCTCTTGCAACAGTGATTTGTAGAGATATGAGTAATAAAGCAAAGCAAATGTAAAATCCTAAAATACCAAAGGCTTCTATATTCTTTATTATTGAAGCTTTTAGCACCCATATCTCAACTGTCAATCATGCTATGAGCTGCTGATGGACTGGTTAATAATTCTTCTTCACGCTAAAATACAGAATTGGTAGCTCCTGCCATTCTCCACTAATAAAACTGATTCTGGTAGGTGTCACACCTCAGTCAGTCATCTTTTTTGACCTTATTCAGTTTTTTTCACCTACCAATTTTGCAGGTGTGATACAAAAGATGTGAATTTGAGAATATTATCCCATGACTGACAGTGTAATCAAATCTGCAGTGCTTTCAAATTACAGTGCTACCACTGCCAGCAGGTGAACTACTGTATCATCAAAATCTCAATGAATTATAAATGATCTGGAAAATCTTTAAATAAAAGGGGACAAAGGAAGAGATTGTTTATGACAAAGACAGACAACACAGCTGTACAGGCTGTCTTGTTAAAATGCATCTAAAATATAATCTGACAGCTACACTGTAATATCAGGCATGAGCTACATTCAAAGCATAAAATATGCTCTCTGACACTGAAATGGTTATTGTGATGAGGAGAGAAAAGAAAGATTGGTTCAGCCCCCTCAAAATTTAATGGCTAAAGTCACCTTCACCATGTCCTTTAGGAATGAAACAGAAAAATTTTTTTTTACTCCCCTCATTTAAAAAATGTGGCTTTATCTTTAAAAAAATGCAGGCAGCCACAGCAAATTACACATACAAAAAGGGTATTCAGTGCTAAATAATTATTTCTGTACAAAGCCTTTTCAGTGAAAAGGCTATATCCATAATTAACCACAATTTATTTTTAACACAGCGATGAATGCAAACTTAAATAAACTGCAGAGTACTGTACTGGGTTCCCCCAGCACTAGTGAACTCTATTGTAGCTTACAATGCATACATAAGCACTTAAGAGAAGGCCAAGAGTAAAATCGTAGTCTAGTACAGGAGCAGAGGAAAGCAGAGCCCAAAGAGGAGATACCCTGTGCAGCAGATGCACACATGACTCAGAAGATCCATGAGGATCAAAGTACTCTGCTTACCTCTTTTGGAGCCCTCTCTTGTTCTTCCTCCCATGCATGGTTTCATTGAGACTACACCGCATCAGCATATGCTCACAAAGCATGAAACCATATTTCAAACTTTATCACATTTTCTATTTGCTCTAGCTATAACTATTTCACCAACACCACAGCTACTATGGAAGCCTTGAGCAGATTACACAATGAGAGACAGGGAATGCTGTTTGTCCAATCTTTTCTGCTCATGTTGCATTTTTTTCAATTAACTGTAACTTCGACTCACAAATATTATGAAGTCATGCAATGCACACACCCACATAATGTGAAGTATGTAAGCAAATAAAATGCTATCAAGTGCGTGGGACTTTTGAGATATCAGTCCAAATGCAGCCCGCAATTACTAAGAGGGGAGGAGGAAGATCTTGGCGTAACTACCCCTTATTCCGTTAAAGTCCCTAAATTACACTGTTATAAAAATAAACACACATCAATGATTTAAGTGTAATAGTTTTACATTTTTGAAAACATTTCAGAATTTTTCTTTCTTATACAGTGTGCAGGATTATTTTCTCCAGAATATTAATAACACTCCATGCTCCATACACAGAAGTTGTATCTGGCCTTAAAACTATGGATTTTAAGTTGCAAAAGGTGTCTTGAAACATTTTCTTTCTTTAGGAATTATAGAATAAAGCCAATTAATGCAACAATTTAACTTATATCCATATTAAATGCCTGGGAGCTCTCTATAAAATCAAAATTTTCATAAATAACATTGAATTTAAGGGAAACATAAGAAAAAATGTAATTGGATCACTTCTACTAAGAATTAACAAAATTAGAATTTATGAAATATGTTTGGGATTTACATTTTTCACCATAATTACCATTTAATTTAAAATTCCTGGTTACTCAAGGGAAGTATAACAAGAACAGCTTATACCAGCCAATAGTTGAATTAATTATCTGTGGGATCTGAGTTCTAGGCTAGCTTCCAGAACTGCTGCAGACAGGGTGATATTTGGACACTTCGTGTTTAAAAGCACATTCCTCTGCAGTGGGTCAGTGGTAATTGAAACAGTTAAAATTCTATCACTAGAGAATGTAAAGGTTTTCTCTTTAATTGGACTGTGGTAACTACAGCATTAGTGATTAGGCATATGAAATGGTATATTATAAACATTTTACTGTGTGACGGTCCATTAATAATGGAGCCCACTTTGAGAAAGAAACGTAGAAAGAAAATGAGTGGTAAGGGCTACTAATTTAAATTACTTAAGAACTAATCTTAGTATATTTCATGTCAGAAAAAATTAATTACAACTTCAGTCTTATACACCTCTGCTTTATAAAGCATTTGTACTTTTTTATTCCATTGTTAATCATTAACATTGCTAATGTTTTCTCTGTTGTTTTTAGTTTTTCCCCCTCCCAAATGTCATGTCTTATATCAATTTTACTAGGCTAGACCACTTGCAGAAATGCCACTTTAGCTCTCCACACACACACTCCAACCAAAACAACAATCTCCCTGTTTTACAGCTCCATCTACTTCACAGCTCGAGAAGGTTTGACTTCTGATAAACCTTTCTGTGGTAAGGAAAGAGAAACTATTTTTGCTTCTCCTTGTAAAGATTAGCAATGGGTGCAGGCAGTAGGTGGATTATATGCTTATACAAAGCAATTTCTACCAGTGAACTCTGCAACATTGTTTAACACCTCTCTGAGCTGGCCTATGCACACAGTCAAGTTCCATTAAGGATTATAGTGAAATCTGCAAATGACGAAGCCCAGATCTGGAAGACTTAGGGAACTGACGCTCATTCCTTTGTCCATAGCACCAGCAAATACATACTCTCACATATGGCTAATTTAAGCTTACCCTTTTCCAGAGAGAATTAAGATCTTTAATACTTCTTACTTAGACCCAAGTCTGTACATATATGGCATATGTAGCTGCCACAGAGTCCTAAAAATATCTGGTACTGATAATATACTTGTTAAAGCAAAAACTTAAATCAGTTTAGTACAACTCAATGTCTTACTGTTGACTTGATTCCCCTTTATATTTATAAGGAAACAGTCTTAATCTAAAAACCTTAATCCTCCTTATGTAGTGAATAAAGGCTGACTTCTGAACTTGAACACTCTTTTTCAATCTAATAGAGATGGGAATAAGTTAAGCCTGAGAAACAGCAAGGGCAGCACAAAATAGAGCCAGGCTAGACACCCTTAATCTGTTCTCTTCCACACATACTGTCACAGACAGGAAAAGTATATTTCAGCTGTACAGCATACATCAAATGTGTATCAGATCCCCCAGATCTTCAGTAGATCCCACTGCTGCTGTTACAAATCTGAAGCAGCTCCATCCCTTCAGTCCTGATCCCTCTTTTTAGTCCTTCTGTATTGATTGGGTTGTAAAAAGTACCCAAATAACTGACTTAAAACTGTTACTGAGACTTCCTTAATTCCCATGAGGAACAGGAGGGCTGTAAAACCAATGTGGCACAGACCTGGTATGTCTAGCCTCCCACAAGGACCTTGTTGGCAAATTCTGACCGAGACATGTCACTTCTGAACTGCTTCAGTTCACACCAGTGGTTAAAACTGATCTCATCTATAACTAGAGCAAGGAAAGCAAAACGTTTTGATTTGAGATTTCCAACACTTTGCCAGCACTTAGAGAACTAGCACAAGAGAGCAACCACAGGGTTGACTTTGGCTTACTCCAGCCTTGCTACTTGTCTCTGAGACAGACAGCAACTCTTCCCCAACTGTATTTTGAGATAAAACATTAATATGTATTGAAATTATAGGATGCTAGAATTAGGCAGAAGATATTAAAATACTAAAGGTAACCGTTACAACTGTATAAAGTTTGTAATAAGATCTAACCAGTTCACCCACAAAAATATTGTGTTTAGAGCTGATTGCAATAATTTAATTTGCTCTTTCTGCACTCTGCTTGAATGTAAATAAAAAACAGGCTCCGGTCAATATGCAAACTAGAAGTGATATTAAACATCATCTTTTTTTTCTAGTCATTGAACAGCTAATGAAAATAAAGACTGAAATGTCATGAAATTAAGTGTTGTTTCATACAGTTTATCTTTCCTTAAGTGTTTTGCATTCCAGAGACCTTACCTATAAGATTTCTTTTATGATTCAATTCTTGAACTGTCTACGTCAGTTGCCAACATGCAAACAGACTACTGTGCAGCTGACTCAAAAATTTTATCATGCCTCTTAAACAGCAAGTCAAACAGTTGCTAGCATGTGTTTTTTGTTTGTGGTGCAATACCTGGACATCTATACAGCTTTCTTGCCTGTGCAATATCTCCTTTACTCAGACGAGTACGCTGGCCAATGGCAGGTCGTATACCATTATCATCACGGGAAGGGAGAATTGTATCCAGAAACATGCCCCTAAAAAAAATAAAAATAAAAATAGACCCCAAAAAACCCTATCAGGTTTCTGTCATAAAACTGACTTTTATGAACGTATAATATCATTTTGTGAACTTACTTTGGCATAATTAAAAGGGTGAAAGGCAGAGCTTTAAATACAGAAAACATGTCATAAAAATTCCTCAGGTTGGCAAACTTTATGCAAAGTTATATAAAAAAAACTTTCAGTACTTCAATTAACATATCAGCTTTTATATTTCTGTTAGACAACAGCAGGGAAATCTCTTACTACTATTTAAACTACACAGGAAAATACACTGCTGCTAAGCTCTTGCTATATTGAAAAAAGTTAATTACAAAATTATACAGAAACATATAAAATAATCCCTATCACAAAATTCTTAATCACAAAGTTCCTATTCCTAAAAAAGTTTTCAAGGGAAGCCTGACGTATACAGGTAAGAGCAGGTAAAGTCAGGCTCACTTGCCAATCATTCTTCCATCCGGCTTTATAATATAGCTAACTCTACTCTAACCACTGCTGCTTTTTGAAACATAAACACTTACTTGCCAACCTCTGCTTGCTTTACAATGAAATATATCAACTTACCATACGTGATTTTAATAACATTTACCCTACATGACCAGATGTAATAGAGAAACACGCTTGCTCCAAATGTGGTTTTATTCAAAATTTCCCAAATTTTAAATGTGATCCAAAATATTTTGGTAGTCTCAAATTTTAAGAGTAAGGTACAAAACTAAGTTCTGTTACCATGTTACAGAATTTGAAAATCTCTCAAATCCCATAGAATGGAAGTTAACAGATGATTATGTTTCTGCATTCTCTTGTTCTTTAATTTTTTTATACGCTCTTGTATACTTGTGGGCTTTTATAGAAGGGTAAAACTGGCATTTTCAGGCATAATGTAGGTCCAAAAATGAATGCACAGTAAGGATCTTCACAGTTAGGAATAGTGTTCAGAAATACAGATTGGTTTTTAAATTATAACAAATGAACCAATTTGAGCATTGCAGGTACGTACTGCTCTCTTTACCCAGTCAGAATTCTTGTGGCATCACTAGGAATTTTGCAAAAAAATAGAATCATCTCAGTATGTTACCTTAATCTACACAGTGAAATAAACTACTTATGGCATTATTCAGTTTCTAGAAATAAGGTACATTATTCTTTCCCAAAAAGTGTTCGTATCTATAAACTATAATTTTATTTTACACTGATTTTTAGTACAACCTGAAACTGATGCTATTCATATTTTGAAAACTGTAAAATCAATACTCTCTTAAATGCCTTAGCATCACCTTAATAAGGGAACAACCTGTAACAGTTTTAATACAGCATGAACAGCATCATTGTGTATGACTAGAACTTTATGATGACTTTTTATGATGTTTTGTGATTTCTACTACTTATCCAGGTGAGTAAAGTCTAACAGAAACAGCTGGCAGTACGCCACACTGAGCACGACTCATACTTTCAAGATAAATCAGTACAAATCAATACATGACCTTAAGGGTTTGCTGGTTGTTTTTAAACAGTATGAGGTAACAACTTCTTGTACCTTAGGGCAGGGCATGCCTACTCATGGAACTATCAGTTTTTGCCAGCTTGGAAAGTGGTGAGATCAGGGCCTACAAATCAAATTATCTTGATGTTGTCATTGCCCTAGGACTCTGGGGGATTCCAGCTTGTTAAATTACTCTATTTTATATAGGTTCTTATAATCTCTTCCTTAAGGTAATATATCCATAACTGCATTTAGTGATGTGACTAATATCAACCTCATGTGACTCATTTCCATGCTCTTCCAGGGGCGAATTATGTGTATGCTGAATACGCCCTTTGGTAGGATTTTTTTGTGGTTTGTTTTTTTGTTTTTTTTTAAATAATATAATTTATATTGAGAAGAATAAGCTTAAGAAATTTGCAAAGGTTGTTGAGATTTCTGGTGGTCTTCAGTTTATTTCAGACTCTGAGATTGTCTAGTATTTTTTCCTTAAAATGCACGAATTGAACAACAAGAAGAAGAAGATAAGCACGTAACTTTTCAAACTAGAATTTTTTTTGTTTTGGGGATTTTTTGAGGTTTCATTTAGTTTGCATTATTCTGATATTTCTCGGGAGTGATTAGCTGAACTGTGACTTGGCATGAAATACAACAAGAGACCACGTGAAAGACTCCTTCTTTACTTATTCTCCAGAGTAAGGTTAGCCTATGGGAACAGCTCATTGTACCACTCCCCACATCCGTGCAGAGTTTCAGAGCAAGCCCCACATGAGTTACTACGGAGTCGGGAATGGAACAGCCTGCAACAGGCCAGAGAAAAACCAGCAGAGCTCTTTAAACTCTTTATTATATGGTTTTGATGACAGCAACAATCTGTACAAACAATAGAGAAGAGTTTGCAGCCTCTGTTATAAATGGGTGACTGCAGTCCTTAACAAAGGGTGTGGCTTGCATGGCAGATGTCCTAATACCATAACGTGTTCTACTCCCATAATCCATAGTTACTCAGACATTATGCTTCAAACGAGATTTCTCTTTAAGAGAACAGATCATGTTACACATAAAATTCTGAACCATTTCACTCATTTGCTTTTTTTAAATTCAAAATTTTGTGGAAACAAAAAGAAAGTATTATATGAAATGATGTTTCTAGATTATCTTGTATTAAAATCTAAAGAACTGGAGCAAGATCAAAAGGCTGCTTTGAAACTGAACAGAACCAAAATGTGTTTAAAAGTATAATTAAATTATTCTGACTTAAAATAACAAGCTGTGTTTTGATTGCTGTAAGAATACTATATTGCAAGGGGGATATTAAGTGGTTTCAGAATACTTAAAAAACCATAGTTCTTAGCATTCACAGAGAGGAATAGAATTAAAAGTCAAAAGGTATAACCTGAGACTCCAACCTTGAGAAGGTGTTCCTGGCATAGTGCATAATGCTGTCAAAATCATATGGTTCCCCAAGGGAGTTCACCTCTCCAGGCTCCATCTTCAAGAAGTTGTATTCCTGACCTACAAATGATTGATAATTAGAGTTTCTTTAAGATCATCTGTTGTGAAAAACCAAACAGGAAAAGAAAAACAACAAAGATCCTAACCTAATCACTCACTGACATTAATAAATCTTAACCATTTGAGAGTAACTGTTTGACTTCATTAATCAAGAGGGCAAATATCTTCTGAAACACGCACCAAATTCCTATATTTGGCATTTAGAAAGACTGTTCTCATTCACCTAACCCACATAAAGTCCCATATATTATGTTGCACTTCATGTAGAATCCATAAATTTTCTGGCTTGGTTCTAAATTCCAGAAAGAAATTATTTTGACAGTAAAGAACCCAGAAGAACCCTCCTTGTTGAAGACTCATTAGACTGAATACTAAAGAGACTTTGCTTCATCAAAGGCAACTCACTGAGCCCCCATGTAATATAAACACTACAAAGTCGCATTTTCAAGAGCCAGCTGTTGCAACTTAATGAAAGCAGAAGAGGAACAAAGGAATTATACTTCATAATTCCAGACCAGAAGTTCTTTGTCCTAATTAGTGTAATAAGAGATGCAAAGCACCCCTTACTCCAATTCATATTCCCATTGATGTCTACCAACAAAAATGCAGTGGCATTAACGTTATTAACCAACATAATTTGCATAATAAAACAAAACCCAAATGTCTTGGTGCTCGTGACTTCCTGATTCCGTTTAGTGATACTCAAAATCATGCCACACCACAAAAAGTGGTTTCAGCCAGCAACTAGAGAGACAACTGAAAGGAGAGAGTAGGAAGCTGAGAACGGCACTACAGCTGATTTCCCCATCACAGAAAAAGCATAGGGGAAGAGCACTTATGGCACCTACACAAGTCAATGACACAGAGAGAACAGAAGGAAGGCTTGGATGAACGTGTCCTTTCCGGACTTCAGATGCTTGTGCTGCCAGTCATCTTCCAAGCCCTAGTTGGGGTGGCAAAGATTTATTGCATCTCAAATTTATTTTGCTTTAAAGCATCTTCTACAGGAACAGACAAATACTCCAAGCTATCATTTGACAATTTCTAATTTCAACCCTTCTCAAGCAGAGAATTCCCTTAAGTCAAAATCAGCGTTTCACATTTTTGAACACTGCAAATGAAACATGCCTAGTTCCCTCCTATCCTGCCCACAGAACACAAGTGTAGGCACAACAGCTAGACTGACAAAGAGATGTTTAAAGTTTAAAGTTCTCAGGTGCTTTGTCACGACAACTCCAAGGCCACTGGCTAAAGCTGGAAGCTCTGTAGGGAAATACTAATTTGGAAATCTTGGGAACAGTTCCCATCTTTGTCACATATTCAAAGTCCTCAGCTTACTTTCCAGTAAGGTCTAGGTCTAAACCTCGTGGGCAGCTAAAAAGTTATTGAGATGTTTCTACTTATCATTCAGTAAAGATTACAAAAGAAAAGCCCATTCTCAAGCACAGAAACATGACTTTTAGAGGCCTTTAGGAACAATGGCTTCCTTCAAAGTTTTTGAGCATGATTACTGTTTCTTTCCTTCTAGCCAAAACTATTTAATGGCTTGCATCTTTACAAAAGATTGTATTTTAGTTGCAATATTTTATTTGTGAATCAGTTTGAGATCGGTCGGTCTAAGAGGAATAGCAGGCATAAATACTCATTTCTGCTATGCAGTGTTCAGTTTTCAGAGTTGAGCAGATGAAGGAAACATCAGAAATAAACAGATTTTTCTTTCCCAAAATACATATCAGAACATCTCACCAGGCTGGATGTTTTCTCTAATGATGGTAACATGGTCATCACGGTCTGGTCGTGTATGTTCGTGCCAAAAACCTATCACGTGACCCAACTCATGGACAACTATACCAAATTTATCACAGTTCTTGCCAATAGATATAGCCTGAGGACCATTTCCCCTTCGACCCACATAAGAACAGCACCTGTAATTAAAACATAAACACAGATGAAAGTTTTCTTGCATATCTCTACAACCCATATAGGAAATTCAGATAAAATATGAGAAAGTATTACATAAAAAAAAATATCTGCAGAACAATGCACTATCCAATTTTTGAAGTCTCACAAACTCCATGTCTAGTGCAAGAACGACTTATTATTCAGAATACCTAATAAAGCACACATGTATGTTTGGGGTTTTTTTAATTCAAGGTCTTCTTAAAAGATGATAGGTGTGGTCAACTGAATTGTAACTTATGGCCTTGTATCTCAGAATGACACGGGAACTTCTTTCACCCAAAGAATCAATAAAAATAGAGTTGACCATCTCATCCATGCATATCACTGCTTTCTTGCCTGTGCACACTCAAGAGGCATACAGAGGGAAACAGAAAGAATAAGTCAAGGTTTATTCTGTACCATACTTCTGTTGTGTGTCTTGACATCACTCACCAGACTCTTGGTCACTTGAGTTCTGATAAATTTGCTTTATTTTGACCTGAAAATTTACCCTACTTCATTAGTTCCGTCTATAAAGGGTGCAGAAATTGCAAAAGTTAAATAGTAGTACTTTAAAAGATTCACTTAACATGCAGTTTAAAATACAGAAGGAAGATATCTGAATGAGATGCGGAATCCTGTGATGCTACTGTGCAATCTCTCCTCATTTTTTGTTTCTCTGGCTATGGGTGATATACAATGTCATTTGCAACAACAGTGTATTAGGAGGTTGAATGCTCTGGATACGTGTGAACAGTTTTTTTCTCACACTCATGTTTTCTTGTAATAGGAATCTTAGTTCCAGAAAGTCATATTTTCACAAGAAAAAACCCAACACAAACAAAAAAACAAAAAAAACCCCACTTCACAACTGCTCTCATGTTTCATTCTTGTTCCACTGCATTTCCATTATTCCAATGTAAATCTCTGACAGAACAGAGATGCCTTTTTTAGCGTTCATACTCTCAACATTTATCTGAACTGCCTGCTTTTTTGGTTAGGAAAAAAAAGTCTGCTGACTATGCTAGCAAAAGGAGAGAAAGGATAGTAAAGCAAATCCTACCAAAATGGAAGACAATTTAAGGTCTCATAAGCTGATTCTCTGTCACCTCTGAAGATCTTAAATATTTGAAGCCAGCATTATATTCCCTAATAAAAGCTTGATTTCCCATCTCTGCTCTGTAAATTCTGCAGTCTGTGAGGTGGAATGGAATTGCACTGAGCAGATCACTTCCACCTTCTCCTTCCTCCCCCTCCTTTTTTAAAAACATGGTTTCTGATGCAACATTTACATAGCAGAATATATTTGGTCCTTAAGGAGGCCAATGCTAGCATGGAGAACGATCTTATCCTTCATGAGCCTCTGTGGGCAATAAAGGAAGAGCAGCTATAGGAGCAATACTGATCCTGGATTAAATTCTACAGAAAACTCTTGCTTGCTTGTTTCTCTTTTTCAGGGTTTGTAGTGGCAAAGAGACTTTTCGCTTTGGTTAGCTGGCCTGTCAGTTTTTCTTGGTTGGTCTTCTTCATTGTTTGTTTGGGTTTTTTTATTGTCTAATACAACTAGAATTTTAAAATATGAATATTAGAGGAGTACGGCCATGGTATTTTAGCTCACAATACGTGTTCTTAGTAAGCATATACTGATTTTGCACTGATGGTTAAAATCAAGAAAATGGTAGAAATATCCTAAAATTATAAAGGTCACACAAGTTACTTTATAGAGGAAAACATTACTACAACAGCCTAGGAAGGTTGTATCAAGAATTTTGAAACTATCTTGAAAATACTGTTGGAAAAGAATATTGTTCACGTTGCAATCATTCCTTGTCATCTCAATAGCTTCTCAAGTATTCCTACCCTCAAAAAAAGTTAATTCTTTTCTTCCTGCTTTGGGTAGTTCCAAGGATAGGAATGAATCACCTTTTTTTAGGTCAAAGCACTGAATTAGTCTCAGTGCTTCAGCTAGAGTTGTGCAATATCATATTTAATTAATTTCTTAAGGTGTCTTCCCTTAACTGCTCTCTTCAAGGCAGGTAAATAAAAACAACAGCAATTTAGACTCCCTTCTATAATTCTCTGTCATTGTCAATGTTGCAGGTTTAGGTACTACTGTTCCACACCACAGTAAAAGAAAATAAGGAACACCTGTGTATTGCTCTGTATATTTCCCTCACTCTATATAAGCTGTATTAACACAAAATTAATATTTATCATTTTTACAATACAGAAATATTATTATAAACACTGATACAAATAATAGTAATGGGAAAACTACCTTAAGTTGTGCCCTAAAAGTACAACATAGGTGATAAAAAGAAGCAACAGATTGCAGAAAAAAAGATTAAAATAAAAATTTAGAATAGTTACACACTTTTATCTCATGATTCCACAGTGGATTTCATCTTTGCATGTGACACTGACATGGTTTTGCTTAACATATTTTTCAGACTGCATGTTTGCAGGCTATTATATCTACAGGCGACAATTAACACGCTACAGATATTTTCAACATCATTTTTACCCATGGTTTTATCTTTCACTAATCACTCAACTATTTGAATATGTTTCTATTGTGCAATAAGGAATTTACCATAGTTCATACAATCTCTTATTTAGTCGTGCTCACCCTGGGGAGAAAAGTGTTTGGATCTTCGAGAAAGTTTTGCCTTCTTTTTTCTTTTTTTTTTTTTTAACATCCTACACAGTGCTATTTACTGTCCCAACCAATTAGAGTGGGAGTGCTGGTGGACACACTTTGTACTCTAAGCCAAAGGTAGTAGAATTTGCAGCAGCTCTTCATTCTCAGAAAAGTTCATTCGTTTAAAAAGCCATTAGAGATCTTCTATCCTCAGTATAGAATTCCCAATTCACTATCACAGGCACTAAGTACCTCAAATACATTTATCAAACAGTTCCCAGGTCCCAGACTTCAAATCTTTTATAAAACATTGTTCCTTGTCTTTGAATTCTTTGAAGTAAGGACTAATATCTGGCATTTGCCTTGGCAGTCTACAGGAAGCCACAGTAGAAAACACAAGAATCAGTTAGATGCAGTAATCAGCACTCTGTGAAAGCATGTCATCATTTCCATATTAAATGAACTTAATAAGCTAGGGCTTCCTACCTATGTTAAGGTCACATACATCATTCCGGTAATTACGCTATACTAACCTTAACTTGTGCAAAAACATAAAATGCACTAACAATGCTTGATAGTTGTTTTAAAAATAGTAAAAGATAAAATGCATGCCATCTATGAAAATTCACATTACAGATTATTAAATATTAATAAAATTCCACTGATTCTTTCACAATTTGGTTTGGAAGGGACCTCTGGAGGCCTTAAGTTCAACTTCTTGCTCAAAGCAGTGTCAGATATGAAGTCAGAAGTTCAGGTCTTTACCTAGTTGGGTCTTGAAAACATCCAAGGATGGAGACAGTACAGCCTTTCTGAACAACCTGCTCCAATGCTTGGCTTTTCACACTTTGAAAAACTTATTCCTTATATCCAGTCTGATTCTCATTTTCTTCTGTTTATGTCTGTTGCCTTGCGTTCTCCCACCAAGCACCACCATGAAGAGCCTTGCTCCCTCTTCTTGTTGCCCTCCCCTTAGGAGCTGTGGGCTGATGTTAGGTCCCCCGAAGATTCCTCTTCTCCAATCAAGCTAACCGTGGATCCTCAGCATCTCCTCACAGGGCAAGTGCTCCAGCTCCCAAGCGTCTTGGCACAAGGCTCAAGTCCTTCCAGATTATTAATATATTTCTTGTACTGGGGTCCACAACCGGATGTAGAGTCTATCTGCAACCTGGCAAGTGCCAAGCAGTGAGGGATAACCCCTTCCCGTGAGCCACCAGCTGCGCTTCTGTTCACGCAGCCCCGGATGCTGTTGGCTACCTTAGTTGTCAGGGCCTACAGTCAGCTTTTGCCCAGCTCACTCTTTGATGGTCTTCTCTACAGAGCTGCTCCCCAACCAGGCAGTGCCCAGCCTATCTTGTTCTTCTTTTTCAGGTGCAGGGCTTTGCATTTGCCCTTGTTGAACTTCATAAGGTTCCTGCTGGTCAGTTCCTCCTGCCTGCCTGTGTCGCTCTGGGTGCCAGCTCTACCATTGAGGCTATCATCTGGTCCCCCCAAACTTGGTGTCATCTGCAAACTTGATGAGAGCATACACTGTCATCTCTTCCTGGGTCACTGATTAAGATTTTAAAAGGGACAGGTCCCTGTGATAATGCACTTTCAGTCATAGTCTGAGGCCAAGCCATTACCCACAACCCTCCAAGCCCAATCACACAATCAATTTTAACCTATCTAGTCTTCCATTCATCTATAATCCTGCAGAATACACCTTGAAGATTCAACACATTTAAACACATTTGTTTAAATCCTACAATTTAATTCATAATTCAAAGCCTTTATGGTCTGAATACAACACAAGATGGCAGTGCAAAAGATTGATGAGAATAAAGTTAGGATAACCACACATCATTATGAAAAGGTACAACAAATCCTTTAGTTTAAAACAGTTTAAACACTTCTGCTGAGTCTTCATTATTAACACTGTATGGAAACTCTACAGAGAAAAACTGCAATGCAGAACTAAACAACATTAATCAATATTTATAGTTGAAAGTGAATCAATGGGTTATTAAGACTGTAGGTTGTAGACTATTTAACACAATTTCAATAGTTGCTTATGTTATTGACTTCATGTACGTTACATGCTTCAGCTAACAAAGACTTATTTGGTGGATTAAAAATTTCCATAGATTTTCAATATAATTTTTGCACAGTGGCACTTCAGAGACAAATAGAGAAAAAGGAAAAAGTGAAAAATAATAAATAATTATTCTAAATATTACTGTCTATGGTGTCCCCGTCTCTGTTTTTATTGACGCTATTCACAACAAGGGCAGAAGAATAAAGCAAGAATTTAACTACACTCTGTCTCTTCCTGTCCTTTTTACTTCATTTGGACCAAAAGAGGGTTTAGCCTTTTAAGGTTGTGCACTATAACTTGGAAAAGGTCAGACAATAGCTGTGCAATAACAGCAAAAATGGCTAGTATAACATATTAAGTTATGAGTATAGTTTGTTTCTATAAGAAAATAAGGTAAATACCTAATTAACAAATTTTCTGAATACAATTAGCAATACCAAAAAGTTAATTGTTTCTCAAAAACAAAGGTGCTTAAATCACATCTGAAATTTTTAGTGGTATTTTATATATCAGATAAAATTTTAGGTTTTTTCAAAAATCGTTTAACATTTTACTGTTGTAGTCATTAAAAAACAAGAGCAGTTGGGCGATATCAAATGTGTATAGTGACTTTAGGTACCTCATCTGACACATTTGAAAGATGTATTCTTTTCAGAAGAAAAAAATTAACTGAATTTTTTTTACATAGTATTCTTCTAGGCTGTCTAACGCTGGACACCTGAAACTCAACACGCTGAGAATTATTTTTTTAATTCTGGTCTGCTCCTAAAAACAAGCAGCCAGATGAGTATGGTAATTCCCTTACACTGGGTACTTGACAGATTTCAAGCATTTCCCAGAAAGTATAAACAAATGTATTGAGTGTTTCTTTACACGTCAAGGAGAATTAGAACTAACACCAAGTCTTAAAATAACAGCAGCAGTGGACACTCATGGAAGGTTATTAAGATTTGCTAGGTTGAGTGTCATGTCAAGCCCACCAGATTCATCCAATAAGAGTCTGATCACTTCAACAATTGCATGAGTCAAAGGGTGAGGAAAACTATGATAAATAAATAAATCTACAAAGGAAATTAATTGGCAATATCATAAGTTTGACCCCAGATGTATTTGGCAAGAGGCCAAGACCTCTCTGTGTTGTATGAGCAATTGTCATGCCCATTAAACTGAGTCGGCTGGCAGCCTTTAAAGCTTCTCATCTCTTTAATCTTTATTGCACCACATAGTAGTTTTAGGCAGTAACTATTTATGAATCTCCAATTCCATTTAATCGCTTAGCTGATCAATGATGGTGAGCAAAGAAAAACAAATGACAGAGAGAAAGTGAAATGACTGGAATAATACCTTCTTTTAAGTAATACACCTACTGTCAAAAATACTCCTTAATTAACATGAAGGGAGAATCAGGTGGGGTTAATGTTGCACTTTCTAAAAAAGCTGCACTCTTCAGAACTTGTTAATATAAAAATCCTCAAAAACTTCAACATCAACTTGCCATGGCACTGATTGTATGAAGTTGTGGATGAAAAATTACAGAACTTCATAAGCATACTAGGACTGTATACGGTCATCACAAAGCAAGAGAAAGAAGTTCACAAAATTCATGAACAAAATCCCACTTAAGACACAGATGTTTTTTTCTTGGTGAAAAAAACCCTCTTTCAAACACAAATATAACTCGTTCTGTACAATGGAGTTATTGGCTATGACCTGGCTTGATGAATTTTCTTATTGTCAGAGATCAGTATAGTTGTAGTTACCAAATGTTCTGATTGACTGTCCTAAGAGGACCTGTTGCAATGGCAGAAGGCTTCTACTGCTTTTTCACCTGCTGAATGGAGATGACCATCCCAATGTTACAAAGAAGAGCCAGCTGAGTCCATTCCTCAGTTAGCAGCTGCCTATCACATTGCATTAACATAAATCACCCCTCATTCAGTTTATGTGTATACCCTGTTTTTCAGACTATGGCAGCTGGTCACCTGCACCTTGGTCACACCCACCCATCCTGCAGGCCACTCCACAAGCAGCAGTGAAGCTCTGTCAACTGCTGTGGACAGGAGGAGTGCCAGCTGCTAGGCTTAATGACCACCTGAAAGCATGAGTCAGCTCTAATGCCACAGGTTATTTAGTACAACTCTGAATTTCTTCTCATTCCATAAAAGTGATTGAGCATCTTTTATAACATGTAACCCTTCTTAAAGCTGAAGAATGCTGCAAAAGTGTACCTCGGGTGATGAATTTACCTCTTTAACCAATTTGAAGAACTTTCTTGTAATGTCTATTTAATATACTAGCAAGTTCAAAAAACATTAAAACATTCAGAAGGTGTTCAATCTACAATGTTTGGAGAAGCACATGAAAAAGATCTGATTTTCCTGTACCTCAGACAGCTCTTTGTCAAATACCTATACAAAAGGATACAGCAGTATTGTAATAAGTCATCTAAAGTTTGTCATAAAAAGTACTTAAGTCTTCTGATGGAACACAAAAATTGCCACAGTCAGATCAAAGGCATGCTGAGATGCCAGAACAATATGACTAATTATTATTTTTTGTCTCACTATGTAAAAAGAAGCTTGATCTTGTACTCAGTAATATTTATTAAGAGCATGTGACTAGAGGCCACTTCAGTTTGCTGACCCCCTTTCTGGCTTTGCATACAGAGAAGTATACTGACTGTCTTCAGGCACTTCCTATCTGATAGGAAGAAACATAAGAATAGAGGAGAGTGTGAACAAAGAGTGTTTTGAGTCTGTTTGCAGATTAGAGTTTTACTTGCCCTAATCAACTAGCTGCATAAATATTTGCTGCTATAGATGTTAATACCAATGCACTCTGTTTTGGTAGAAGAATCATAAACACTAGCATCTTAATGCTATATACTTATTCTCATATCTGCAGCTAATGGGTTCAAATAACTATCAGCAATTACAAAATTTCAAACTACTGAGTGCTTCAGCTGTACTAAGAAACAATCTTTCAATAATTAACTGTTCTCAAAGTAAATAATAAACAAGACATGATGACAAATAATTATTGTTTAAGACTGCAACAGATGAAATTATTCTGATGGGAAGGAGGGATCCAGCTGTTAAGCTTCTGAAATTTTTCCACACAAGCTTCCCATAAGCAAACTAGAGAACCCTGATATAAAGCAGAGTATAAGGCTGGTTGGAATATTATATGAAGCAAAGACAGAGAAGATGCTCTTTAAACTTGCAGTCTGACAAAAGACTGCTAAATGCCATGAAGCCAAGCCTGGAATTGATAGCAACTTTAGCAGATTAGAGAAGACATCTGAAAAGGGAAATACAGCATTATTTGGGGTCCTGAGATGTGCAGAACATGGCACATGTTGGAACCAGTGACAGGGTATCACTGCTGTGGAAAGAACTCTGGCTCTTATTCAGAGTCACATCCCAACTGACCATGAGACAAATGTGGCCGCTGTTGAGAAACAGGAAGGCATCATGCTTAGGTACTTAAGTAGAAGGAGAGACTACAAGACATATTAATTACCTCTAGCATTGGCTCAGCAAAAGTAATGCTTCATCTGGACAAACATGCCCTAGTTTTTGGTCCTCAATTTCAAGAAAGATTTGGACCAGTTGAAAAGAATCTCAAAGAGAATAACAACATGATCAAAGGCCTAGAAAATATGACTTACCAGGAAAGATTAAATGAATTAGGCATTTTCTAGCCTAGAAGAAAATAGAACTGAGGGTGGACATAATAACAGTCTCGAAGTACATAATAGATTCCTTCAAAAAAGAAAGAGAAATAATTTATTTTCTATGGCCATGGTGAACAGGAAAAAGAGTTAATGTATTTTAATTGCAGCAAGAAATACCTGTTATAGCTATGACCAATAATACTGCCCCAGACTTCCTACATTTCCTATATTAAGATCACTGAAGTAATCATTTCCTAGCAGGCTGTGAAGTATTCATTTTTTTAGATTTTTAGAAGCAAGATAGACAAGCATATATCAGCAATGACTTAGGTATAGCTGTTTCTGTCTTAAGAATATGTTGAACATCTTTCCGAGATCCCCTGCAGTCCTGTCGGTCTAAGATAATCAAAACTTGTCTCTCGTTCATTGCAGATATATAAACTCAACATTAGGAAGGTCATGTATCTCTGATAACCAGCTGCTATATTTCAAATATGCTCTTTTCATCACTGCCCTTCTGGGATGAGCTTCCCATGAACTGCTGCAAGAAGTAATGCATTATGCTCTTTCAAAATATTCTTAATGTTTACAAAGGCTCAATAACACTTCGCTTGCTAGTGTGCTAATGCTGGCATCTGAGACGTTTGTAGATATTGCCATCTGAATTTCCACATATATGACTGTATCTGCTTTCTGTTTCATTAAATGTTTTAATTATGTTTTGACTGTGTTCTCTTTCTCCAACAAAGTCTCCCTCACCTGTGAATGTTAGCTGCCATGGCACTGCAAACAATAACGACACAATGTGCTAACAAACCAACACAGCAGGGTGCTATGGGAAAGAACTGAGATTAATTTCAATGTGACTGGCCATGTAGCAGAAAATGTTTGCAGATGGTTTGGTGTCACTTTTGTCTGGGCTCTTTCCATGGAAAATCCTGCATCAGCACTGTATGCTGGTAGTCAGTGCATAGTGGTTCCTGTTCACCCAGAAAAGGTATTTTCTTATTTATCTGGCCCTTTCTGAAATGCCTTATGGATTCAGGACCATTCATTCAACTGCCCGTTCCATTTAGACTGGTTTTTTTCAGCGCTGGTGGACTGTTCATAGACACAGTCTTCCCTGTTTTTATTTTAAACTTGTTACAGCCTTTGTAAATTATTTGTAATTTGTAAACTGCCCACCAATAAAACAACATTAACTGTAAAGGATAATCGTGACTTTGAATGTAGATACTGAGTACATTCCAATCTTCTAGTTCGAACTGGTTAAAATCCAGCCTTCATGCTAAAGTGACTTGATCCCATGAAGCATCAACCAGCCTAACAAACAGTGATTTGGCTGGAGAGATTTTCTCTCTTTTGGCTTTGGGCACTTGGAAATTGTAGAATTTACTTTTAACAAAACCAAGATATCTGTAGATATCACCATACTCCTCTTCCAGCTGTATGCCAGTATCCCTGAATCCTATTTTACGGGTTGCATTGTTAACTAAAATAATAGCCATGCTTGGTCAGAACAAAAGTCCTTTCATTTGGCACTGTTTCTAACAGGGGTCTACAGTAGACCTGTGGGAGCTCCCTGTGGGAGCTCCCTGACTGTAAGGATCTGTGGCTCAGAGACTTTCCAAGGCAAAGGCAATGCCTTTCTTAAAATAGCCTTGAAATGGGTTTTACTGCATTGTCCCATGCCTTAAGAAGAATGTCAGGGGTAACTTAAACAGATAAGTCTACATGTAATTTTATGGGCTATAATTAAGTACATTCAGGATCATTCCTACAATGCAAAGAGGTCCCAAACCTTCTTTTCACAACCCTATCCCATCAAAATTCAAAAGTAGGCATGACAGTATTCATTGATCAGGAAGTCAGCAAGACAGAGCTGTTCACTGTGGAACCTACAAACCAAACAGGAGGTGACTATCAGAAGTACAGTATTTCCAAAGGTAGTGAGCACTCTTTGTGGAAAATGAACATGGTGCACTCAGAAAGTTGCCTGACCACTGTACAAAATTAAGAATTCAGAGTGGAATAAATAACAAACATAGCTGACTGAGGCATTTGTGAGCAGAAATATCTGAAGATGGAACACAGTGATTAATGGAAAGTTGCACTAATGTGTAATAAAACCTGTTTTCTTCACTTTTACACGTCAGTGACCTGGAAGAAGGAATTTGCAAAATGGTCATGAATTTGGTCATTAAACAAATTTGGGCAAGGACAGTCTAACAACAGAAGAGTTAAAATTACGATTAACAACAATTAAGCTGGAAAAGGAATATGGGATAGATGCCCATACATAATTCAGCAGTAAGCATATGACATGGAGAAAGCTAAGAATAAACAAATGATGATCCTGAAATACCTTTAGAACAATACATATAAATATTAAAAGCATGACAGAAAGCCAAATATAAAAACCTCACATCTGTGTATATATAGCAAGATCACTTTATCTAGAAATAGACAAAAGAGGCATAACTTCAAAAAGTTACTATACATACTGCTTTCAATGAACCTAAAGCTAAGCAGAACACATGTATCATTTAAATGCAGTAACTATCCATTTTTCTGTGGAGTATATATTCACTTATATCTGCAAAGCTTACAAATATGGCCAAACATTGAAAGCACAAGTGTCTGTTACTATACATACACACTTACCCACATGGTCTGTATGTAAAAACAATATAACTTTCTTCGTCACTTCGTTCAATGAATGTAACGCACGTGTACTTTTCCCAGTGCCGCATAGCCTGTTTGAACATGGCGCGCTGGGTGCCTGGAAGAATAGTTGTATGAGATGAAATAAGAGATTTTTCTAACTGTCTCTTGTTCCTTAAAATCATATTTTAATACGAGGAATATAGGCCTGGAAGGAGTCACTGCATCATGAAGTCCTGTGTCCCAGCAGACCCATGTACTTCCAGACTCCAATTAAAGGGATACTCAGACCATCAACTCATCATAACATATCTGCCTGCAAAGGGACCAATACTGCCTGACATACTCAAACAAACATAAAACCTGCAATAAAAAGCACAACTATGTTACACTAGAGGAACACAGCAGAAGAAATACAGTGTTGCTTATGTATATGCATTAGCATAATATTAGCTAAGCAATTTCCCAGATGAAATTATCAAGTGAACCACATTGGGGGAAAAAAAGAAAGAAAAAAAAATACTGAGAAACCCTGGATCCTAGCTATCTAGCCAGAAGAAAAAAAAAAAAAAAAAATCCATCTTGCAGACTTTTGCAAAGGTGCATGTTACAGCACAAGATAACTTTTTAAAAACTAATTTAAAAATCCTTTTTAAAAATTAAAGCCAGTAAAACCTCAAAGTTCATAAAAACAGCAAGTTCAAATTACATCAGGATCCTAAAAATTAAAGGTTATTTCATCCCATCTTGCCCTTTTCTTTTATCTTTAAGCAATATTTGCCAAGCTTTAGAATTTATCTTTCATTATGAAAAAGGTACAGTGTTTAACATGATCTTCTTTCATTTAGTTTACTAACCATTATTTCAGAAGATGGTAATCCTAAAGCAAAGGTCACATTCAGTATAGTACTATGTAAATACCCAAAGTAAAAGTTTGACTCTAGCTGTCAGTTTGAAAGGAATTACTCTGGTTTCTCCATACACATATGTGTACAATGTGTGAGCATTTGTGTGTTGTTTTTGGTTCCCTGAATTACCGTGCACAATAAATAAGATGTTATTACATATCTTTTCCCATCCATCTTTGCTTTTCTCCCTGCCTTTTTGTTTTAAATTACCTCTTACATCCACATAGATATTGATCTATTTATATTTTTCAGGGAAAACAAATGTTTCAAAATTTTTCTACAGTTTTCTACTAAGAGTTCTATATTTTCTAAAGTCAGTCTTTCTTCTTGTCATATGTAATGTCTGCGTGTGAAAACCAAACTGAGGAATTAAAAAATAAATTTGAGTCAGTCTGTTGAGTGAAATCAATTTAGCAGAATACGTCACACCAGTTAAATAAGTTATGTTTTTGTGCTAAACATCCTGCACTTTTTAAAAAATAGATTTCATGACATTCTGTTACTTAGGCTCTTGAAAACAAACATGCAACAAGAAATATTAGGCAAAGAAAAAGAGCCTTTCCTTTCAAAAATATAGTTATACATTTTTATTATGTAGCTTGCCTTTGGGAACAATTTTTTTTGAAGTATGACTAATATTTTCGGAACAGACGTACTTCAGGCCTGATGCAACAGAAACCCTTCTATTGACTTCCACATTATGACTTGATTTAAAAAAAAAAAAAAGCAATTAAAAAAATTCATATTCCTCCTCCCCATACAAACCACAAAGCTTACCAGTGAAATTTCCACCTATTACATATGGAATGACACCCCCTGGCCATATTCTCTCTGTTCGGGATGTAGCAGCTCTGGGAAATCGGTTTTTCTCGGTTTTCCCTGAGAATTTTACAGTAGTTCTTCCTTTAGATGTATTATTTTGCTCAAAGCCTGTAATGATAATTAAAACACTGAATGAGATCACACAGAAAAAAAGGAGAACAATTATTTTCCAGAAGGTCAAATTCAGATTATTTCTTTATGTCCTTTAAAAATAGGACATTGCTGTTATGCAACAGCCTATCCTTACTTAGTTTTCCTAGAAATGCTTATAATGAAGAAGCTAAATCTTCATTTTTCACACATATCTACAGTAACAATTTGCACATTTATTTATCAACTTGAAGGCAAATGACATAATTTCAACTATATTTTCTCATTTAATTAAAAAAAATAAATAAATTACACTTCCTGTGTATTTATTTTTTTAAAAAATAAATTAGGATTTGTCTAGCAAAGAAGGAAAGACTTTCGACAGACCCAAAACATTCACTGTCCTTTTCATTTTTATTTCAAGACCTGGAAAAATCAAGTGCATGACTATCCTTAAAGTACTGGACAGAAAGAAATCCTTAAGGTACTAGACTGGTTTCTATCATGAGAAATTGCAAGGGGAAAAATAGATAAATTATTTGTAAAGTTGTATATACATGGATAAAGTCAGAGAGGGTAATTTCTCCCTCTAATCTCCCTCACCTGTAGCTATTACCAGTAGATACATTTTCAGATGAAAACATGACTGTTGTTTTGACAGTAACCCCACAACACTTCAGGATGCAAATACATGCCTTTTATAAACAAGCTGTTGGAACCCTATAGGTATTACTCATGGCTGGAAGTTCTTCACACGGCCAAAAAAATGTCTACTGTTTTCAGAGACATCACACTTATCCCATTACAGACAAATCTTTCCTACATCAGCTGAAACTTACTGTGACAACAGAAGAGGATAAGGATGGTTAGAGAAGGACTTATACACCATAACAGATGCTTCCCCTGAAGCAGTTTGTAAGTTAGCCTGCACATCAGGGCAGCTGATTAAAACAGATCACTTGAAAGGCAGTCAACAAATCCTACTCAGTGGGCTTGAAGTCTTATTCCTCATTGAAGAGTACACCTTCCCTATGTGAGTATCCCCTGTGATACCAATTCCACCTAAGTGTTAATGGCCATGTGAGAATCAGGGAGGATTCAGGGCAGGATCATAGTAGGGTATCTCGGCATAGTCTCAGGGCTGGGAGAGCAGCAGAAGGAAGAGAGGGAAGAAGCTACAGCACAAGGCAGGGAGAAAGCTCTTGATATACAGGAAGACAAACCTGCCTTTGTAAAAACTAACATATAACTTAAATTATATCAGAAATTATATAGAAAATTGCAGGGTTTAAAAAAACCACTCAGGCAAAGCAAATAACTGCACCTAAATAAGTGTGTAAATGAGAATTACAGAACAGTCTACAACACATAGAAACTTTAGAGGAAAACTATTGTTACGCTTAAAATGTAGTTATTACTGAACATATCACATGTTAATATAGATGTCTTACCATTCAAAATTCTTTTTATCAACATTCTTTTGAACTAGAGGAAATTTACGCCAAATTGCATGCAAAACATGATAGGCATTTATGCAATACTAAAATTGTAATTCTCTTATAAAGAATGAAGAAAATACACCACAGCACATTTGCAAAGGCAGTTACTGTGCTCTGGTTAATCTCACAAGATATGCAGTGATGCATCTAGACAATGTGGTGTGATTTCTATGGAGTTTCACATATTTTATTTTTTGAGGTTGAGGTTTCATTATAATAAAGTGACATCGCCTTCCACCAAATATGGTGAGTAAACTCAAGCAGTATTAATAGCGATGCCACTTACACAGCCTGCTGAATTCAACCACGTTCATACTGACAAGAGTATGATTAGTATAAAAATGTGTTTGTTCAATGTAACACATCGTAAATGCTTCAAACACTGTATGCATCATCATAATGCCCCAACTGGATCCAGAAAAACATAAATAAATAAAATTAGTAGCTATGCATAATAGCCCACTTGTACTGAATTGATGTCAGTTGAACTGATAACTGAACACAACCATACAAAAAACCCAAGGAATTTTTAATATGAGATTTAAAACGACATATTTTTAGCATCCAGATTTGATGCTGGAAATAGACCTCTAAGAAAATGTAACAATAAGCTAATGTCTTCATAACTATTCTTGTACTATGTATTTTATAGCTTGTTTATGCTAATAGTAATACAGAAAAGCTTTAAAGTGTTAAAGAATTATCATCATTAATGTCCATGATACATTATCACATCAGGCAACCTGCTAATTTAAACAGTGAAAATACCAGAGCCAAATCTTCTTATCCTGTCTATAAGCTGATAGAGGGCACCTCGTTTTTTTGACATCCCGTGCTCTCCAAAGCCACCTTTAAAAAGAAAAGAAAAAAAAAGGAAATTTTACAAAAGCTACAAACATGGACTCTTACGCCTACAGCTACTATATATAGCCTGGAGAGACTAGAAAATATCCCATAAAAATGCAATGTGTCTTAAAGGAAATTTAACATTCTTCGATGATTTGCATACAAATTCTTCAAGTATTCTTGACAATGAAATAAAAACACATTTTTAGCTGAAAAATTTTCTAATATGCATTCCAGAATGTAAGCCAACATGTCTTTGTTATTCAGACAAGTCATGACAATTACATCATCTAATTATTATTTGGAGCTTTTTTTTCTTCCTGGTGACCTTGACATACTCAGAGACATATTGATTGACAGCTAAAAGCCTTACTCTCACAGAAATTTCCTGAATGCATGCCATAATCTTCTCATTTCAAGGGAGGGGAAAGAGGGAAAACAAAATCTGAAGTTTCATCAGAAAAAAAAAAAAAAAAAAGGCAACAAAACTGATACAAACTTAGTAAGGTTGATTTTACCATGAAAGATTTGGTTTTCTTTGTCAACATGCAAATAGATGTCCAATGCACTCTAAAGGCTTTGAAACATCATATGCTGGTGTTTATTATACTAAGACCTCTCAGGCATCTATGTTCATGTCATTTCAGTAATCAATGAGCAAGAAAAATTAAGCATGATTTTAACATTTACTGTGTCATCTACAGAAATGCAAGACATTACAGAAATGTGTAAATCGGATGCATTTGCCACATACTCTTTTTACCTGTAATTGTTTTGTGGCCACAAGTGGCTTTGCAAACACCAGTAAACCAGAAGAACAAACACTGATAATACTGCACTAGTCAATAAATTGTTCAGAATTGTTCAGAAAGTTTTGTGATTTTCAGAAGTTTGTAGTAGGTTGTGTTTTACATATTTATATATTTTATAACTGTTATAGGACAAGAGAGTTTTCAAACTACTTTACAACAGCAAAATTAAAAAGACAGAAATAAAAGGACCACTGAAACCTCCAACCACCACTAAAAAGACCTTTCCTAACTTCCCATAAAAACTTTCAATATATATGTGGGAAAATATATTTATTAAACAACAACTTAAAATCGTATTACAGATGAGAAAATTCCATATAAGGTAAATGAGTTTATGTGGCTGCTCAGTGAATAACAACATGCCTAATTATTTGGATTACACTGTCACATAGTTGCTGCCTCCCTTGAGAAAAATTTTCCAAATTTTTTAAAACATTTTAGATAGATGAGGTAATAGTTCAACACATTCCTTTCCAACAAGTTACTTGGTAACTATAATATACACTACAGAGAATATGACAATGCCATTCCTTGTATTGATCATCATTAATGTAATTCTCTCTCATGTTAACATTCATCCTGTATAAAGATTCCAAACAAATATTAAAAAATCCTTAAAAGCATCAACTGTCACAGACATAGCAGAAAAAAACAAAGAATCCATTATTTACTTAAAAAAACTATTATACTATAATTATTTCTAGAAAAACATATTAAATAATAATTTCTGTGTTAACACAGCCTGTGTATTCCATTTTAGTGAAAAACTGAAGAAGGAAAAGTATCTCACATAACTATTTCAATAATATACAGCCTTGCCAAGCCACAGCCTAAAATAGTTTAGGAAAAAAAAATATATTTGCTGCATCTTCTCATACTTCAGGCAGGAGGACGATACTTTTGGCAGTTTGGACTCATAATAATATATACATAACAATTTTATCAGCTTTACTGCTGCTTCTGTTTACAATGATTATGTGTCTTGCTTGGACAAAATGACAAATAAAATGACAGAGCCACACTCTGAGAAGCTCATAGATTAAGTATCTGACCCTGCAAATCCAGGCAGATAATCCTCACCAAAAGTAGTAGTCACATAATATGAATCAGACCTTACGAGCCTCAGTATTTTTAATTAGTAGTTGTAAAATATGAATTTGTTTTCTATTTTACAGGCATTTTATGTCCCTCTTTCAGTTGCTACCCAATACCAATTAGTTAGTTGTAGGCAATTTACTCTTTTGGAAATTAGAGGAGGAAAAAAGCACATTAGGCTGTGAAGTTTGCAAAAACATGTTAAGTTCCTAGTTTATGCATCAAAATACTGTAAATTTAGAAAAATAATTACATATGTAAAGTGTAAAATTTTCTCCAACTGCGTTTTTAGAAAAACCAAGAATGTTGAAGCTTCACTGAGAACCCTTATGAAATCATTAACTTCAGCACAGTTTGTTCTCCAAAGTCCAGTCCCACTGACCATTGTAATTGCATTGATTCCTCTTGTGCAATAAAGGTAGAAAAATTTGATCCAAATGCGTTAGTAATTTCACTGAATTTCACTGAATTTTTTTTAGAGTTGGAAGGGACCATATAGATCATCTAGTCCAACTCCCCTGCTGAAGCAG
>KZ505667.1:1426875-1475489 GCA_002844005.1 Limosa lapponica baueri | reverse complement strand
GTTGCCCCTCGTCCTGTCACTGGGAACCACTGAAAAGAGTCTGGCTCGCTCCTCCTTCAACCCACCCTTGAGATACTTATAGGCATTGATAAGGTCTCCCCTCAGCCTTCTCTTTTCCAGACTAAAGAGTCCCAGCTCTCTTAGCCTTTCTTCATAAGGGAGATGTTCCAATCCCTTAATCCTCAATAAGACGACTCAATGTCCTGAATAGGATACTTCCCACAGGAAAAGATAATGCACAATTCTCAGGACAGGTAAGGAAAGAAAATTAAGTAATAGAATATTAAATATTATTAAAAAACAGTTTAGAAATGCATATTCTTTCTGTGTCAATTGACAAAAAATTAACTGTGCAGTTCAAAAGAAAAAATAGAAAAGTAAAAAGAAAATGGAAAGTCAGCAGGCCAAAGAAATCACTTGACTGCATCCACTTAAAGGGGAAATGACCGACCTTGCTCTCTACATTTTGTCAGCAAAACCAGTGCCTGAAATACCTTCAAAGCCAATTAAAACTATTTGTTTGGGGAAAAGAGGGGCAGGGAAACTGCTGACTCAATTAACATTTTAAAATCCAGTCTTGATCTAGAAATGATCAAAGGCATTCATGCCTTGAAAAAACAAGTGGCTTAAAAAAAAGATGCAAAATAATTTTTCAAGTTGTTATAAAAATAGTCTTATCATGACATTAACTAGGAAGAGTAAAAATATTTCAAATACATCAATATTGAATGGTTAAATTGAAAATTGCTTCCTTAGTCTGAAAAATTCCTTTCTGATCATTATTCTGAGTGATCCTTATTTCCTCATACCAGGAGCCATCAGGTTAATAGTAGCTCAATTCAGGAACATATAGAATGTGCTTAACAGAAAATAAATTTCAATTATGCATTTAAACATTTTCTAATAGCATTTTTGCCACACTTTTCCTTAGTAACTTGGCTTTTATGGTACCATAACCTGAAAGTTTACGAATTACAGTTACAAATTTACAAACTTGACCCTGAAAGCATAGATATTTTTAGACATTAGACAGACATCCATTTAGACATGGATTATGTTTTCTCTCTCACACACACATATACATTTACACAAAAATAATATCTCTTTATCTATCTGTCTGAATATCCAACTGCCTGTGTCAATCAGATTGCAGTTTCTGGCACTAAGTATTAAAATTTGACAAATAAATAGTTGCTTTTTAGACAAGGCAAATTCTAGCAAGGATGGCATGTTCTTGTGCTGCTTCTAGATCTAGGCACAGATCTGAATGGAACTGAGAGCAAGAGCAAAAGGAGGGGTTGTAATCCAAGTCTACCAGTCTCCCCTCCAGGATTTCACGTATATTCTCCATAGGGCATTTGGGCTCTGCTACCAAGAAATTTAGCGATGAGCAAAGCTTTTACAATTTCCTTTTCCACATGATCACCTGCAGAGTGGACTTACGATTCCTACCAGCTTCTGCTCTTCACTTCAAGAAGATATTTTTAATCAGAAATGCCAGGATATAATTAAAATTTTAGCTTTTTCTCTTTCCCTGAAACAAATTTATACTCATTGTTTAATAACTTTTTAAAGTGTAAACTAACGTTACCAAAACATTATAGTGACTTTCTACATTTAAAACAGAGATTGCCTTCTATGCAGAAGTAAATAACAAGAAAAATAAGTTAAAAGCAAGCTTGAAATATCATACCTGTGTTATGGCCAAGTCTTTCATTGGAGTGCTGCGTAAGGTCAATCGTCCTGTCAATTTGAAAGATTTTTAAGTCTTCATCATCTAAGGCAATATCTCCCCAAAAGACAGCTTTAAATAAAAAAGAGCTCAATTTAATTAAAGAATTTATTTAGACATTAAAACCAAACTGAAGACTACAATGTCATGTTACAACCCTTGGGAAAATACATGACAAATATATACTTATGTCACGTAGATTTGCTTACTGATCCATATTTTTATAGAAAGAAAGAAAACTACTAGAAAAAGACAAATAATTTGTTTCAGAATTGTCCTAAATTCTAAGTCTTTTTAATTTTGTTACATATTGCCTAAATGCAATCATTTAAATATAATGTCAATCTATTAACAAATTTTCAGCATATGTTGTTTTCTGTAAGTAAACGCAACAAAGAATAAGACACTGAGACATATTAACATTTAAAATATGAAGTCAAAAATATACAGTACTGAGAAAAATATAATCTTTACATATCCTTACATCCTGCTGAAAATGTTACATTGTTTGCCTCAGAGAATTAATATGTTTGTCTGTTTTCTGTTAAACGGAGTGAAAAAACCTGTATTTTTCATTTTCCTCTTGATTATTTGTATACCTTTCTTTTACAGTTAATCTCACTATTAGGCTTCTTTCAAATACTTTGCTTTTCAAAGCTCCAGATTCTCTTTCTTCTTTCTAACCTTTCTTTGGCTTTTTTGGTGGGTTCTTTCTTCTCTCTTTTCCTGTTCTCATTCATGGTCTCTCAGCTTTTTTCTATTTGATTTTTATGTTGCTAACTCGTCTTCCCTAAACTGCCATCACAACTCAATGAACCAAGATATGGGCCCTCTTGCAAGACTTTGGGATCTATTAACCTCAGTTTTTCATCTCTGCCTATTTTTCTTGAGATTTTGTCCTGAAATTTCCCTGCCAACTCAAACTTATCATGAATGCTGACTCAACAGGCCATATCCCCAATTGCTGTGAATGAAGTCGACAGAGCATATACCAATTAACATGAGTTGAAGCAATTGTTTATTATCTTTATCTAAATTCTTCCTTTTCCCTCTCTTTACTGCCTCTGTCAATAGCTCTATTATTTGTCCCCTCTGAGTCACAAAACCCCTGGGTTCAATCTTGGTGTCATCTTCAACTCTTTCCCTTCTTTCCCCCACCCAGGAAGTTATCACTAACTCTGCTTGGCTGTTCATTATACTGTTCCACAGCAAATTGCTTTATTTGATTCCATACAACTAAAATCTTGTCCAAAGTCCAGCTGCTGCCAAATCATGCTCTTTGGTCCCCTTCCATTCAAACTGATCCTAAACATTGTAGTTAACTAGTATTCTTTTTCTGTCTGTTCTTTATATCATGTTGTAGAGACCATTCCTCAGTTGTTTCACATTGCTGCAAAGGTTACCTTTTTCCTGTTTATTGATGCTCACACTCATTAGTATTTAATCAATTCCATATCAAAAAAGTCTTTACTTAAGCAAAAAGATATGTATTTCTAAAGAACTCCCAGATATAACATTAGTTCCTTCTATCTCCGTTATTTTTCTTGAACACAATGCAACTAGGATAGATCACATAGAAAATGCCTTTGGTTTGTCTTGTAAAATGCCTTGACAAAATAGATCAGCTCCACAGAGTTTGAAAATGAAACTTTTCAATTAAAAACATAACCAATATCTTATGTCTTTCCTAAATACAGATATTTCTGTGTATATAATTTTTGCACAAAAAGATAAGGTTTCTTAGAAACCACAAGTATTTGAGACCGTTTCTGAAACTGGTCACTTCTAACATGTTTCTGAACACTGCTTCCAAGGGTCACTATTTCCTTATGTTCACATGGGGACATCTTTCCTCTGGCTAGCCTGCTCTCACCAGCGAAGGTTTTCACCAGCAGATCAAGAGACAGAGCTAGTGGCAGCTCTAGATGTTTTTTCCTTTAAGTTTCTAGGAAAAAGATCTCAAATTCTCAGGGTTTTGAACGGCGGGGGGGGGAAGTCAGTCGTATCCATCTGACTCAAGTTAAATATTATTTATTATTACTATTATAAACACCTTCTAGAGATTTCTCTTGGAAGTCATTCATAACAGGGGCCACTCTATAAGCACAATGAAAGATTGCAACTTAATAAACAGAACAGAAAATGGTAAGAGGAAGAAACTATTAACATTTCTGTCTACAAAGATGTGATGTGCCCCAGCAGAGGTCACAGAGCTTGTCCATGTCAGACTCAAGGAAGTGCTGAAGTTTAATAGCAAGCCCATTTTTCTTTCCTGGAAATATTGAGAGTTAACAAAAGGAAGGTTCTGAATTAACAATAGATGATGCAAAAAATAACTCACTGATAGAAACGCATTAGCAGAAATCACTTTGGTTTCAGTGTGTAGTACCGATGTATAAATATGAAAACCCAAGGCAAATCAATCTTCAGAAAAATAATGAAGTAGAAAAAATTTTGGTGGAAAATATCCTCCCTAGTCTTGATGATGCATATTTATTACTTCACTGTGATAACATTCACTGTTCCATGAAAATACAAATAACAAAGACTAAACCCTGTGATTTTGTCTGACATAAATGCATTGAATTTGTGTGTGCTTATATAAAATATACCTCAGTGTTCAGGCAAGGAATAGTAACTTTGTCTGTTGGGTTAGAAAGGAAAACAAAGCTTTGCTATTTTTGTTAAACATCTGGACTGCAAGCTAGCTTTGATTAGCAACCAACCACAAGGGTAACTTTAACAATAATATAACCATGGTAATATAACAGTAAGTGTCGATGCAAGCTTGACGTAACTGTAAACAGGTAATCTGTGTGACAAATAGGAGCTAGGTCCTCTAACATATGAACTAAATATGAGTAAACACTGAAGAAAGAAATATATATGATTGATTGTTTAAAAGTATAATTAAAAGTTTGAAGCTTTCTTCAGGCCACTGTTTTTTTGACACAAAGCAATTCTGTTTTGCAGAAAAGACAAACATGATGAAAGGCAGAATGATAGAATATGACAGATTTAACTCATTTGACTTTAGCAATAATTTAATAATTGCCACTATACTTTTACTGAAATAAACCTGTGATTTTCTGAATTAATTTCAATGCAATTGGGAAGATATATACCTAGCAAAAGAAACCAGCAGTAAACTGGTGCTATTTAATTTCAATATAGTCCAAACAATCAGCAACTGAGACAAAAAAGGAGCTAACTGCTTTTTTTTTTAATTTAAAAAACCAAACCAATACCTTTTTTCCAATGAAAGGTCTGCACTGAATATAACTTCTGCCCTTCAAAGCCTGAAGCATTGCTCTGTCTGAATTATCCAAAAAAATAAAAACAGGTATCTCCCACAACTGTTAAAAGTATCCTTTAATTTTTTGGAATGCTTGTGTAAGTGTCAAACTACTTTGTAACTAGAGAAGACAGTATTTTTATCTCCTGCCTTAAAATTTTTATGGCCTGAAACTATCTGAAGAAGTCATTCTGTATACTTCATCATGTCACACACCAATCTTAACCTTACAGAAAGCAAGCAGAGGATTGTTTGGGTATGCGAGGCATGATGTTAAAGACTTTGCTAAGAACATGTTAGGATTAAGAGCTTTGTTAGCTCCCTCTAAGGAACTTCTGACAGGATTGACCTGTTCAGCTCAACACTTCCTTCATTTTTCACAGATATTTAATTTATAAATTTCATCCAGAAAATTAACAATAATCTGATAACCAAGTCACTTAGAATAAAAAAAAATAAAATTGAAACAAAAGGATGGAAGAACTCAAAATTATCCAAAAAGAACTTTAATGTACCTCTACTTATTTCAGCTTGCTTCATACTATCTTTTATCATTTTTATCTATTTAGTGAACAGGAAAATTTGATGTTTACAGGCAACTTTTTCATTTAATTTGAAAATGCAAGACTGACAATAAGCTTAGGAAAAAATTGTTGAAAATCTGAGACAGCTTTAATTTCTCAGGGAAAGTAATTCAAATATCTTTTATATATAGGTTCTTAATAAAAAAGAAAATGGATCTTTTTGTCCAGTACTTGATAAAGAGATACATACCCTATTATATCAAATTTCATGCAACTTTGTTTTTATTGTGGGTTTTTTGTTTGTTTGTCTTATACAGTCACTACATTATACATTTACACAAATTCAACAGAGAAAATACATGCATCAGTTCCAGAAAGATGAGCACAAACTGATTATGCAGTGAAGTATGTTTTTCTGTAACAGTGGAGAAGGATTTATGTTAAAACAGAAAATACCTTTCATCAACAGATGAAGTTTTACTTTCACACAAAGCCCTCAGCCAAACATCACCTTCAAAAACATTTTATTTTAATAGAAGACAAAATGTAAAGCAGCTGTTTGCTGCATGTAAACAATCAGCTCACAAGCATGAAAATAAACAGGAAATTAAGGAGGTTATAAAAGATAGCTGCCATCTAGAGAAACACACCTTAATATTACCACACAAGTAATGTGACTGGAAAGGAAAAATAAGATGATCTACCAAATACAGCTTAAGCAGAGGAACTACAACTACATTTGACTACTTTTAACAGGAACCATTATTTTATCATAAATATTTAAGATTCATCTGCAAAGCTCTCTTTCAATGAGACCATCACCACACCAAATATTCAATATTCTAAAGGAATAAAACATGTTACTAAAGATAGTATTTGCAAATAAATTATTAAATGTAATTTTTTAAAAGAGATTAAAACTATTTTAAGTACATGGATATACACACATGGTATGAATCAATTAGCATCCACAGTTAGGACAAAAAAAGGATTTCATGATTTTCTAGAAGATAGTTGGAAGTCCATGAAACAAGAAAGAAATCATGTGGTTAAATCCATGGGGCTGCAATCTGTAGTAAAATGGCTCATTCTGTGATTTGAAATGTAAGTCTCCAAAATATATACAGCAGTATGTTTCTTATAATTGCAATAACAAAATTATGTACATCCAACTTCCTTCACAAGTTGTCCTACAATTATTAATTTTTAAAACTCAAATCATAAACAGCCATTTTTTAATAAAATATATTCCTGATGGTACTCATACTGATATTAATAACAAAGTATAAAATGCAATCAAGTAAAGATTGCTAGTGTTTGCCCCTACCGCACAGCAGCGCAGCAGAAGGACCCAGCTCTGCCTTGGGCTGAGGCAGGAGCACCCAGATACCAAGGACAGCTCTAAGAGACCGACACCGCCAGAGACCATGACGAACCAGAAACCACTTTCCCAACGTGATTTGTTCTGATGAACGTGCAGACTAGAAAAGTGTTCAACAACTTGGGTACAACTTTCCCACATTTGGAAAGCTTGTGAAAATAGACTTTCTCAAACTGGGATGTAATCTGTGATCAGACACACAGGTATTCTCTTGTTCTATGAGCAGATGCAGAATTGTGACAGGGAGATTACTCCTGTACTGAGAAGATATCAATGAAAGGATTAAGGCAATATTAGAAGACGTTTTAAAAGTGATGCCTCGGGGTTTGTATGCTACAGGTAGTGGAAAGCACAGGAAGCTCATGCTTCATCCCCTTCATAGAAGTTGCCAAGAATAGACAACAAAAATATTAGAGTTAACTACAAGGCAAAACTGAAATCTGAAGAGCTCCCTTAACGTCCATTAATGAAAGGTGGGACATCCAGCACTTTTCAAAATCTGACCAGTAATTCATGCAGCAAGAGACGCCAAAAAGTGTGCTGGCTCAAATTCAGGATATTCATCTACACCCACATGTGCAGTGGTTCCCTATAGCAGCCTCTTCTATAGCTGAGTCACTGAGTACTTCCCTGTAACAACACAGCTATGTGCATTACAGTCTATCTTAGTGAGTCATTTTGTTCCATACCATCCATTCACGGCTTACATAACTGCATCTAACACTGAATAGAAAAAGGAAAATTTTAAGCTAAATAAGTAGAAAAAATTATACCTCATTACAGGGAAGACAACAAACACTAATTAACCTGTTTTTTCATTCCCACTGCCTTCAAATCTGTTCAGTCTTTCCAAGATTTTCAGGTGCAATACACTTTTCTTAGAAATCGTTAAAATGAGAACAAGACAGGGCAAATAAACAGCAACAATCCTTACATGCAACCACAAGCATAACACTGCATGTCACACCTTGAACTCTTTCTATTATTGTCTACCTTCAACTATAACTGTGTAACAAAGTTCCGTGTTACCATACAGAGCTCACAGAACTTTCAAAAGAAATTTATGAATTGAAAATGAAGTTAAACATTTGATAGTTATCCAAATCAGTTTGTCTTTTTATTGAACTAAAATACACCAGCAAAAAAAAAAAAAGTTAAATAAAACTTTAACAACATTAAATAGAAGACCAAGGCAGATGATTTTCACAGACACACCAAAACGAGGAATTTGCTATTTCATTAATTCTAGGATGTAGCATTTTCAAATCTGCACATGACTGCGTAAGTGTTAGAGAAACCCTTTGATTTACTTGAAAAAGCTCACATAGACACACCTGAAAAGGGATATAACATCTGACTGGCTCCTTCCATGTTTCTACTTACTGTAAAAGTAAATGATGTAAAATAGCAAATTCATCAATACTCATACCAATTCTATTTTTCACGACTCTTGCTTCAAACTCCCAACCGGAAAACCACCATTTTCCCTAAAGAATGTATCATTTCCACTTCTATCTGAAAAGAAAATAAAGATGGCTGAATACTTTAAACATCACCAAACTGTATACCAGTTAGAAACACATTCCTCCATTCTTTTGAATGTGGCATCTCCTGATAACGGCTCACATAGGCATACATAAAGCTACCCTAAAATCATCTAGTTTGTGTATGGCAGTAATGTAACCTTAGAAACACAAAGTTCAATTTACATAAATTTTCAGTGACACAGTTTCCCTGTTGACGTCATTACTACCTGCAATTCACCGCTGCCTCATACCATTCACTCTTAGAAACTTCCCCTATGTTGTCCATGCACAGTGCTTTTAGCTAACTTCCTTTCACCATGTGTTCACATTTATATTTAGGGTGCTGGCAAGGCAACATCCCTGTTGGGGCTAAGTAACACGTGTGGAGCCACATCTGTGGTATGTAGCATTTCACTGCAGCTCCTTCATGCTCTTCTCCAAACTGCAGGAAGTTATTACCAAACTGATGCAGCTAGGGCAGAAAAGAAACCACGTATGACCTGACTGTGGACACAGAAAACAGTTGTAGAGCCAAAGGCAGAAGAGGAAAAATTGCTGGAGAGGCATCTCCATCCTACAGAGCCAGCTGGTTCCAGACATCCCTCTCAAACATACAGCAGCCAGATCACAGCACAGATGGGCTACGGGTTAAGTGGTGTGCAGCACTGAGGCATGTTCCAAGTTTTTCAAAGCAGAAAACGTCTCCAATACAAGGCAATACTTTCAAGGATAATGGAGTATTTGTAACAGCTTTTATCAGGGTAAAATCTTCACTCACCAAAAGAGGCATTTGTAGGGCTTGATCTTTGTGAAAAGGGATACTAATTTGCTGGAGATGTTTCTCCATGACAAAGCATAAATCTTAATTTACAGCTGTCCATTTCATCTGAGCTAACTACAGCTTTTACTTTGTTCTTAATGTGAAAGGAGTGACTTTTTCAGTTCCATTTTTTTTCTGTTTCCTTTTTGGGGGGACACTTTTCATATTCCTTTAAAATTAGTACAAAACAAACAAAAAAAATCTTCAAGAAAGCAAAGACTACTTTGACAGAAGTTGCAATCTTAGCTAAAAGAATAACCTTCACTCCTAAACTTCCCGAGCAGTATTTTGAGGACAGGCTCTTTAACAACGCAACAGCTCCTCTGTGAAAGATTTGGTTCTTGGTTAAACTCCTTGGCCTGGTAAGCCCTTCAGTAACTACTTTCTTTTTTCGTGCAAGATCACCATCAACACTACACACACTTTGTAACTGGTAAAATCTGTTCCTCATGTAGTGGGGTAACCACTGAACTGAATGCAGAGGATACTGCTCAGCAAACAGTAAATGTGTCTGCACACTATGTCGGCACAGCAAGCAGCTACTCTAAGAACTTTCTTCATCACTGATCACTGCCTCAGACCAGATATTGACAAAACAAACCTACAGAGAAATACTCTGAAAGATATCCTTTTACCCATCCTGCTATTAACTTTTTTATTATTTTCTACTATTTCTAGATTTTAGACTGCAGAGTCAAAAATTAAAAAAAAAAAAATTGAAACACAAGCTTTTCTTAAGAGCTGTTGTCAACCACTTTGAAAGAAAAGCCACACCAAGAAGTCAGTTGCTCTCAGAAAGATCAATGATTGCCAAAAATATAGGGCAAACACAGCTAATTTTTCTTACTACAATAAATGCTGACCTGAGTTATATGAAAACACATGCAAGAGCTTCATTGTGTCCTGGGTCTGCCACTCCTTCTGCCATGGGGATAACACTGGCAGGGAGGGAAATATTTGTCCCTCTTCCTGGGAAGGGTGCATGTCACCCCTAGCAGAAGCCACTGCCCCAGTATTTGCTGACCTGTGATAGCAGACTGTGGTTTCTGGGATAAGAAAAGAGGGGGTTTTGCTGCCCCCAGTAACTTGCAAACACTGACCTCTTCTGCTATAGCTGGCTTTATTAAGGAGGCTAGAAAAATACAGCAGGGAAAATTTGGGCCTGTAATATCACAACAGTCATAGTTACACCAGTTATCCCTGTATGACCACTATGATGCTACAATATTCATCTTCATTTTACTTTGAAACCCCATTAGCCTGTGAATAGCCTTAGGGTCAAGATCTACAAAGTTAATTATATGACTAAGATTTCTTACAGTCAAAAGAACAGGCTCCATTAGGCAAAATTATCACTCTTAAAGTGATAACTCTTAACTTTTTAAAAATGTATAAAATACATAAATGTATAAAAATAGAAAGAACAAAACTCATTGTTTTAAAATTAAGAATAGAAATTAAGACCATAATTGAATTCTATTCCTTAAAAAATGGAAAAATTGATAATTTTAAAAACACGTTGCAAATGGAAGAAGGGAGAAAATCCCTTGTTGGAAAGAAAGATGTCAGTCTGAGCATACCACTTACATGAAACAGCTGTTAGGGCTGAGACAGACACAACAGCTGCTATAAGGCCTCCCCAAAGATGCAAGCCTTAGACATTTTCATTTGAATACCAAGAAAACAGAATAGCACCACCAAATCAAGTGAATTACCAAGCTAACTGGTAATGCATGGCACAAAGGATTAAATAAACTGTTTTATTCTTCACCATTACACCCGTGTGAATAAACTCTACCTATCTGGTACAGAATTTTGTGTAACATGGCTGATATTTTACAGTTTTCCTCCCCTGCCCCCATACGGCCTAAACTTAAGGTCAAGATAGCTTCTCTAGGTTCACAAAATAAATTACATTTTATAAGTGAAGTACCATACCTTTCATAACATTTTCCACATGATTAACAACATCCTTTTGCTCAGAGCAGGCTTATGTATTTTTCAAATTAAAATAATATTTTCAACATCAAGAAACAACTGTGTGCTGCTTAAGCACAGTACTAGCTCTTTGTCCCAGAAATTGAATTGAACCAGTTCAGCATGCTTATTAAAGGAGGAATCATTTTCTAGTTTTACTTGGCAGTTTTGAAATATTTTCTTTCTAACCAGAAGATAAATAAGGAGCAAGGAACTTACATGTACAGATTCGCCTACATGCACATATGTGGGGACAGAAGTGTTATTGTGTAGTACTCCCTGTTCAAAACACAAATCACTTTCTAGTCTGATGGCTTTGATGCTTCAATCTTGAAGCCTCAGAAGAGAAGCCTCAGCACTTTCTGAAGACAGGAAACTGCATCAGAGTTATCAAACAAATCATCAGACACTGGAAATTAGGTTAATTTTGTTTCCAGGAATTTTTCAGTTCTTGCGGTATTCAGCCCAACACAGATTAGTGTAACTTGGGAGGAGCAAACGGGACTTCGAAGTTACTAGTAAAGATCACTTAAGCAAAAATTCCTGTGACTCAGTGAAGACAGAGGTGCTTTACAGGCTAAAAACTTTCAAGCAGCTTGGAGTTGAGCCTCTGCACCCTGATCAGCTAACAAGCATAGAAAATTTCACCACATGACTGTCATACAGAAAAGGTACCATAGGAACAAACCAACGTCAAGCAGAAGTTGCGAGATGCCCGTTTTTGAGCAAAGACGATCAGGACTACCAATCCAGTCCATGGTTCCTCACACATCTTTAAGAAAAGGCACGTAGGTTCAAGCAACAGAGGTTGAACGAAGCAAGGAAATGAAAGTAGAGAAAAGGAGATGAAAGAACGTGTCTACTAGAAAGACTGCTACCATGCAGAAGGGAGAGCGTTTCATTTTAGCCATCTACAATATATTTGATTTTCTGTTTGTTTCTTTTGTTGTTGTTGGTTTTTTTGAGAGAGGAAATTCTTAGTGAGGTAGAAGAGCTGAAAAGACCAAGATAATTTGAAAGTTTTTCTAATTGTTTGTATCTCAGAAGACAGGTAAAATTCTTTATATGCTTTTCCATTTTCCACACCTTAAAAAAAACATAAAAATAAGTTCCAACCCATTCATTGGAGTTGATATATTAATGAATTGAAAGGATTTCAGAGAATAAAATCGTATTCAAGGAGGAAGAACAAAAATAATAAAACAGTCACAATTCAGCTAAGTAAACTAATGAGGGTGTGGAGCAAAACAGTTTTGGTCACTATTTAATATCCCAGCCTTTCAGTGACAGCATAAATTACTGTTTTCGATAAACTGAAGGAATAGATTTACGTAGATTACAGGAGAAGTCGTATTTTAGATGAGTGGTTCCCAGTTCTTGAGCCTCTGCATGCATGTTTTCTTGGGGGTTTGCTGCTTCTGAATACATTCAGGCAAGTCAGATATGAATTGTGCCCCTGCAAGATGCCTGGTGTACAGACTGGAGTTCGGCATGAGGATGGCCAGAGCCAGCAGAGCACAAGCACTGTGCAGCAGCCTTGAGGGGGAAGAAGCAGTAGCTGTCTGGTGATTTGGAGGGCAACATAAAAGGCTGCTGATTTGCCAAAAAAAAAAAAAAAATATTGGGAATTATTGTTTAGCTAAGATATCTTACTTTGGAAATACCAGTCTCCAAGAAATTTCACAACCATCATGTCCTTCCTTCTGGTGCTAAGTTGGACCCCAGGTTGTTACTATAGCGTTGCCCCCCTCTCTGCACCCATGGCAGGAGGTTTGGAACTAGATGACCTTTAAGGTCCCTTCCAACCCAAACCATTCTATGATTTGGAACTCAGTAATAAATGGGATATCTCCCTTAATAATTCTGTTATACTATGAAAATAAGAGGTGATATATTTGTACAGTAACACTTTTGTTAAAATTTGGTATTAGAATATAACAAACATGTCATATTAATGTTAGAGTGTAGCAGCACTGATCTATGTGGAAATCTCCTTCTGTACCTTTTCCTCATCTTTGGGAAATGAAAAACTGTATTGCTTTTTCTCAGACATAAAATTCCAAGTAGGCTAAAGTAGTACCTCTAAAACAGAAAATCCCTGAATAATCATTAAACGCAGCCGAAGATTTATACAGAAAGTCAAATGACACAGAAAGGAAAGTGCATATCTGAAGGATTATCTGGCATTCAGGATCAAGGTTCTCATCATACCACATGAAATAACTGTTGCTCCATATGCACTGTTTTAAATTTAAACATGGAGAATTATTAAACTGTATATAAATAAACCCTTATTTAGGCTCCAGAAGTGATTTCCCTTATCAGCTGCAGCTTCCTGTTTCAGTCATTTTTGTCATGAACTTCACTTGAGTCACTCCATCTCAGATTTTAGCACATCATTCTGCGACCTGGCTCTGTGGAAGGGACAAGAAACGGAACTAAACAGCTCTTAATGCTGCTTTTTTTGGCAGTGATACTGTGCTCAATACAGCAAGTTCTGGGTGTTGGATCAACGCAATTCTATATTCCTGTCCACGTATTCAGTAGATGTCTTCTACCACTTTTTTTCTGTTGTTACCAGAGTACAAATTCTAGTCCATACAGCTAAAAAGTTGAAGCATGATTGTTTTACTCTGTATCATCCAATTCAAATCATGGTTTAAAATGGAAATTATAAGTCCCATTCGTCACAACTATTTTGCTTGCTTGTTACTGGATACAGATTTATTTTTTTTTCAGCATTTGTAATTTAAGTGGTTGTTGATTTTTTTCCCCATGGAGTCTCTGCACAGCTGCTGATTATGTTTTGGACACAGCAAGTAAAACAGAAACTGAAAAAATATCCTCAGAGTTAGTGAGGTGACAGTAAATGACCAGTGGAAAATCATTGATGTTATCTAATGCCTCATATCAAGTTATTAGTTAGAATTTAATGCTGCATACATTAGAATCTTACGTAGCTTAATATTCCTTAAAATTTTAGACATGATAGCACTTGAGACAGAATTTATGCAATCATTCTAGTATTTTGCCTCTTGATAGATACAATGAACACTCATCTTGGTTTTGCATTTGTCTTCTGCTGTAGAGACCCAGTGCTGAGTAGCTGCTGAAACCCTTTTTTAAATCCCTGTTTTCAAATGGTAAAGAGTATTAGCCTTTTGTGAGTACTCTGCTGCAAGCCAGTGGAATCTCCACCCTATTCTGAAGAGAATTATACATGTTGCACTCAGTCCAAACTTACTCACTTCCTAGGTTTTGGCACTGGTGGTAATTCAAGTATCATCAACAGAACTTAAGCGGGGGAGGTAGGGAAGAGAGCGATTTAAAAAAAAAAAAAACAAACCACACCACCACAACAAAAAACAAAACACGACTTTTTCCTGTCCTTATAGTTTCATTGCAAGACTGCCTTTACCCCTACACTTATGAGGCTGCAACCACTATTGACACCCCCAAGCTGTCACAAAATTGATTAGGTTAAATAGTGTATGATTTCAGTGGTATTTTACATAAGGACTTAGAATTTGCTACTTCTTAGCAACTGATTATCAGACTAACGTACTAAAAGCAAATAAAGGAAAAAAACAATCCAGTAACAAAAAACAGCTATGTGTCGCGTGGATTTTATTACAGACAATTTTGTGGTGTAAAATGGTAGCTATGTAAAAGTTCAAGAATTTCACAGATCTTAAAGGAAAGCAAATAGTTATACCTTGGTTAAGCTTTCCAATCCCAGAAAATCAGCCTCATGCTGATCCTCATTTTATAAGGCATTTTAGTTTGTATGTCAAACAGAAACAATAAAGGGCCGATACAAATAACAGATCCTGACTTTTTCTCCATGTCTATTATTCTTTCCTTGCCTTCGTTGAGCCACTGCAGCTCCCTCTGTACTGCTTACCACCAGATTTCTTAAACTGCTTTATAATAGCAACCCATATGTTAGTAGGAACAGCATAGCATGGTCCATTTGCCATCCCACTTGCAGACATCGCTTCTCCCATTGCAACTGCAACAGTCTTAATTACAGCTGTTGTTTGCATGAATACAGAGAAAATAGATACTAAGTATTTAATGTTTTTTAACATCTTTAGTTTTTAATTAATAACAATGTTACTGCCTAAATTAGTCTCAGAGTATTTTTAGATGTCTTTTAACATAATTCAGCAGCTGGAACAAAGGATGCAAGCCAAACATGATGTTTCTAGCTAGCTCACCCTGGGCTAGCATGCCACAAGGGGTGTGTCTTTTGACAGCAACACACTGGTGGCCTCAAATAACCTCTTAATATATCTCTGGAAATAGGAATTACACAGGATACTGCAAATACTAAGGTTCCTTCAAGTTCAGAGAAAATACAAATATTTAATATAGCTAACTTTCAGAACAAATATGCCAAACTAAATATTACCCTTTTCAGAGGACTGCTACTTACCCTATGGCATTTAGAGTCTAATATTTCAAAATTCCTTGCCTGTTAAGATTTTAGGAAACAGAAAATTTTAATAGGCTCCTTAACTTCTAGATGGTCTATATTCTTTCATGCTTTCAAAGCAGACTATTCATAAATAGACATGAATATGTTGAAAACCACAGGAAAAACAGTTGACAAAGTAAAACTTGAGCACTCAGACAATGTTGCTGTATCACTTACACCTTGAGTAGATCATATGTATTATTACCGTGTGTATAAAACATTGTCTCTAGCATGATATCAAAACATTTAGTGAAAAGTCCTATATTATCAAAAGGTATATTCCTCTAAATATTTGAGAGATTTCTTCTGTACAAGTGGGAGAATAAAAAAACAACATACATTTATTCTACCCATTATCTCATGTCACGTGAATCCTAGTCTGTAAGTCATAATCGTAAATGTCCACATTCTCATGTAAAAATTGTGACATACTCATTTTAAGCGTTTCCCTGACTTAACACAAGAGTAAGTGAAAATAGAATTCCTAGTAAAGAACAAAATGGAAGGGTTTGCTTATACAGTGCTCTCAAGGAGTGCTGCTTAAGCCAGCCAACTCATTGGTCTTTGGATATGAGAGTGCTCAAATAATAGAGTGTATTCTGGGATGGATAAGATTTCAAGTGAATGTCCCTGGGCCACTCCCAACTTTTGGAAAGGAATACCGGTCACCTAAACTTTAAATTTTCTGTTCACAACTAAAATATCCACTGACTGTTATTTTATAGAAATCTATCTGTTTGAAGCTCTTCAAGGAAAGATTATAAAACAATATTTCAGATTGTGGATTGGTAGCATGAATATCGCTTCAGGTATTAGAGTGCTATAATATGATGCTGCTATTGTGAAAGTTAATGCCTTTCAGTTCTAAGTTATTCCTCAAGAACATGATTCCCAAAAAGAAAAGAATTTTATCATAACATTACTGTTACTGGTATAAATACATCTAAGTGGAGAATTCATTCAAATTAATCCATGAAAGTGTCAATTAGAAACACCTTCACAGACATGAAAATCACTGACATTTGTGGTTTATAAATTAATCTTGCACTCGTTTAGTTCTGAAAGTACATTTCTTTCTATACCTGAAGAGGAAAAAAAAATCTCAAAGTTATCTAGCTTTTTAATACAATCCATAGTAACAGATAAGCAGAATATTTTAGAAATGTCATACTTCTTTTCAACTGCAGAACTGACATTAGTCTTAGAACTAACAAATATCTAAAGAGGTAGAAGGCAGAATAGAAATAGAAAGAAAACTGTCATATAATTTACAAGCCATAGTATGAAAGAAAAACAAAACCAAATCCCATATTATAGGCCATAAGATTATTTTTTTTCATAGCAGACAAAAAGAAGAAACCTAGCTCTAGATTTTGAATATACCAGAAAACTGTCTTTGGGCATCTTAATATTTTTTTTTTAATTTTGATGACTGTCTTAGAAATCCATGAATGCACCAGGGACACTTCAGAGTGCAGTAAATGACCTAACCCAAAGTTTAAGATCAGAAGATATCTTCATGTGCTAAAATGACTTCATCTGTTTTCATAAAACATGGGAGGAACATCTGGCAGGACAGGAAAGGATGTTGAAGCTTTTTAAGGCATCAGAGCTGAAGTTAGTAGGAGGGATTTTGGGGCTGGGCTTTTTTGGATTGCTTGTTTGGCTTTGGCAAAGGGGTACGTCACATTTCTGGGGGCTAGGCTAGAACCTTAGAGTCCAAAACTGGATGGAAAGGATTGCAAGGTTCCTACAGACCTAGAGAAAGTATAGTAAAGACCTGTTGAGTGTAGATTTTAAGAGATTAAAACAAAACTCTTCAAAACAAGCAGCAGTATTACACCACCTGCAACAACTCCGTCTCTGGAAGAAAACACCAAAAAGCTTCCAAGTCACAAACACCGATACTTCTATTCCCAGTGCTATGCCTGAGTGGCAGGGCTGACCCAATTTATTTGTGGCAATTTGTGGTGCCTCAAAGGTTATTTTTTGGATTTACACTGAAACAAATTATCTTGATAAAATAAGACCAACATCTCAGGGACATAATGTACTCCACAGGAATACTTTCAGTACTAACAAAAATCCTGAAAAGTAAAATGCAGCTGCCATTGCTCTCAGTCCACAGGCTGTACTGGACAAAGAGTAGTGCTAACTACTGGTTAACTAATTATGATAACCAACCCATACCTCTGTCAGAGAGCTGCCCCATGTTTCTTGAATGGCATTGCCCTACAAAGAACACCCCTAGCCCCTAGTTTCAACGAAGCTTCATGAGTGCGCATGAAAACACGAATATGCTAGACTGTTGTTGCTAGATCAACAAATGTTTTCTTCAAGTATGTAAACGAATATTATTACTTCCAGCATAGGAGTATGAAAATAACCTTTCTTCCTAATGATTACATAGTTTTTCCATTTGGTAAATGGATTTTCCTGTTCTCCATGTTTCAAAAATAGAACTAAAACTAAAGTCATTGGTTTTGGTTAATTTATCTTATTGGGTTTTCCTTTTATTTAACTTCCAAAACATAAATACTGAGTGGGTAAAAACAGAGATTATAAGACATGATAACATAACTTATCAACTAATATACCTGTTATTTTTTCCATGTTAGCTTCCAAATTCTCTGTCCAATAGTATCCAAATTAAAAGTCTAATCATATATCCAATCAAAATTTTCATGGAATATCCAGAAGTTCATTGTTTTAACAACACAGCACTTACTAATACAACAAAAAGATTTCACTCTGCAGTTTTGCTAACACAGAAATATATAACTGGTTGAGCCACTGAATTCAGAACCCTGCTGACACCATCAACTTTATCATATGCAACTTCCCATAATTTATCAAGAACCATTTTAAAAACAGTGCATTCTCTTCACTATTCCTACTGAAAACTTTTTCTGTGATACTTCCAATTTGAAGGTGACCTTATGGCTTAATTGGCTTTAGACTTTCATTTTTTAAAAAAAAATCTGTTAGCACTACCACTCAATTTTCATAAACCAGTACCACAAATGTAAATGGAGAGGCCACTATAGGAGTTTAAAATATATCGTCAGAGTACTATTTTCTGACAGTATTACTGGAATTCCTACCATGCAATAAAATTCTGTAAGAGCATTTAACCAATAACATACTTCGTGTTACCAAATAATAATAACGTTAAATCTAGATGATTGAAGCCCTACTGCTTCAGACCTGCAGCAAGATACAGATAGCTATAGCTTAAAATTACTAGCAAAGTAATGAAGATAAGTGGATTCTTCAATAAAGGCATAATGACAGCAGGAGTTAACTTATCGACAAACTTTACACTGAGAGATAAAAACAATTACTTTAAGACTTTTAAATCTCTAGGTTAATGTAAGATTGATAAACTGACTGGAGTCAATTATCTCCATATTACTAGCATTAGACAAAATCTTCCATATTAAATTGATTAAAATGACCTTTCGAGAAAGGAAGGCATGATTAAGTACAAAGAATTCTCTTTCTGCTGCATCTTTTTTCTTGCAAGAATTACATCTTAGCCTAAAGCTATACAACTATTTTTTAACTAGAAGAATAAGAAATCAGTAAATGGCACCAGGCTACTGTGGACGTATGCAATGAGAAATACGGGTCATAAATGCAGAATTACCTGGACTTCTTGCTAAACTGAATTCACAACAGTCCAAAACAACATCAAAATCAGGTGGCTGTTAAGAAGTTCATTTGTTTAGAACATGTGTGTGCGCACACGCACATACCTATAAGAATGTAGGACACATTACGGGAAGCCAAGACAGTATCCTAGAAAACAGGTTCACCCAAAAGGACTTTGGGCCTGCATGATATGTAAGCTCAAAACCAATGGTTTGGTCTGACAGTATCCAAGAAGCAGTGCATGATTTTTGACTTGACTGGCAAGTGAGAGGCAGTTCTTGGCCACTTTGTCAGGCTGGGCATATCTCTGGCCACCTCATCAGAGAAGCATTGGGCACATGGATCGGAGAGAGCCTCCTTGCTTTGTTATCAAGTTGGCAAGCCATGGAAAACAGTGTGGGAGGGAGCTGGGGAAAAGCCCAGGGTAAACTGGGGATGCAGCTGGATAGAAACTTCTAGTGACCCACTTACCAACTGGACATGGAATTATCAGGATAGTTAATAATCAGGTAAACATGATTTTCGTGGCCCAAAAATTGTAAGCTATTTTAATGGAGGGATGGTGTATAAGCGCAGTAAGTATTTTACCTGGTAAACAAACTTAAACCATTGTCAGAACAGCTAGTTCAGCTTTGAGATACGTTCTCTCAGCAGAATGTTGACAGACTGGAACAGGTTCAGAAAGCATTAACGCAAACGATTTTTCGTGAGTATAGTGAGAGAGCTGAGGAACTCAGTATGCAAAACTTAAGAGAAAAAATGTTAAATGATTTGATCATCACTAAAATATTGTCATGAGAAAAGTTTATTCACTGCGTGACTTTTCTTAGTCCAGCTGACAAAAGACAAAGAAAACAGAGAAATTGATAACAGGAAAATTTGAACTGGACATAACATATCATTATGTAATAATGCATAATGGAGCTGGGAAGACATTTACAAAACACCATTGATCGTAAGTTAAATACATATTATCTTTTATTTTTAATTATTTTTTTTTTGAAGGAAGCTCTCTGCCAAGTCTCAGAAAAAAGCTACTGAGCTATCCTGGATTATTACTGGTTTTATAAATTTATATATGATTCTTAAAGTTCACCAAGAATGAGACTGTATTGTGCACTTCAGAAAACAAAAAAAAAGTTGCATGTAGACCCTATGCTATCTTGAGACAACAGAAAGAAAAGACATGGACAGAAGTAGGCAGTTAGAAGGATAAGTGCTTGATGTGACAATCACAAAAGAAATTACCAGTTGAAAATACTCCCTTTATGCCCTACTTCAGTCCAAAACATTTCGTTTGAAACAAACCAATCTCTAGATATAAAGGGAAGAGAAACAGCTCTCATTGCTCTACAGACCCCATAGAAGAGCAAAGCCTCTTCTTAGAGGCAGTACAAAGGAGTTAGTATCTGGAAAAGAGAGCATGGGCAAAGAAAGTTACTCTTATAGGAGTTTATCAGAAGCAGCAGCCAGCAAAAGTTAAGTAGTTTCTTGATCAAAGAATAAAGTAACATTATCATGTTCTGGAAGAGTAATCAACTCAATTTCAAGAAAGCTGGAGATAAAACATGTACCTAGTATAGGCAATTGGAATAACAGACTGCTCTAATAATCTTCATCTCTGAAGACAATGTGGAATCTCTCTCATCCCTTTCAGAGGATAAATTTGACCAAATCAAGAGATTTTTTTTCCAATATTAAACTCAAATATACATCTTCCAGTGCTTTCAGAAAACCTGCTCTTTACTCTCCATAGCATTTAAGGAAAACTCATTGTAAAACTTCCTGTGATGTTTAACAAATGTGGAAAATAAATCCCAGCAGCCACACAAGACAGTTTCATAGGATGATTTAATCAGTACACACAAACTGACAGAACATTTTCATTCGCACCGCTTGATGAGAGGTCAGGATAAACACATCAAGGGGACAGCCTACGTGTCACAGATTTGGCTTCTGTTGGCTGTCCTTGGTGCCTGACATTTTGCAGAAGAACTCAGCATCACCTAAAAACTTGTTAAGGTATTTGTGGCAATCAGCTAGTCAGTGAGCACACTAGAGCTGACAACAAAAGCTGTCGTCACAAGATGCGGCCATTCCACTTCTAACCAGGTTTCTTACCAGCTGGAACGACTTTTGCATGTCAAGATCAACATACTTCCCACCTTCAAAGTACTCTCAAAAACCCGTATAAACCCTGAACTGAAAGACAGGATGAATTCTTAGCACCTGGTTTCAGTTAGTTCAGATGCCTTGATAGAAATAGGCGTTATGTTTTCTGAATGGCACAGGAAATGACAGTAAAGATTCACAGTAATCTCATGATTCTTGACTTTAGAGTAATCACAAAAGAGACATACATAACAAGATTTGACTTGTGGTAAAGTTATCTCAAAAGCAAAAATCTCTTGGATATACATGATGGACACATAAATGAACAGTTTTGATCTGCTCACTTCTGTTTTTCCTGTCAACCTATTTGATCTGGCAAAGTCATCTGTCAGTGAAGCAAAAGCAGCTTTCAGGAATGGCATCTTTGGTATTTTCCACTGAGGCAGAACTAAACTTCTGAAGTAATTCTGTATTATGATAATCAATGAGGTGAAATTTAACATGGAGCACTGTACAAATGGTATTAATAACGCACCACTGAAGAAGGTATGTACCGAAAATGCAACTCCCAGAAGCACCCTCTCATCTTCAGCACAGAAATACTACAACAAAGCAAAAATCCCATGTCAGCACTCAGCAGGAAAAAAGAAAGCATATGACTGGATCTTCTGTCTGATTTGTTTGGAAGACAATATAGCTCGTGTTTGGGAGGAGATAAAAAGAAAAGGAAAGAAAACAAAACCCTTAACAGAAATTGTGTCACCATAAAAGACACAAGAAAAAAATCTTGACCAAGTTTTAAACCATAATAAATATTTAGTGATAAGTAGCCACCCAAGATAAATGATTCATTTCCTACCAGTAAGAATTAGAGTAAACTAGTGTACACATATAGCATACAGTCACATCCATATCTTTTCCACCACTTGCATCTAACACTCCTTGCTTCTATAACATAGTACACCATTATTGAATGTATGTACGCTATGCTACTGGATATTACAATTTTGAAATTCTTTAGAATAATGCAAAGGCAGTGTGTTTTCCCGAGAAAATTTTTTTTTTTTTTTTATCTGAGCACATGGAATTTCTTCCCTGTTATGCAAGCAGCTTAAAAATTGTCTTTCGGTTGGTTTTGAAAAAACAAAACAAAACAAAACAAAACATTTTTTTCTAATCTACTAATACCTTCTGCAAGGATACATAATAAGATTTTACTTGCAGTGAAAAGACTTAAAAAGCAAAACTCTTTTGGCGATATATAGTAAAATAGTATTCAGAAATAGTGAGGAAGTGGTTTCATGTTGCATTTCACACTATAGTTTTAATCTGTCAGCAGATCACCCTATCAGATACTTAAAAGAAACACACACTGCAATCAGTTAAATGGCAAACATTTTTGGCATTTCATATACTGACTTTTCTTCCATTTCTATTATTTCTGTCCTCTCTTTTTAATTAAAGCAGAAAGGGCAAACTACATCTGAAAAATCAACGCCTGCAGGTAAAATATGAAAGCTAAATTTAGGTATGTTACACAAATACAACTGGAAAAACCCTAGTCCACACTGAAATATGCTTTAGATATTAGAATAGTTCTTTAAATCTTCTAGATTCTGACATTTATTTTGCATCTTTTCCCATTGTTCCACTTACTGGACAGTGTACAAGCATCAAAACCAGTATTTTTAGGTTTTCCCTATGAAAGTCTTTTGAACAGTACCTATGTCTAGAATAAATTTAATTATTTTTCTCCTGCACACTTGCATATTTCGGTATACAATTTCAATTAAAATAACTCTTAGTAGGAAGCATGAATGAAGAAGAGTGTGTGACATTTACAGCAAACTGGCAGGATGCAGACTACCAGGAAAAGATAACTAAAGTCAATGGTGAGCGCTTGCAAAACGTAAGCCAGTTTGGCAGAACCTGATACTGTACTGCACTCGGGAAACTAGATAACAAAAGGTTGGCAATGTGCATTCTGCTCTTTAATAGAAAAGATGATATCAGATAAGCTAACAGCCAAATAGTCACATCGTGTCTTTCCTCACAATAACACAGACAGGAATATCTGGCAGTACTAAAATTTAATGGTATTTTGTTTGGAAGAAAAACTAATCCAAACTGTATGCAAAGATGACCTTTCATTTAGATAAAATTGAATTTAAGAACTACTCCTCCTGTAAAAAAAAAAAAAAAAAAAGAGCATAATTCATTAAGACAATTTTCTGTAAAACCTAGTCATTGTTAGATATTTTATTGCTATAAAATGTGAGTATCCCACTAGTAAAACTTTCTGAGTAAGTTCTGCCAACAGACCTTACCTAATGAATTAAAGAAACATATATAACAATAAGGTTGTTTTGCAAATACAGCAACGTTCATGGTAATGTTTAGTTTAGTTTTACCTTTCACATAAACTCTGGTTTAAGTTTGTAGAGTGCACTTGCTCTTTGGAGGAGCTGAACCCTGTACACTGGTGTAAGGCTCTCCTCTTCAGTCTCTCCCATGCTATTTCACACACGTTGATACCGCAAAAGAAAGGTAAGTTTCCCCACAAAATAAAGTACTGAATCGTGCTTCTTATTTGGGGCCTTGTATTATGATGTACTATGATTAAAAAAAGGTTTTTCTACATTAGTTACATGTGAACAAGCATAAAAAGTATCTAAATTCAGAAATAACATATACAGCCTCTTTGAATCTTTTGTTATAGAACTGTTTTTGAAGACAAAATAATTTGCTACATTATTGAGCATTGTGGCATAAAATATGCTTCCACTACTTATTGTTACAAAACATATAAAAGCTATTTTAAAGTAATTTCCTAGCCTTTGCTTTAAAAAGTAAAAAGAAAAGTCAGTTTCTAATATGGACAGCAACAAGGACCATACATCCATCATTAGGGTTTATAGCCTGAAATTATAGCACAGACTTCTGTCAGATGAGATACAGGACATTAACTAGCAATAGAGGAAAGCTTTTATTCCAGAGAGGGAAATGGCCCCTGGAGCTAAGTGCTAACTCTAGCAGCAGTCAGGGGAACCCTGGCCCAATTTATCCCTCTCTTTTCTCCCACCCTGGAGGTGGGATCCGTGCCACATATTTGTGCCCCCAGAGGAGAGAGTAGGCTTGCTGAGACTATGGTTTTATGGAGTAAGCCTGGCCAGGCTGTCTGCCTCTCCAAGTTTCCCAGGAATTGTGAGAACTTTTTCTCCCAAGAGGTATTCTGAGAGGCTGTGGGGATATCTTTAAGGACAGGAGGTAGGACTTCACTAACTTGCTTCCCTCCAACTCACATTGCCCTAGCTGCTCTGTCAACTCCCAGAATAATGTGATCTAATGCTTTGGTGTCAGCCTGGGACTCCCTCCCTGGAACAGCAACATTCAGGAATTAATTTGGCAGGTTAACACCATTTTCCTGAGAAAAATAAGCAAGCGAAGGGAAATGATGTGTCTGAAGTGTTTAAACTGAACTACATCTGAGTAAAATTGGATGGGATTAAGAAAAGGTGTTTTTCTAGCTCTAGGGCCTTTTCTCTTCCAGATTTGAAAGATTGGTAGTATAATAGCTTTTCTATATCCCACCCTTACCAAAAAGTCAAAAGAATCTTAAAATACCAAACACAATGTACAGGCTACATACAGGTGTAGTAATCCACTCCAATTATAGACAGTGCATTTGCAGGAATTTGCATTTGAGGACTGTGATCCTCATTCTTTAACTCTACAATAAGGCACAGAAGGAACGGACAAATTCTGTAAAAAAAAGAGTAGAGTACTTGACAATGCAAGGGACTTCTCTTCAGCAGCAAAGCCCAATTTTGTTCTGTCACCAGCAGCTGAAATCCAGCCTAGAACCTGTCGTTCTGTTGTAACCAGACACTACTATTTAACTATGAGAAAGGGTATGCAAAGTATGTTTGTGAAGCTCAGTCCGCTATCCAGCATATAACATAAATAAATGACAGCTTTATTGGCAGGTTCATCAGAACCTTGATCACAGTGTGACTGCAACAGCCTCAAATTGCCACATTAGGTACTTCATGCTGTGTGTCACTTCCTAACACCTATAATGAAAAAAAAAAAGCGAAAGTACAGTCAGAATTTTTTTTGTGTCCATGTATTTTGCGTATGTAGCCTGGAAAAATAATGTAATTTATATTTTATCATGAGAAACCTTGTACAAAAATGCTGAGGAAATGAGGTGGCTTGATTCTTACTTATTTGATTATATATACTTGATAGTAGGAAAAACTTTTTAAGCAAACTGACATTTGCTTAAACTATGAATTGCAATGTAAATATAATTCCTATCCTTGGCTTGCCACCTTCTAAATGTTAACTATAAAGTAAAGTTAGAGATTTACAGAGTGTCTGTAGATTTACACAGAGTTTACAGATTTGTCTTTGTTGCCCGAAGTGATTCTTGTGTTCCAAAGTAAGTGGCGGATGGATGAACAGAGAGCCAGAGAGGCATGTGGCTATGAATGCCCAGAGAAGAGTGAAAGCAATAACATACTAAGCCAAATTAGGACTGCAATTGTCATGTAGTTTTTCCTCAACTGCCATTACATCCTAACACTTGTTTTGCATAAGCTCAGTTTTGTTTTTCTATAAAATTTTAATTTTTTGTCTCAATTATGTGCTTCCATCCATTTTTTTATTCTGGACCTCTGGAAGCGAACACTAAGTTTCTTTATGGATTTGAAAATATATAAATACTGACGTATTTGATTAGCTATCAAAATAAACATATTTCTTAAATCCAAAACAAATTTTAAATAAAGGAAAACAGTACTTTCTAGCTGTTACACAAAAATAGCATGAAGTGTGGTTCAAAAACTAACTTCCAGGAAGTACACAATGACAATATAGAAAAGTAAAGTTCATAGGAAAAAAAATCATGTCAGTTATCTAATGTTTTCACACATATATTGAGGAAGCCTTTTTTGAAAACTTAATGTTACCACCTATACATACAAAACCTGAGCACTCACTAACCAAAAAAGAATAATATACAGTTTTCCCTGTTACTTTCTTTCTATGGTTTAGGTAAGACAGTTTTAGGAGGTACCATAGTGATTTATATCATCCGTCACTTCCACCGCACTGAATACAAAGAGCGCTCGCCGCAGTCCCACCTCGCCAACCACATTACCAAACACCTTACAGACTACAGAAGGTTATCAACTGTTTCAAAGAGCTCTTTCCTTCCAGTCTTTTTCAGGATGAGGAGGTAAGTATTACTTTTTTTTGAGAGTCTTGGGTTTTCTCTTCTTTGGCACAAAATGTTGACTGTTGTTATGAAAAGGAGTTCTTCTTTTTCAGCCATCCTTTCTCTGGAAGGAAGAAGAGTTTAGCTCTTGCCATACCATGTTTGCTTTTACTAAGAGGATATAGTGCCAGGTCCCAGCAGAAATACATAATATGAAGGAGAATTATTGAGGAATAAATTTGTAATGCTTTCTTTTTTAACAGCATTGCCTGTTGCTAAAAAGGAATCTATTTAACTTTCATAAGCGAATGGGACCCCAGAGCACATGGGCCAAGCCTTCTCTCCACTGAGTTAAGAACATCTTTTAAAGGAAGTCTTTTAAAGAGATCTGATGAGTTACTGAAAGGGAAGAAGAGAAAGAAAAGGAAACACCTTCAGGTATGCCTCAGTAGCTCTATTTGAAGATCTCTTCTCTGTTTACATGGATCTCAGTCACTGGACAAACTTCAAAGTACCTGTCCAGTTATGCAATAGTTTATCTCAGGAATTGATGAAGGACTTGAGACTCAAAATGGACATTTTACAGACCAGGTCATCTTTGGAAAGGGTGCCTCAATGCCATTTTTTCTTCTTGGGACCCATTCTCCAATGTGAAAATATCAAGACCTACCAAACATGCAGAAGCATGGAAAAGTGAAAACCAGAAAAAAGGTTCACAAATTAAAAGCTTGCAATGGGGAAGCAACATGCAGTGCACAGAAATTGTGCTTCCACCAGGCTGTCCTTCACAAGAAAAAAATTTTACTCAGAAAAATTGTATCTATCTGCATAGAACACTACTAAATCAAACACCAGCTATGTGAATTTACATGGTAAATGGGCATTTGCACAGACAGTTTTAATGAAATAGAATACCTGATTACTTATTTGGAAAGTCTAGATATTTCCACTGAGCTCAACAGTACCCAAAATGCTTCTCATTTTTTCCAAGGCATCTATACTTACGCGTCCAGCAAGAAGTAAGGGAAAAACAGGCATCTCAGGCCAAGGCCATGCACCCCTGTGTAACACAGGTATCTAAAATAGGCAAATCTAGTGATTGATAATGCCACCACTCTCAACTCATTATAGAAGGATGAGAGATGACCAGCTTAAACTAAGCACCCATCTTTCAGAAGGCTAACCTTAAGGGAGATAAATGCTATCTTAAGTGTTTCTAATGCTTCAGCACATTTCATTCCCAGTACTTTTCAGATGCAATACAGAAAATGGATATTTAACTTTGTGTCTTCTTTATTTCAACATAATTACATTCTTCAGTGAAGGCAAAAGAGGCAGGTAGAGGCAATGTAATGTCACTGACCTTGCATGCACCAGTTAAGTGTGGCATGTGTGCAATTCAGAAAATACAAGATTATAAACACATGAGCAGGTGATTTAAAAAAAGAAAAAAAAATTCCCCAAAATAATGGCTTTGAGTTAAAAAAATACCACTGCATTAAGATGGTATTAAAGAATTTGGCGCAATTGAGAACACGACAGTTACCTCTGTTTAGACAACATTTCTAGGACTTGAAGTGTTAACATAACAGTGACCTAAAAATGAGGAGACAAATCAATAGCTTCACATGCTTTTCACGCTCTTGTCTTTTTTTTTTTGCATAAGTATGTGCCTTAATAATTACTGTTACTACTCAGCAACCTGAATACCTAAAGCTACTTGCCAAAATTATGTCTTAATCCTTGTCAAAAATTGCACAGTTCCCTGAAATAACTTTTATGGGTTATTACTAATTTTGGCAACAAGGTTCCACATTGGACATGGGACAGAATCTTCCCTGTAGATTCTTAGACTAATTACCTAAGGAGTAAAAGACCAAACAATTACAAACTTAAAAAAAAAAAAATATCTAAAAAAAGCATAGTTATTGTCATAATTAACTCAAAATGAGAATCAAGATGCGGGCTTAAAATAAAAACTATATTGAACTTTGTTTAAAACCAATTACAGAAAATAGAATAAAAGTAATTGAACTGGAATCACAGAATAATTTGGGTTGGAAGGAACCTTTAGAGGTCATCTAACCCAACCCCCCTGCAATGAACAGGGACATCTTCAACTAGATCAGGATGCTCAGAGACCCAACCAGCCTGACCTTGAATATTTCCAGGGATGAGGCATCTACCACCTCTCTGGGCATTAATTAAGCCATACCTGAAGCTCTATACATGACAAAAGGGTGCCCTAAGGCCCTGCCGACAAAAGTTTTATCAGTTAACCCAGTAGGTTCAGAGATATTTAAAGAATAGCTGTCTTAAGAACTTCCTGGTCTTAATACTGCTAAATAGAGGACCAGAGCAAACAAATTTTAAGCACAGGGCATGTGATCATTTGTACTCCCTAGCTGTCAGTTCATTCCCTCAGTCTGTTTTGTACCGCTCCAGCTTGCTGTTCCCAAGACAAAATGTAAGCACAGTCTTAAATGCAATTCACTCCAGGGACCATTTCCCAACAAAACTGCAAGTGTTCAGATCCTGCCAGCTCAGCTCCCAAGAGGCTCACCTGTCCTCTCCTGACACGTTGCAGGGCAGGCAGCATATACCCACGTATACCCTTCATCTCATGCGATAGAAACCTTCACTTCAGTGGGCCACTTGCACTATTTAGATACTTAGAAGCAACAAGAACAAATACAATCACAATCATCAATTTGTCCTAAAAGCAAAATGTCGGGACTCATTATTAAACTGGAAGATAATGAAAATTACATATTCGTCAGTTGTTAAATTTTATGAAAAGAGGTCTGAATAGCAGCATTATCTCAAAGTTTAAGCAGGGCTTAAGATTCAAAAGTATTTCTTATTAGTCTTAAAAGTATCATTTGACATCTGAGTACTAGTTTATATTTCTGAAAAATGAGCGGTATGTTTCAGAGAAACACTGCACAGCCTAATTAACATTTAGAAAATGTTTTAAGGTCCTTGGAAGAAAAGCAAGATCTCATGTAAATTATGGTATCACACAAAGTCTTAATTAGCAAAACTTCGATGACTTCAATTTAGAGAGTAACTTAACTTACCCACTAAATTAATTTGCCTAAATACAAGGAAGAATCATTCACTCTCATTAATGAAAGACAGACTTTCAAATGACACACTCTTGTTGGTGAGAATCATTTCATTTACCTGGAAACTCTCTCCAGAATTACAGTACTTCAAAGCAGAGCACAAAACACTGGTATATCAGTTTTTTTGGCCCCAGAAGTGTATTCTGAAATTTACTGTAAAGGCCAGAAGCTAAAATGCTTTATCCTCTTACAATTTAATAACCCATTTTATTAAGAACAATGAGGGTATAACTACATTTTTTTTCTTATCCGTATCAAGTAGGAAAAACCTAGTGCTTGATAAATAAAAACCAAGTTCATTAAAGTTCATTTTCTACTACAAGAAGGAAAATAAAACCCCTTTAACCATTGCCTTAAGGCAATAGAGTTAGAAACATTTACTTAATCAGCACTCTTAAACAAACTTACTTAACAGTATTTCTCCATTACCATCTACTGTGAGAATCCTTAACTCAACAATATTGTAAATCCCTGAAAAGAAACAGTCAAGATGAAAGGCAAATAGACTAATGCATAATTGCCAAAGGACTAACATTTAAAGAACTGGTAACACCAAAATCAGGAAAGCTAGGTATCACCTCTAGCACCTTAAAGCAACAAAGCACCCTTACTGCTCCAGGAATGAGAGAATTAAAATAAATAAAAAAACAGCAGCCAAAAAAAGAAAACCATAAACTACCCAAAACAAATAAACACTACAAGACAAAACCCCAACAACAACAGAAAACACCCCAAAATCAAACAAAACCAAACAGACCAGAAAACCACCACCCCAAGAAGTTAAGGAATTTACAAAGTGAGATGCATCTCAATTGTAGCTAGTTGGAACTGAGAAAGCACAAGATGCAGTCATGGATCCCAGCATTAAAAGGGTCAATGCCCCCAATATTAGCAAAATTGACACCAACTTCCCTTTCTGTGCAGAAAGGCAGGCATTCAGGGGCAAACTACAAAATCCCATGCCAATCAGGTACACTGGCAAAGGGATGGCCCAGGCCCTCGGTGGTTTGTTTCCCCTTGGATAGGGGTGATTAAGTCCCATTAGCGTCAATGGGAGGAAGGCATGCATAGCGAGGGGTGGAAGCTCCCTCCAAGGCCACTGCCGGTGGCACTCGGGCTGCCCAGCAATTAACGCACCACACGGTGATGGGGACAGCAGCTTTGGGAGAGAAAAGAGCTGGGGAAAAGGATAATACATATCAGACAGAAATGCCAGTTTCAAGCCCAAGGAAATCTCGCCATGTTCTTGGGATTTAATTATGCATTTTAAAGGGGAACGGAAAGCACCGGAGGGGGAAAGATGGGCTCTAACCCAAACAGTATCATGTGCAATAAACAAAACGGACTGGAAATCAGAAACTCTTCCATAGCGGGCAACAAGCTCTGCAACTTTCCATCATTTCAAACTCAGTGTTAATAAGGGCCAAGAGGAAAATACGTACTTTTAGGAATGTTTGCTGTAATCTGTTCTTTGAAAGACAGCTATGGAATGAATCAAGTAACTACTGTGAAAAATCATCTGTTCTGCAAAAAGCAACTTGCAACTTCTCTGCCAGCTGGTATTTAAGAGAGTATTTTATGTGAAGAAAAACAAAACATAATTCACAGAATACATTCGTCCAAATTCACCAAAAGGTAAAATACTTTCCTTTTTTTTACTGTAAATTATTAACAATTTCTCCTCTTAGATGTGCAAAAACACCAGTGTCACAGATTATCAGTGCCAATATCCACCACGTGGATTCAAGAGAAAAAATCCATCCACTAACCTGCTCACCAGTAATCCTTTCAAGTTTATCCCTCAGTGAATACTTAATCAGAGTAGCATATAGGAAGAGACACAAAAAGGGCCAAATTCTTCTCAGATACATCCTCAGTGAAATTTGAAAGATAAGTACATACAGTTTTAGGAGAATGTGTAGCTTCATATTTCAATTTAGTAGCTACTTTTCAATCCATTTAAGAATAGCAATTTTGTCTACTTTGTTCTAAGTTTTGCAACCTATATTTTATATTCACTGTGTAAATACTTTTACCTAGGGAGTAATTTACAGCACATAACACCTGATATTGCAAATCACTGTTTAGTCTCAGGCTAAAAAAAAAAAAAAAAAACCACAACCACACAAAAAAAACCCTAACACAAACTAAACAAAACAGGATTACAAGGCTGAAATTTGCACATATAAAAATAAGTTTGCTGTATTTTTACCCTCTAAATATGCAGAAAGAGTGATCTCTACATACACCTACGAAGCACAAATTGTACACCTACTGAGCACAAATTAAAAATATGGTCACATAAATATTTATTTTACAGTTCCCCTAGCTGCATAAATTCATTCCACAAGCTGTTAATCAGAGGTTTTGAAACAAAGATAACTTCAAGCTTGATCTCAGAAGCATAATGGAGAGAGGGACGTGTAATCTCTATTTGAACCAAACACGGTACATCCAGCTAACGTACTGAGATGAATTCTGATCCTGCAAATATTTAGTTACAAGAAGACCCAATGGAACTGGCCTAGGATGTCAACAGAAGCTCTATTTATTGACTTATGTTAAGTGCCCACAAGACAAAAATCTGCTTATCTTTATTGATAACATGCTTAGAAAGTCAGGGGAACTGCACCATGCCTACCACTTCTATTCAACAGCACTTGCAAGGCCCACCTTAGCTACACAGATGATTTGACCACAGCTGAGCAAGTGGGAGAATAGTTCAAGTGACAAGTGCAAGCTATTAACTTTCTGTTTTAGCAAACATACAAAAATTAACTTCATTTAAAGAGGTTAGCAACAGGAATTTTTGAAACATCTTATATCACTAGGCCCTTTTTCACAGCAAAAAGACTTCTGTTTTGTCAGCTAAACTGGGTCAAATAATGTTTGACAAACAAGAGTCTTCACTGTAAAAATTACATGAGAGCACCCATGTAATTTAAAGAATTAAACTTGTTTCTACAGAATAACAGATCTAACTTAAAGCACATACTTACAGTTTTTATAATGTGGGATGCTTTCATACTTCGGCTGCTTTTTGCAATCTTTTGCTGAATTTGTGTAATCAATTCAGCCTCATTAACATTTTACACTCTACCTTATTTGGGTTTCCTCTTATTCCAAACATGGAAACACCACTGATAGATATCAGACACCTGGATAGAAGCTCAGATCAGTGTTTAGTAAGCATGCTTTCAAAATATCCCCGTTTTGAGAAGCACTCTTTATAAAGCAGACTTTAACTCCATTTAAACCCAAACTAATTTAAATTTCAGTAAAACTGCTATCTGTGTTAACCTATTCCCTACTCTGCCAAATCAGGTCACCTCAATGGTAGCATTCAGTCAGTCTTTCTCTTGGCCAATCCTCAGAAAACTCTATCTGGGCTAACTCTATCTGTATATTCACAAATATTTTAAAGGTCACCCGAGAACTGTATCTCACAAATCACATCAATGGATATTCAATATACATTTTATTGTTTGTATGTTCTAAAATTGAAAAAAATCATAAAACTAATTGCATTTCTTTATCTAATTTACTACAAGCATTTACTCACACATACTCGGTAAGAGCTACTTTTTAATTAAACTGGGTAGACAAAAATTAATGTATTTCTCCACAAATGCTACTTCAGAAAATCCTGCCTATCAGAAAATATTCTACATACGTCACTGTGATTTCACTACATTGACCTAGCATGTCATATGAGTGCAGACTAACAAATTTCCAAACCAAAGAAGCTAAAATGATGACATATTTCTTCATCTTTCAGCTGAAGCTATTAAGTGGCAACCAGTTTACTACTAACATTCCTATTAACATTTAAGATGCTTTGTCTTCCCATCATCCTACACAGAGCCCCTCAGAACACAGAATCATAGAATGGTTTAGGTTGGAAGGGACCTTAAAAATCACAAAGATTGATTCAGCATTTGACACCACTGACAGGTGAGGAACAGATAAACTAGCAATCTTTTTTTTTTAAGCCAGATCTATTCTTAGTTGTACTATCAAGTTAAAACTAACAACCCTATCTTAATCTGTAATTTTCTACTGTGTCTACAGTAAAGAATTAAGGAGAAGAAACTTCATATAAGAACCTTCAATTGTATCTGAAAGGGCTGCTTTAGCAACTGCTTTGACCAATTAACACTATTTACACACCAAGTTTGCTGGAGTTTTTTGCTTTAAGAATGGTTTATGTTGATTTAACTTTGAAACATTAGCATAAGGTGCTCTTAAACTGAAGCAAGAATGTCTAAAGACAGCAATGCCTCATTTAACTAAACTGATCTCTAAACCTACTTAATTTAATCACTACACTTTTCATGTTTACACAAGGCCTTTGTGTTATTGCAGCCTCTTGAGAAGGTGTAGGCTTCAAGGATACTGAGAGACGAATGCTTGATGGACCATGCACCAAAAATGAACTGCAGTTTAGGTACATAAGGCTTTGTTTGATTACTCCCCCCTAACCAGCTTGCCCTATACCAACAGCTGTTAGGACAGTTATATTTGCATGACAAAGAGGAAGATATTTTTAACCTTCTCTGTGTAAGATGAGAAGAAATGAATACCCATTTTGTCACCACAATGAACTAAAACATAACTTAGGCAAGCCATGGCTGGATAGACTAATATTTTTTCCAAAATCTACGCAGGCACTGTATGAACACACACACAGAGGAAAAAAATAAAGATGGTACTCAGCCAAAAATTTACACTTAGCAAAAGGGGTTTCATTTGCCACAGTCTATGCCCAAGCAAAATGAACAAAAGAATATCTTTGTGAAAGCAAATTTCATGTACAAACAATCTGCATAATGAGTTTTTCTCCAGTAGCACTTGCCTTTTTCCGTATAATAAAAGCCTATGTGGATGACAGCGCACACGCTCCTGTTATAATGCCTTGGGAGAAAACCATAATTCAGCGAGGCTGGGCCCCACCTCACTTCCTTCACTGACAGGTGCCTGATGATCCTTGTGCCGAGGGCATGCAGCTGTGGCTTCCCCTCTCCTCCGGGGAGAGTTAACACTATCCTTGCCAGCCACTGGACAACCCACATGGCTTGCAGAAAAACTCTATACACCTCCTTCCCATGTAATATGTCTCTTGGGAGGTCTCTAGTTTTTTTGCCTTTTGAATCTCACAGCATTTACTTCCAGGCTGCTCTATACCCTCCTTTCCAATCGCTTTTATAACTTCTTTAGATTTTTATATTTGTGTACAATATGAGACATGGCTTTGTTAATCTATTGGTGTCTCTCTTGCTATTCTATTCCCTTACTTTTATTTTCACATGCAGGTCAATAAACATCAAAGTGAGATTTTTCTTTCCTTTTTTCCTATTTTATACCTCCCATCCCTGTGCCTATTCTCTCACAGATTTTTTTCTCCTGCCTTTGATTTTTTTTCCCCTTTTACCTCACTGTCCTTGCTTGGTAATCAATAACAATCATCTAGATTCCCTAAGAGCAGACAGGAACCTGCTTTCTTCATCCAGGAAACAGGACACTGATTTAAGTGTAAGGAGACACTTAAAATACAGATGAACACCTGCACAAGTTAGACATGGGCAACAATCCCAATTCTTTTTGCTATACCAGATCACACCAATCATTAACAAAACGCATTCCTGTCTTATATACCTCTTCTCTTTCACTTTCCAACAGAGATTTTTCCGAATCAAGACACAATTTCCTCCGGTATACATCAGTACTTTACTTGGCTCTACATGAAAACTGAATGTTTAAAAAAACCTAGGCAAAACCCTCACATTTTTCTTCTAAAGCATTAATCCATAAAATATGTAAATTGTTTTCTGTGTGTAATGGCTGCCTCATTTGTCTTTATTTCTAAAAATTACCTACATCAGAAGGGAAGATGTAACAACTAGAAAGTGAAGCTACCTGGGATACATGGACAACATTCCTAAATTACAGATAACATACATTCAACACATCTATAAATATGTGCAAATTACACACAGATCTGTAAATTAATGCATGGAAAAGTTCCAAAGTGATAGAGGATATAGTAGCAAACTGTTGCAAAGTTTCCCGGTGTAAAATCAGTCCATCCCAACCAGCCCTGTGCCTGAGCAGCTCCCGGTAAGGACAGGGCAGTTGCAACAATGCTTAACCCATGGCCAAGAGTAGGCAGCTCAGATACCAGCCACAGTTGTTGGAAAGAGCCAAAATTTACTCGCACAGACACTGGCCACTCCACAACAGCTGGCCTTAGTATTCAGGGACGTTTTTAGGCATACAGATACAGCCAAAGAGATTCCCAAAGGATTTGACATAATTTTCCCCAAGTTTTCCTACTTTGCCACCTTACCCTACATGAACCCAACCCTGGAGGCTCTGCCACTGAGAGAACTCAGAGATATCATGCTATCAGTACCTTCCTGGTGTGGCTGGGAAATCTTCTCCTTGCTATCTGCAGACTATCCCTTACAGCTGAGGCAATCAACAAACTTCAGCAAAAAGATGAGAATGTAGTAGAAGTTTCATTACCTCCTGTGTGATTTTATTTATAAAGCACACATGCAAAATACAGTCCTTTTGCTAGAGGGAAAAATCCCAGTCCACTTTTGGCTCTCTCTGAACTCCACACCCGCCTCTGGTGTCAGCCGTGGTCGTGGGCGTTCAGTTTGATCCAGGATTTGGCGTCAACCTTCTATAGCTCTTCAGTACTGGTGTATTTGGATAAAGTATTTTCCATCATCTTATTATTGCTCTGACATACTCATTTAGCTTTTTACATAAGCAAACTCTCATTTACTTTAATTTACTGCCAGAGTAAAGAACCCAAGAGTTTGGACTATTATTTATTTATTTGACCTGATCTCTTGCCATACACGGACAAGGCACTCTACAGATAAGCACATCATGCCCTGAACAGGCTAAGGGGCTGGGCAGAAACAGATTTTCTTGTTTTGACACTTGATTTCACACATGTGGCATGTTGTTTTCTTTTGTGACAATATTTTGTGTCTGTGTGTAGTTAGAAAGGGTTTTTTTATTGTGCAAAGCTGGCTCTCAAGAAGAGTTCAGAGCTGAGGTAGACTGGGAGGGGGGCAATTCTGAGAAACTAGGAGGAGGAGAAGGGAGCTTTGAGCCACTCAGGAAGCAATTTCAGGAATATTGGATAAATATCACACTTATGGAAGGACTGAAAGGAGAAGAAAAAAAGCAACAAAGAAATCCAAACCCCTCTCTGTAACCTGCATAACACATCTTTCTAAAGAGACAAACATATAAAAGCAGAAAAACACAGCATTTGTATGTGAGCTCCATGAAAGCAACTAAAAAGTTATTATTAACATCAATTTTACAGAAATATACAATTTTCTTATGAGAAACAAGTTGGTCTTTTTCCTTTATTTTTTTCAGCCAATATACCTGCCTATAAGACCAACATAACTCATAACACAGCTCTGCCCTGTATCAGAGACCTGACTATCAGGATGAACATCAGGGTATATGCTGTATTTTCGGGCAGCAGCATAGGTGAAGGTTTTTGAATAAAGTATACAACAACAGTAATATCTTTCATAGAAGCTTGGTTTCCCACCTAGAACCAGTGCTGGAATTCCACCACAAGAACTGCAAAAATCCTTTGTGCTTATAGAGCCAGGTCTCCCAAAGCAGCTCCTAACACAGTCCTTGAAAGAAATATTTTGTGTGCACTAGAATTTCCACTTTTGTCAATAGCAACATATCAGCATATGCACTGAGTCATCGCAGTTGGTTTCCCAGGCCAGACATCCATCCATACAAATATAGAATTTTCCTGGGCAAAATTTGCAAGAGAATTTTATATATATTTTTTTTTTTTCAGATGGAGTGCAAGATACATTTAATTTGAGCCCTCAGGTACTTCAGAAACAAAACTATTTTAAAGAGATTCTATTTTTATCCCTGTATTGGGGTGAATAAGGTAGAATAAATGACTAAGGTAAAATTATACACAAAGTACTTCACAGCAAAATTGGAGCCATGGGAAGGCTGGTTTTCTCCCTTTAAGCCTTCAAATCTTATCCAAGCAAGCACCTTCTTCTCAATATTATTCTTTTACCTGGTATACTGGAGTTCTTGGACTCAAGGCAGACATAACTGTGAAGTTATATATAGCTGCTGTCCAGCTGCAAAGTTAGTTAAAATCACAAAAAAAATCAGCTCCACTGATACACTTTGCTACCTCCCTAATGGTGTCTTTTAGGCAGTATTATATATGTATGCCTATAATGATTTACACTGCAATCCAATGACACCCAGTATATCAAAAACATTGATGTTGACCATCATAAATTTTTATACTGAGTCAGAACAAAAGTATTTAGGACAACGATTCATTAGTTATAAGGAAAACAAAAGAGTCAAAGGGCAAATTCTGTCCGTATAGAAGCCAATTGCAAAATTTCTCCAAGCTTTTAAGCAAAGACTAAAAGTGAAGTAATAAATGGACCTCTGACCAGTACTTCTGCTTCACCAAGCTATTTGTATAGTTTTACTACATTAAGCTGTAACACAAGCTAGTCAGTTTTTACACGAGAGCCTTCTTCAAAAACTTCTTCCTTATTCAGAAACAGTTCTTGTTCCCAGAAACTCCCAAAATCTGTTGTTTCCACATTTTCTCCAAGAATAATAGAGAAAACAAATCTTTTTGTTTCACTTTTTCTTTCCTGCCACCAGTGTGGGAAAGCTGTCATCCTGTTGGCTTCCCTACCTGTTAGTGGTTTCTCATGGCAATGCAGGTAACAGACCATCCACCAACCTTTAGTGGTTGTGACATTGGCTGGCAGTGGTCCTTCAGGACTCACTGGTGGCAGCAATGGTAAGCACCTGTCTGCAATATTCTGTTTATAGTATGACCAATTTAGTGGAAACTAGGTCACTCCTGAATACAGAAGATGACACAGTAGGGGTATGCAACTGATTCTTGCGACAAAGGGTTCATCGAGTGTTGCCAGGATTAATTTAAACCCTTGGGGCTTAAATCTGGGAACAAGTTTCCCTTCTGATAAAAGATGAATCAGTTTTCCCCTTCTGTTTTTGGAAAACATGACAGAGGCAGCATGCCAGACAGCTTAGATATACCAGATACCTTCTTACACTCTAAAATGGATAGAAGAAAGAAGGTATATTTCAGCAGCAAGGTACAGAGAGAGAGAGATTGCACTGGCTAAGATGCTCATGGCAGTAGCCAGCAGGTCTGCAAACTCTGTTGGGTGCTGATGCAGTGCCCCCACCTGCACTCCTGCTCAGTCTGCCAGGAGTTACAGGATGAGAATTTTCTTCCAGCAGTTGCCCCAGGCACAGTGGGAACAGTTACCTGGAAGAGAAATAACAAGCTGCCTTCAACTCTCAGAGTCAGTGGGAAACATTAAAAGCTGACTTAGGCAGATTTGAGGGGTAAGGAATGAAAGATGAATCAGTGCAACACTTCTTCTCCCTGGATCTTGTCTGCCACGATCACATCACTATGCCTGGGAACACCCTGAATAGCTTATTTGCTAATACATGTTAGCAATTTTTAAATTTTTTTTTAAACTTAAAATATTTTTTTTAGGCTCCCTAGACTTTCTCTCCAGTAGAGGCCATGGAATATTGCATTCTAATGATTTTAGTGATCAAAGGAACACACTTATGTGTTCATGGTTATTTTTGAAAATGAAAGGGAGATAAAACTCCAATTCTGCTGCAAATATTTCCAGTTTACACAATAGATAGAAGGGAGCAAAAAGTACTGGTGGAATATCAGAAATGGTTGGTTGAATGGAAAACAAGAGCTTGTGTGGATAGCATGCTTCATTAAACAGATAACCCAAAGATTTTGATTTTTCAGCATATTAAATCACTTTTTTTGTTCAATAATCTTTTTCACTGTTAAAGTTATTGAAAAGCTTTTACATGATACATTGTCAGCATTTGATATGGCAAAAAATCCACTAACTCAGCAGGAGGTTGTGATGAATGTCAGTGCTAGGCAGACACTGGACTATTTTATTTATTTTTTTTTTACAATTAAGTAAATTCTCAGTATGTCAAAAAGTATATTATAAGAACAGGTGAAAAAAAAGCTATGAGAAAAGCAGGGAATGAATCGATTCATTATACATCTATTCACTACCAAGTTCTTCCTTCTTCTATTGCTTCACCTTCTAAACCTTCCAGTTAAGCTTTACATTTAGTCAGACAAGCTGTCTCCTACAAGTAACGAATATATGGTTTTCACTATGACATAATGTCTTTCAATACACAAGCACTACACAACAATTACATTTTCACTTGCTGAATGATAAAGAGAACTCTGATTGTGCTTTCTGTAAAAAATTTCTGCAGTGAAATACATAAGTAAGCAGACAGTCATGTATACGTGTGATTTACTTCTTTTTTTTCCTATGCAATGCAGTGTGGTGGTTAGCAGCTTAATCGGCTGAGACCAAATGATTATTCAGCATCAATAACCCCTATTATGAGTTGTGAATTTATTTTTTTTAAATTAGGAGTGCTTAAATAACAGGACAAGTATGAAATCACTGAGGAAAAATTAACAATTTTTTTTTAAATAAATCTACTTTCACATGTGTTCATAAGCGCTTCTTAAGCTTTGTTCTGTAACTAAAAAGACTTTAATTTGAAAAGTTCATCAGACAAAAAAAATATTTTCCTTAGCCTTTGTGACATTTAATTATACAGATCTGTTGGTTTGGGTTTGGGTTTTTTTTTAAGTAACGTATACAGCTCTAGGTTAAATCATTGGACACCTGTGAGGGAAGAAGAACAAAGGAACACTCAAAGCCGCAGGGAATTGCCATATTCTCCATTTCAGCAGTGGGATAAACTACTGAAATATTTTGACCAAGATGCAGAATAGCACCTGCATCCAACCCCGTACCCTCAGAAAGTCAGTGAGTTTTTCACTTACTTGCAATTCTTGGTGCTGAATTGGGGCCTAAAGAAGAAACTGCAGAATAAAAGAGCAGATGGAAACCCCAGAAGAGCAGATGAAGAACTGCCAAGAGTGACTGAGGTGAAACAGAGCCAAATATTTTTATCAACTCCTAAAACAAGACATTCTTGATAGTGAGATCAGAAGCTGAGCAATCACACCAAATTATGCTTCAACCTGAGATGAAAATTTAAATTTTGTTCTTCCAGCCAGTATTAACAAGAAAATAAAAGAAAAACATAATAAGAACTTTCTAAATATAGCCAACAAAACCAGAGACAACCTTATAACTTGCAAGCTTTGGAAGGGAAGTCCATTTGAAAAAAAAAAAAATACTGGATATAAAGGGGAGATGTTACACAGCAATTTTGTTTCACGGAGATAAGTGTGGCTTGTAAGATGAAAGCTGCTTATCTGTTATTGTTTTATGGAGTGTTTGTTGTGCTGATGGAAGGCAAAGGTCAAACCTACACCAAAGCAACTTTAGCTGATTATTTAGAAGTCCGGGTTCAAGTCTTTATTGCTGGGGTTTCTATTAACAAGACTACATCTTGGGTGAACTGAAAGGTGATGTCCTGTTCCAGACTACTGGTGCACAACAGTCTGGCACCAGGAGGTGCACTCCTGGGAAAGGTGTCTGTGATGGACTGAGAGGGCAATAAAAGCTTTCAGGGACTGTTCGAGACTGAGCATGCTTGATCAAAAATCCTGGTGTCTCCAAATTTCCATTCACCAAAATGCAAAAATAAGAGATTGAGTTCTGACAATTTCCCCCTAAGAAAGGAGGGGACAGAAATCCTGGGATTCATTAAAGACCTCATCTGAGTATTTTAACATGCAGATCTAAAAAGGGTCTGTACCCAAAAGTTTAGGTTGGTTGGTTTTTTTCATTAAAGGAAAAAAAAAAAACCCACAACAACATAAAAAACACCAAGAAAAACCAACAAAAAACAAACCTACATATTGTCCTGAGTGGGAACAAGGAGGACCAGTGTGAAAGACAAAATACGCATCTTGGAAAGTAAGGAACTGTAACACTCACTTTTGAACCTAAAACTATCTGGAAAAGCAATCAAACCACCAGAAGAGACTTGTATGTTTTAGAATATGGTGTTTGTACCAAAATCTGTCCCTAGCATGTAAAAAGAATGACCAGCTGTGTAAGGGACCATTTAATTGGGCTATAATGAATTTTAGCTTCTCTAGGAATTACCCAGCAACTGCACAGTAAAGGCACCATTTCTTTTTTTCCCCCTCCCACCCAGATCCTTGCCCTCCCTACAGCTGGTCCCAATATGTTACTCAGTCCTCACTGCTCTTCCCGTGCCCAAAGAGTTGAGAGGCTGAACAACAGGAATTATCTTCCCACGGTGCTAAGCATTTAGAGTCCCCCACAAGCCCCAGCTTTACGGTTCTTTCTTCTTAGTCCATCTTAACCACCGTTTATCAGGGAAACGGAGTCCCCAGGGAGCGAGTATTTGCACTGGGCGCTGGCAACAGAGAGCACAAGCATTTTGCTTGCTGCTGCTGAAAGCTAAGAACCGTGCAGCCAGATCTGAGAGTAAGACCCTCAATGACAGATATGACACAGAAACAACCAGCTGTTTTCATTGTTTTATGTTGCACGACATCCAGCAACTGGAAATGGTTTTTAGCCTTAAACAGAAAGCCCAGTTGGTGAGGATGATTTTTGGGCAGTCCAAAGTGAGTATTCAATACTTGAGTGCACACAAGTGTTTGCTGAAAGTGACCTTGATAACATGGTTGTCTGCCACTTTAAAGGAGAGGCAAAAAATGTATATAGTGAGGGCAATACTTCATATATCGTTAATGAGGCTTCCTTTGCAATGTGTATAAGCAGTGTGCTTCGGGAAAATCAAAACAAAAATGAATACACACCAAGTGCCTGAAAAATCTGAACTAGTGATTACAATTTTGAGACAGACAATTTGGCACAGACACATTCCTACTGATAAATAAAAATGTGGTTTTGAAGGCAGCAGTATACTGCACTTCACCGGAGAATTTGCTTTCAGTCTCCCACAAAACAGTCCATCAATGCATTAGCTCAGTACTAACCATTTTTTTTATTACTAGATGAACGTGTTTTATGTTTGGATGAGATATGGCTGACAGCTCATTTTTCCCTTGCAGTCAACTCAATCTCATCCAAACTATTAACGTTACAGAGTTCCAAGACAGATTTGCCAGTGGATGTTAAGTCAATTCCCACAGACTTAACTGAGGACAAAACTCAGCCCTTAAGCAACAGACAAAATGTTAACTGGTACAGCTACTGAGTACAGAGAATTTATTTTCTCTCTATAAGAAACAGGCATGGAACAATATATTTAGGAGACCAGGCAGCTTATGTAACGTTCTTGTTGCTTTTATCAACATTTTCACTATGTACTGGTAGTTCACTTTGGTATGGCTTGCTCTGTTATAAAATTAGCTCCTATACCACAAACATATTTCTGCAAAACTGGATCAAAATAAAGACATACTTTGTTTCCAGGAAAAATATGCATACAACATAGAACAGTAAGCTTTTAAAGCAACTCATCTTCAAACACAAAAGTGTCCCCAGGCAGATTTTACAATTCTTATTTTAACATTAACCTGTTTTGTAAACAAGTGAAGTGGCTGGCAAACACTTCTGCAAGATTTTTTCCCCTAGAGCAAATAATGACAACAATTTCCTATTTTTCATTTATATTACCAAATTCCATAAAATCTTCACAATTAAAACTCAAGCTCATGCACTTATTCAGTTTACAGTTTATCTATTGAACTGTCTCTGCGTCAACATACACCACAGCTGAATGTCCAAATACCCTCAGTTTTAATTGACCTTAATGGAGCTCACTGAAAAAGAGTGGTCTTGCTTTGTAACCACGCATGTTCACTTCAATAGCATAAATGAAGCAGGCATTTTATAATCAAAACTTGCAAATGTTTTAGTACAATATGTATCCTAAATATATGCTGATGACCTAAAAAAAAATTCGAACTGCCACAGCTATCCATACGTATAAGAATTAAAATACAATACAATTTATATAAGAACAACTGGAATACTAATTTTAGAATTACCCAGTTTTTTACTGTTCTTAACTTTTTTGTTGAACAGAAACTTGACAACTCCAGTCAGGGCAAACTTCAAACAACTCCCTTGGGCAGTCCTCCTTAGGAATATTTTTATCCCAATTACACTTCTACAAGCTTGTGATGTACTGACAAACTTTCCTCACAGACATGTCACTGCATGCATCAATAAATATCAGTTTATCACTAGCTATATTCCAAAAAATCAAAGCTAACCAATCCATAGGCCGATCTACATGCACTACTCCCTCTCAAAAGCTTACAGTACTGTGTGTCTACTAAATACTTACTTCTTCCTACATGAATGTAAGAAAACTGACACAAAGTTACTCTGTGCAAGCTTTATTTCACAGAGAATTAGCAGCTTCTCTGAAAAGAACCACATACTCAGGAAAGCAAAACCCCTTAAGGTAAACTGTAGATGTGTATAATATCATATGATAAATACAACACATTGAATACAGATATTAAACAGCTAAATAATAGGATAATGTGCAACATTAGTAAAACATAATAGGCCAGAGATTGCTTACCTGCCTGAAAGGTAAACATCCAATAATGGACCCAAATCCTTGCTTCAAAAGTCAGGATGAAAATAATGAAAATAGTTGAGACAACTTTGCCCTGTTTGTTCATCCAATAGCAGAATTTGTTGTCTTGCATTTTTCTTCCAGAAAGAACATCTACATCTAACTGCAGGAATTCATTTAGATCACAAGTAGTCAGAATAGCCTCTCTTACATACGAATAAAACTACAAGGTGGGGAACTGTACAACATGGAAGCAAAAAACTCCTTGTTACAAGAAAATATTATCAAATTTACAGTTCTCTATCAGTTACCATTTACGATAAATATGGACTACACAACAAATAATTACAACCACTGACAATATATTATGCTTATTAACCAAACTTAGCCCTTTGAGTAAAACCAGGGGGAGATTTCAACTGGAGATAACAGAAATTGCCTAGCATTGTAATGAAGCTGATTTTGACTCTTCCTGTAATGGTTAGTTTTGTTTCTGCAAGAATCAAAGCATGAATAACGTAGGCACTTTGACTTTGTACACTTGTACTGTATATACTTCAAGGCAATATTTTGTGTGCTATCCAATTGTTGTTTTATATTTGGCATAAATATATTTCCATGTCTATTACCAAAAGTATAACTTTATTTTCTTCTCTGAGCTGCAGTTTTAACTAAATCATATACTAGCCTTTAATATTATTTTGTTGTGATTGATTATAATATATATGAAAATTGAACTGAACTTGAATTTGTTATGTTTAATTACTGAACAAATTTACTATTCAATGATATAAGTATCCTTAAAATTCAGTTACTGCATATCTTATTCTCACATACACTTTCAAAACCATACATTTGTGTTATATGCAAACATATATTAACACTGCCCTCTACAACATTTAGTATTCTCTCTCCTTGGAGCCCAAAAAAAGTGCATTGTATTTTTTTCTCATTTATTATGTGGGACTATATGACACATTTTTAAAATAACCAGAAATTTTGAACTGCAATCACTGCTAATACAGAAAAATTAACAGTACACATCAACATTTCTCCAATATATTAGTTAAAAATCATAGATTTTGTGCCACATGCACAAAGGATAAGGAACAGTCATCGGCATCTCATTAATGTCCCCTGGGAACAGCAGGTAGGCACAGGAGTCTCCTCTCCCTCTTCCTCTGAATCAGGAGGGAATATGGAAATGGACAGCTGGGAGAGAACTGACCCTTAGGGGCAACAGGAAGGGCAAAGTGCATTGCTGGATGGGTGGAAACAATGGGTATAAATAAGATTTCCCAACTTTCAGCTTTCAAAATCAGGATCTTAATATCAAAAAAAATGCCATAAAATAAGTCAGTCTCCACTTTTCTCCTGTAGCCAACTCTCAGAAAATGCCATCTACTCTGCCTCCCCTAGTGCCAAGTCTTAAAAGGCACAGGTGTCAACACGGGGAGCACTGCTTCTCAGCCAAGGAAGAGCACTTAGCTGCCTTCACAAATGAGACTGAAGTCAGAGCAAAGAACCAGTTAACAAGGTGGGCATAAATCAGCAGTCCTGCTTCCCTCAAAACAACAGTGAGCTTGACATCAGGCCTGCACAGGACAATTGCATTTACACAGGCTAAAAAGCTGACAACTCTTTCAGTGGGAGAAATGCTGGTTCGCATCACCCACTCTGATGGTACTCCATGAAAGCCACACCAATTAAGTTTACATTCAAATTCCAGAAAGTCTGAACAAGGGATAGACAGTAAAAACTATGAGACAAACTAGCAGGAGAAAAAAACCCTACGAGCTGTGAAGTCTTTTCTGTACTTTTTTCCATGTATCCCCAAAATTTCCAGCTGGACAGATGCTTGAGAATGAGCCCTTTGAAAGATGACACATACACAGGGCTAACTATGGTGAGCGTTTCCTGTCTCCAGTGAATCAAGAACATTTTTCCTCCTGGATGCATACAGCAAAACAAGCCAAAAATTATTAAAAACTGTCCTAGTATCTCTTCTAATATAGAGAAAGGCTATTGGGAAACGGTGTACATTTCGCCAAGTTTCCTTTGAGTCAGCTGTGAGTTTCTCACATGCCAAATGTAGTTAAAATAAGAAGTACAGAAATTGACAGTAATAACTGAACCAAAAGTTTGGTGCTGTGGCTTTAATTTAAATCAGAGCTAAGATAGGATTCTGAATATTTTGAGGTTTAATATGTGTGTTAGAGAAAATGTACCAAAGACAACAGATAAAAAAGACAACAGTTATTAAAAAATCCTCTTCTGTACATAGAAGGTGACAGATGCCTCATAGATGGAAACAACACTTAATAGGATGTCTGTAACTCATGTTTCATGCTTTCTTAAGAGGCATAAAAAAAGCTTTATTACACTATTTCTATACTTTACAATAAAACTATATTTAGAACTTCAGTATGTATACTAGTTCATACAGTAAAACTTCTGAAAAAAAAGAAAATTAGTTATTGAACTGAATGCATATGTAAAAGTATTTTTATTTTAAATGTGCCTTTGGTACTTTTTGTAAGGCACACTGTAATATTTTCACTGTAGTAAAATCACTTACCTAATATGAAAATACTAACATACTTCAGTTCTTTAGCATCCCTTAATTCTCATGTAAGCTAACATTAACAAACACCACTGCATCTATAGCTTCCTATCATAAAAAAAAAAATAATAATCTCAAAGTCTACAAGAGGACACCCAAAGCATTATGGCATTCACAGGAAGGTTGGGTTTGTCTTGCTACCACAAGCTTTCTAAAATTTGCTCCACTGGCCCCTTGGAACTGCAGCAAGTGCCCTCCAGACTCAGGGGGGAGCTGCAGGATTTATTCCTGAGCACAGTGTGGCATGCAGCCAAAGCAGTCATTTAGTGGAGTTTTTGGCCAAGCAGGAAAGTGTTCCATTTCTTCTGCCATTCATTAAGACCCACGAGGAAACTGAGACAGGAAGTCAGGCTTCCAGATAATAGGAGTGTTCCTAATGATGTCCTTTGGCTCACAGCACAGAACAGTTCCTCTGTGCTCGCCCTTGCTACAACATCTTTTCTCTATATGATTTCCCACTGTAGACAGGGAACAACAACAAAAGCATTTTAAATGAGTTTTCCTTTGCATCCAACTCAAAGGGTGCAGTTAAACTGCATGGATTATCTGCTTGTGTATGGTGTATGAACAGCAACTAGTTGTTTCTTAAAAACAGCTATTTATGCTTGGAAATTAGTGTAGCGTAATGCCACTTCAGAAAGATTCCTCCATTGCAATGCCTACATATATATATATGTATCTATCATATTAAAACTTCACAAAACACCAAAAAGCTAATTACACCCCAATTTCCTGGTTACATCTTGCCTCCATTGTAAAGGACTGTTGAAAAAACATACCTCCCGTAAGCTTTCAGTAAAGTGGCCCTAAATATAATTTTTCCTCAGGTTCAAATTCTGACCTCATTAAGGTGAGCATCACCATGCCATTCTTCTCATCAAAAGTAACAAGAGTTCCTTAGAAAGGCTGCAGTCCAGGTGAAGAATTCAGCCTTATAAGTTGCAGTGCATAAACATAATACATTTAGTATTCCTGCATGAATGTGCCAGGAAACACAAATCAGATCAAAAATGAAGACCCTACTTTACAATAAAGGAAAAGAAAATACCTTCATTGGCAGCTGTGTGTCCCTGCCCTGGGCATAGTTTGCTACTGTACAGACCACACCATGGCCCGCCTAACACAATCCAGGACCCATAACACATTAATGCCGGCTCTTCCGCACCCCACCTATGGGATCTGCCATATCCCACGGCAGGATACGATACAATGTTATTGTAGCTACAATGGTCCAAAGAGATGAAATTCAAAGTTTGCAATGAAAGTAACTATCTTTTCTTAGACCAACCTTACAGAAAGAAAAAGTCTATCAAACTTTCAGACACACAATCTTTATAAAACATGACATTTTACCAGGTGGAAGAGCCATTGAATAACCCACAGCAGCGTGCAAAAGGAAATCCAAAAGATCTGTGCGAGAACAACTCATCTATATTCAACTTAATGACATGCTAGAACAAAACACCACTAGAAATTTTGATATGTGTATCAGTGTTTTAATTAAAAGTTACTACCTTAGCAGCAGCTGAATACAGAG
>KZ505667.1:1297642-1410477 GCA_002844005.1 Limosa lapponica baueri | reverse complement strand
CCTGCCTGCCTGCCTCCTCCCCTCCCCGAGACGGGCAGCTCCGTCAGACCAGAAACGCCTGAAACTGTTTCAGACCAAGGTGAGACTTTTCCGTAGCAAACTCTACTCCTCCTCCTTTTACGAGTTTCCATGGAAAAGGGAGGTGGGGGGAGCGAGGGGTGGGTAGTAGGGAGTTTCTCCTGCTCCCATTTCGCCGGGGTGTCACATTTAACACGGACTTTTGAAAGGGCTGCCGCGAAGAAGTGGCTGCGTCTTTCTCTCACGTCCGAGCCCGCACAGGCACCGCAGCACTTCCCGGTCGCCTTCCTCCTCTAGCAAGGGTGGAAATCCGGAGATAGTCCCTTCCCCTGGCCGTGCCAGGAGCGCAGCCAGAGCCGGCGGCGCGGCGCGCCCCTCACCGCTGCCTCGGGGCGCAGCGCCTCTCGGGCAGCCGCCCTCCGCGCCCCTTCCCTCCGCGGGCGAGGGCCGTCCGCGCCGCCCCAGGTGCCGCCGCGGAACGGGGAGGGGTGGGGGCGGGGGTGTAGCGCAGAGCCGGCGGGGGCGCGGTGGAAGGCAGTTACGCAAACTCCGGATAGGCACAGCTTGCTATCTCCGCTATCGAGGGGATAGGCACAGCTTGCTACCGCTGCTATGGAGGCCGAGATGCTCCCAAAAACGGGGGATGGGGGGAGGGAGAAGGCGAGACAAAAACTGTACCGCCTGCCCGAAGCTGCCCCGTCTGTCCCTGCCCTCCCTCGAATGAAGGGTTAGTGTTGCTATAGATAGGTACTCTCAGCGGTTCATACCGTTAAAACTGGAAAGGTCAGTTAAGACACAGCTAATAACAGCTTAATAACAGAGCATATTAAGGAGTCTAGCACCAAGTAATGTCAGTGTCTTTGAAGCATCCATGTGTTTTGCTTCCGTACATTTTTGGCATCCAGGTTGTGTCCACATTACTCCCAACTCAATCTTGCTGCTCCACAGTTGAAAGTGAAGGAATGAGTAGCTGCCACTGAAAGGCTGCAGCCTTCAGTAAGGAATAGCTATTCTCTGTCCCAGCATTTCAGTTTGCTGTGTTTCACAAGGCCCACAAAAAGCACCACACACCAAATCATAGAAAAGCCTGAAAAATCTGGGGCCTTTTCCTTTCTCCTCTTCTTCAAGGTAATTTCTGTGACCAACCACCCCAAACATTTGGAACCAACTCCAAGGAAATTATCAGAGACCCTTCCCTGTCAACCCATCAGAGCAGTGTTGGGGCTGATGACTACCTTCACCTGCACAGAGTCATGGTTTGGTGGGCCATGTTTTGCTAAAGAAGCCAGTTTGATCCAATCAGAAATCTAGTTTCTGTTATACACATCCACAAATCAGATCATTTGTCTCACATTTAATTACATGCTCATTTCACATATCAGACCTCCCTAACCTGGTTTTGTTATTCTGCTCAGTCTTGTTTTGTACAGGCACACCTTTAAAAAGTTAATTTTCTTTCCTGCACCTCTGCACCTCAACCCCCAAAAGAAGCAACCCCTGTCTAACAAGCACATATGTTTGTCAACAGAGCTTTAGAAACACTGGTTTTGCCAATTGCTTTATAGCCCCAGAAGAGGAATGTACAACATGCGATCCTTAACACGCCAGTCTCCCCAGTGAGGAGATTATTAGTCTCTCTCCAGCGGGAGATTAACTCTCCCAGCAAGGTAGGCACTGACGTCACCTTCAGCCTCCAGCCGGCAATCTGCCCCCGACCTCGGCATCACCAGCACTAGCAGAGCAGCACCAACCGCTCGCAGCCTGGAGGACAGCTGGCCTTGCAGAGCCCTGACTAAGACAGGAAACAAACTCAGAAACACTAGATGGGAATCATGCAGAAATCTGGGCACATAAGTGCTGTAACAAATAAATGGGTGTATAGGTCAGGGTAAAAGCTGTTTTCTGCTTGTAATCCAGAGCAGCTACACATTAGAATTACTGTTTAAAATCAGGGCTGCAGCTCTGCAGAAACTGTTCTATGTTGCCTAGATATTAATATTCCTATCAGTCACGTTAGTAAAAACCTTTCCTCATATTAAGAGAAATTTTTTCCTACTAACCAAACTGGTTGACATTTAAAAAAAAAAAATAAACTTTCTCCCTAAGTAACCTGTTAAATATTCAATCTAGCTTCTCTCATGATGCAAAATTTTGAAACATTTTAAGTACAAAATATTTTTTTCTTATCACACATTCATGTCTACCATTCCAAAAAGCTCACAACTCTGATAATCCATCTGACAACACAGTCAATCAAAAATCCATCCTACAGCCGTTTCCAAAGAAACGAACACATAGCCAGGAAGACAGAATGCTTAAGCTGGAAGGAAACCAACCAAAGGAACACAACAACAGCAACAACAAAACTCCAAGCATTTCCCCCTTTCCTTTAAATTTCCTGGTTTGGGGGTATATTGCAGGGACACAGATAATGGTAAATGCAGTTATGTTAAAAGTGGTGGTGGTATTTTTATATATATATATATATATATGTATATATTTTAATCCAGGAAGCTAGAGGCTTTTCTGCTCTTCCTACACACACACAGAGGAAAAAAAAAAAAAAAAAAACACCAAAAAAAAGAAAAGGATGTAAGAAAGACAGACACTGTAAGAAAGTCTTACAGACTTTCTGTAAGAAAGACAGACACAATCACAGAACTAAAAAAAACACATCTGAAACATCGTTGCTCACACCTCCTCCTCATTCTTTGGCTATCTGTCTCCTTCTCAGGCCTCCATCTCGAGTGGAGTTTTAGGTGGGTGGACACAATGGGCTTATTCACAAACATCAAACTCAGCACATGCCTAAGGCTTTGAAGGCTGAAGACCATGGCTGGTCAGTTCTTTGGGACTGGGACTTTTCAGGAGGCTAACACAGTGAAGCTCAGTGGGAGCTGGTTACCTTCCTGCTTTTATCTCCCGATAAACCCATTCCTTGTCTCTGAGGTACCTAGTGCTCTTCTGAAACAGCTGAAACTATGTTTAAGTAGTTCCCAATTCCGCAAATTGTTGTTCTGCAGGGAAATACTGAAGCTGAAAGCACATTGTAGCAAATAGGCTGTCTACAGTAACAAACAGGCACACACGCAATCATAAATACATACCATTCTATGGTATAAACTATATAAACTATATAAACTGAAATTAAGTTTTTGAAGCTAAAAATCAAGCACTTGCGATCTTAACAGCAGTGAGTTCACCTGTGAAGCCTTATTTCTCCACTCTCTCCCACATCTACTCATGTATTATGGAAGTTGTTTGTTGCATGTTCATATACAATTTGGGTTTTTTTCTACACATCTCTCTGGTAATTAACAAGAAGCCCTTCAATGCTATGTTTTCTGTTTTGTTTTTGAAAGCATGCCCCATGCTTTATTCATTACACACTTATTCAGATCCTACTCTGCATACAGAGTTATTAATTTCCTCATGGGCTTTTTATGGAGCTTGTTGCTACAGTATTCATGTGCTTCAAAAATATTAATTAGTTTGGTTTCATAATGCACCCCTCAGATGAGGGGATATTGTGATGGGATACGAATATTACACACGGGAAACAGTTACAGATTGCCTGGTTTGATATCTTGTAGACCTGTCAGGACTTGGCACTATAGAAAACGTTATTTCTTCAAGGCCTCGTTCCCACTGGTTTCAGTTGCAGTTATTTTACTCACCGAGTACCCAGAACTATTTCTAATCAAACCCTGGAGTTCTCAGGCATCTGAAAATGAGAAGCAAATAATTAGCAAAAAGTGTAATTTTAAAGGCTTGAACCAGTTTTATCAAGGAACTCTGTGGCAAAGGCATGGGCTGAGTCAAATTTCAAGCTGTTCAGTTTGCTGAAGACTTTAGACACCATTTCTCGTCCCATAATTCCTTTTCCTCAATACTTGTTCAGTTTCTAGAATAAGCATGACCAGACTCCTGCCAGCAACAGCTTCATCATTAGTGACACCCACATAATTCATCCACCTCTTCAAATCTTCTGCTCCTCCACACAGTACCTGCTAGCATAAGTAGGTAAGTCCTGTGTTTGGCCCAGCATTTGAAAAGATGTGTCTCTCTTCACCACTGGATTTCACAGTTATTACTGGCAGAAGAGGGACAGCAAATCTTGGGATTCCTTCCAAGCTCTGGGAGAGGGTGTTTTTTAATAGCACACTCCCATCTGCTTGCTTCCTATTCCCATGTTTTGCTTTATCTTGGCTTGTTATTTCTAACCTGTCTTCATTCTCTCTTCAGTCTTGGCTGTTCATCCCAATTTTGTTTTTCTTATCTAGTTAATGCTAGTGTTTGATTCTTATCCCAGTTCCAGCTGTCCTAGTTGCACTTTTCTTTAATCTTACTCTGGGACTCCTCACTCTCAGCTTCATCTTCAGCTGTTGCAGGGTTGATTTTTGTTGTTTTGCTTTCATTCTTATTATCTAGTTGATCCTTATGCCTTCTCACCTGATTCAACTTCTAGTTATGTTGACATTCACCTTCCTTATCTGTCCTTTACTCCAGGTATGCACCACAAAGTTGGTCTTGCTTCTTGACCTTGTTTCCCAGTTACAGAGTTAGTCTAGCTCCAGCCCTTACACATTGCTGCTCAGGCAGTTTTGCTTGTCTACAACCCTCCATCTACCTCTTTCCTTTCACACTGTTGCTTCTCAGGCCCAGTGTCCTTATGCAAATAATTTCATTGCCCCAAAATAAATCCACTATTCCCATTGCTGATTTCCCCTAATCACATTCTTTCTCAGGGGCTTTGTGCTGACATTACCATGTTGCTAAATCAGTTCTTCTTCCTCATCTATTTAAGTCAGACAGCCTTCCCCTCCTCATCCCATAGGTACAACTGGGGTGTACTGAGCATGTGAAATCATCTCTTCTTCTCAATTAAGTTCCAGATTCAAGCAAGACACAGCTCAAAATGGTCATGTAAAAAGTCACTGCAGGTGAGACACTCGAGTAAGAGAGCTGCTAAACCTGCATGTATTCAAGGCTGACTGTGGTGATGTTTAAGCCTATAGTAACGTTAAAGGGGAAAAAAAAAAAAAGCCTCCACATAAGGGCTAATATTCTCCTTGTTTCTATTCTACTTATGATTTAACCACATTTCCTACGGGCTGAGCATAGTGAAGCCCTTCCAAAAAATACTGCTATGATTTTTAAATAGGAGCAAACCTGTATATTTGCAAGTTTCATTTTCAACCTGGATAATTTAAGACAAAAAAAATAAAACTAAAAAATCAGATTGCAGCAGATACCTAGTATGGAAAACTGTCATACCAAATCTTTACAATTAAGCAAAGATATATAAGCAACTTCAACAGTATCTATCAGCAGACAGTACCAGTCAATTTTAATATTAGGCACCCAACCAGACTCTGTTTATAACATCATGTGTTTTATGCCCTCTCCATTTCAATGCTCTAAAAACTGCAACTGCAGAAGAACATAAAACTACATTGAGAACACATACTGATGTTAAAACAAGTAATCAAGCAACAACAACAAAACCAGTGGTGCACTACTTAAATTAGAAACTGTTCTGTGTTTGCTCAGCATCCTTGATTCTCATCAAGTAATAAATCAATTTGCAGTAGCTGTGGACAGCTATTTAAACACAGGGCCAGAAGAGCTTAATTGTTAAAGAAATGTTCAAAGCTAGAAGGTATAGGAGGTTAGTATAGGAGGTCATATTAAATATTCACTTGTCTGAAACCAGCTGCATTCCAAGTATTAGAAGGCATCCTGCCCTCCTTTTAATTAAAAAACAAAGTCTACGAGCTCTGAGCTTAGCAGAGCTTAGCTTGCAGTTCTTCAGAAGATAGATAGAGGCTGCCAGATGAAAAACTGATATCTAAATGTTTGCCAAGTTAATTTTGTTTGGTTTACTTTATTGTCTAGCACGCAAAAAACAGCTAAAAGCTGTTTGTTTTGAATTCTGTACTTTATTTTTACAAGTTGGTAAAGCATTCAGGATTCAATTCTCAACTTTTTAAGAGGCTGCTCCTTGTCAAAGTTGACAGCAAACTTGCGTTTGACTTGCATAGGAGCTGAACAGGATCACTTATCAGTCATCATTCTAGACACTGGTAGCTCATTAATATATTTTCTTTGGCAATTATGCAATAATGTAAGTTTAATAAACTGAAGCAGTGATATTACTACTCCTAAACCTGTTTACCCTTCATCTATGAATGAATGTTGCTGTTAAACTGAAAAGTGACATTTGTTATTAGACTGACTAGGCATACAGGGTTAATCTTACCCTCCAGTATTCAGCATACTGTCACATAGCTGGGAGTCAGTGGCTGATTTTTGACAGAAGAACGCCTCTAATGAGCCTGATCTTGAGTGACTGCTGAGCATTTTGATCTTCCGTTCATTCCTAGAAGATGAAGCAGCTCAGCACCTTGCAGAACAAGGTTCACTGCTTTGAGCCGTACACCGCTCAGATGAAAAGCCTCTGGTTTAGTTTACATTGTAATTTATCACTTACCATAACATTTCTGGCACTTACTGCAGAAAACACATAACACTGAAACTGGAGGTAAGGAATCAAAGCAAATAGAGGAACCCTGCTTTAATTGCATGTTCTACGTAGACACAATGTATTCCTCTAACTCCAGATCACTGAAAATAAATAAGGCCAACTCCCAGGAGGAAGAAAGGCAGTTGTCTTAGAGAAAGCATCAAGAAACTATGATACAAGCACTATCAATGACAGCAACATTGTCCTGTAGTTATTAGCCTTGTTTTATTTGTGGTAATACTTACAGAAGTTCTCTACACAGCAGAGAAATTTTACCCCTTTCAACATTGTCTACCATATATTTCATTGATACAGGTAGTATCATACCTACTGAATTCTACAGTGCAGCTATCCAAAAAAACCCCTCACATATCTAAGATGGCTTAGCTAGTACCTTTTTCTAATCTTCAGTGGCATAAGAACATAAATGTCTACGGCAAAATTAATTTAATTGCATTCACATTATTCAAGTCTTTCCAAAATTATTTGTACTGTCATTAATTCTTCTTTACTACAATTTAACAGACTACGCAGCATAAGATTCTTTTAAAAGAAGACACTGATGCACCATGCAGCAATAATTAATAACCTCTGTCTGGAGGATTGAGGGATTATATTGTATTTTAAAGATGAATGCTCTTTCACTCACCGAGGTGGTAATTTTGTGCAAACACCAATCAATATTTGCTGTAAATAATACATATTTTACAGTAATTGCACATATATACAGAATATACATATGCATTACAATTTGAGCTCAACTTGCAGCCATTTCAGTAGAGTTTTCTTTCAGGATGGTTAGAGCACTAAGCCCTTGCAATTCATTTTTCTTCCCCTCCCCTCAAAGCTGTACAATTTGCAATACTAGACGTGTCACAGATGACTGACTAGAGAGAGTTATTGGCAATTGTGTGCACGTGCACATGTATACACATACACTCTCACAATATAAAGGACTCAAACTGAAGTCTGAGATCAAAACACTTCCAAAATTAAACCAGAACATGGAACCACCATTTACATAAAATTTTCATCCTTCCAAGAAAAGGGTGAAAGATGTCCCAGGCACCACTTATACAGGCACAGTTCTGGCTTGCCTGTAACAAAGTCCAGCCTCACTGCAAAAGCAATGTATTTACTTTCTTCATGTGCTGCAGGTCCAAAGAGTCAGATTTACTATGCATGCTCCAGGCATCTAGGTTTGGGTTCCCCATGTCCTAGTAGGAGTGCCCTTTTCACATTATGCACTGAAGCCTTTACTTTTATGAACACAGGCTTAAAACATTGCACATATGAACAACTCAGAATCCTCAAGTATGAATAATAAGAATCAAGGTGTATGTCTGTGTTCATATCTGTGTTTATTATTATGCAGAACTGCCACAACAGGTAAGACTTTTTAAAGTATGAGTGCAGGTGCATTTTATTTGTTAAAAAGTTGAACTTACCATATAAAAACTGCACTTAATTCCCAACAACTAAAAAAAAACCCTAACTCAGTCTACCATAAGCCAATTTGTGTCTGCATGGATCCTCTTTTTCAGCAAGTGACATGAATAGTGGTTTGCAGGACAGGCATTGCAGAGAAATGCAACAAGAAATATTATCAAAGTCCTTGTACTAGAAAAAAATGTAACATAAACCCTCAAATTTTGCACAAAATGCTAACAGTGAAAACAGTCAGAAATCTTCCTGGTTTAAGAGTTAACTTTACTGAAGTTATAGCTCCTGACTTGTAAATGATTCAAATAATTTTCAATTTGTGAAAAGCTCTTCTTCTACTACTCCTTCCTGAGCTTGTTTTCTTCTCTCTGTATGCATACATAAATACACTGAAAGCCATTACTTTGTCACTCAACTCTCTTTAGAAATCCATACTGTCCATTTTTATTCTTATCTTTATAAGAAATTATTTCAATTGGTGTCAAATGTCAAACTATTTATCAAATACAATTGTTGATATTCGCATGTTTCAGTTGATTCAGAATAAGGCTGCTTGATATATTTATAATGAGTTGCCTATTCCTGTCCAAATTCCTTTTACTTTAATGAACAGATCATTTTGCCAATTGTCTCCATCGGTAAATTTGGATCTTTGTTGTTAGTGCTTGTTTCTCTAACTTCCATCCTCACTGTCACCACAGTAACAGAATATTTGTTTGGGAAATAAAGACATAGAAACATGTCTGAGGTTTGGTTCAAAAAGCAGTGGCAAACTAGATAAGAAAGCTGTCTTCTGAAACCCCACGTGATTATATTTTAGTATCAGAACTTTCACAAGCAATATTGTTGATGTAGCCTACATTTTGAATGTAGTCCTTCAGATAGTGTAAACATAATTAAGTTAATCAGGTAGTTTGCTAGGGAAGTGCTGAAACACCAGTAGCAGCTCAAGGACTTCAATGTGGAAGAAGAAATTGGTACTTACAATTAAAAGTCATTACTCATTTTCAACAGTGAGCATTTAATGAGCATAATACAGAAAACACTGCCCAGTCAAACATCCAGTTAATATCCAGATTAAGCTCTGCAACAAAAGTAATCTCACCTGTACCAGCATTAGGCCTTTCTTACCGGATTACCTGACACATGTATTTAAAAATAATTAGATGCTGCCTTCTTCCCAGACGGTTGTCTCTGGTCCTGAACAAACCTGGTTTTTAGCAAGCAACCAGAGCCACCAGGAGAGAGGGCAGCACATGGCTCCACCACGGTGGCGTTTGCGTCTTTTCCCAAGGATGACCTTCAACCTGCAAGTGGTGGCACCGAAGGCAACTCGCAGGGAGGAGGTCTGGCATCCTTGCCCTGGCGAGCAGGTTGTGATTTTTTGGCATCCTGCGACCCCTAGTGAGAGCCCTGGGCGGCCGGGCCACCGCCTTCCCCGGCCGCCGTCCCGGTCCCGGTGGGGTCCGGGCGCCCCGGGGCTGCCAGCACCAGCAGCTCCCGCAAGGCGCGGGCTATTTCCAACTCACTGGCAAAACGTACCTCCCGGGATTTCCGCTTCCCTCATTAACTGATTGAAACGCTACTAGCAAAAAACCAGAATAACGCGTTGCCTTTGGTTGCTTTGAAACAATGCACCAATTGTACCGCAGCTTCACAAAAAGCTGCTGTTTGTGTAAACTCTCATAGCAAGGGAGGGAGAAGTGAGAGACAACATCCATCTTATACATACGTACAAATAAATAAAATTGCCAGCTACGCTTCAGTGAGCTCTTCTACTTAACTATGTGCATGGAAGACCTAACCCTCTGCAAATAACGATGGTCATTATGGAAACAGTATTTGTTTGCCTGCTGGTGTTAGGAAAACATTGGTGAGAAATTAATCTCACAGCAGTCGAAGTTGCAAGCTAAGCTTTTTGCTGTTGTCATCATGCTTGGATCCACCAGAACAATGGAGTTTAAAACAATGATTCTGTTCTAAATGTATACATGAATTAAAAGCTGAAAACAAACATCCAATCATTGAAGAGGATAGAGTATTTCTCAAATAGTTCTCTCAACTAAGATCAACTTAGTATTCATACACATACATTGGAATGTGTTTGTATATACACATAATATTATCTATCAAACTGTTTTATGCACTTAGACATAGTGTACACACACTTTTAGGGCCACATTTAATTGTATGATAGGGGCATCTTCTGTTTTCATTCCTACAACTTATTAATAAAACACATAAACAATTCTACCTAATGCTAACAATAAACATGCCAGAACTTTAATATTGTGATTGTCCAATACAAAAGAAAATGCACATTAGCCTGTGCAAGTCCAAATAGTTTACTTTTTCAATGGAAAGATCTTGACAATCTGACTGGTAAAGACCTGTTATCTATCAAATGAAAAGATTCCAGGATATGAAATGCACCTGGTTTTCAAAGACACATATTAACATCTTGCACTGTATTCATTTCCAAAGAAGCAGTAAAAGCCTAGAAAGATGGCTTTTTATTCAGCCTTTTACATAAAAATAATTATGACTTGCCTTTAATGAATAGTATTGCCTTCTTATTTATAGCTTTCTATGGTTAAAAAAACCCCTAAACTCAAAAGCAAGCTTTCTAGTCATTCAGTCTTCCTAGTTTCCATTTGCTCATAAGGTGAGTTGGGTCCAAGCCATACTTAGAACCAAAACTAAAAATTTCAAAGATCTTCAGCAGTTAAGATCTGGAAACTTACTCTGAACTTTCCCAAACAATTTTCTTTGCGAGTTGAAATCCTCCTAGATATTTGAAACTCTCCCAAATGTTTGCATGGTGGGAGCATGGATATCATGAATGTTGGACAAGCCCACATTTGCCATGTCCCATTTTTCCAAAGCTGCTTTTAAATGGCTGAGTGCCTCCTATTCCTTGGTCACCATTTTAAGCAAGGTACTGTCAAGCCTGTAAATTGCCTCTGAGAAAATGACTAGTGCAGAGAATTAATTGTTAGTTATACATCTTCTTTGTATTTAAAACACTTATTACAATATGCTTTGAAGGAAAGGAGTCTACCTTTATGTGGTGAATATCACAGTTTGCTTAACCCCATAATAGTCCACTGGTAAACAAATATTCAATAAAAGAGCTATATCTCTTCTATGTAATCTGTCCTCAATATGTTAGGCTAATTTTTCTTTAACTTTGCTCCACATATGGCCAATCTATTACACAGAAGATTTTATAGGTCTGTTTGGCTTAGCACAGAAGCTGCAAACCCCAGTAACACTAATAGAAACCTGTTGTGTCACAGTGAGGGAGGGCAAGGCAAACAGCCCAGCAGAGGCAGTAAAGCTGGTTCTATGCAGCAATGTGCATCATGTTGATGGCTTGGTTCATGGCTATCGGGTCCTCCACAGCTGTATGAATTAAATGATAAAAAAAATATTTTTATGCAATTGGAAGTACATGTTTCTGAAAGTAAATTATATCATTTTTAAAGCATATGTTTTATGTTCAAAGTTTTATCTGATTTACCAAGGATTGACCTAAGCAGAATATAGATTATTTTTTTAATGCTTATAAGAGCTTGCTTTAAACCATTTGTTCTTTTACCATATAATTCTGGAAATTCTCACACAAAATGCAAATTCTAAGTTGATATTTACATACATTCTCTGTAGGTGTCAGCATTGCTTTATATTGTTGTACAGAATTGTTTTTTTTTCTTCTCAAAGAAAGAAGAAACACAGACTTGTCATTTTCCAAATGAAGTATTTTTTTTCTGCTGTTTGTCTTTTACTACCCATTTCAGACTAAGAGATTTAATACTGTATTGTGTAGATCCAACAAAAGTAAGTATACATAAAAAGCCTACATTGTTTGCCTATGCACCTGTTTTCAGTTTTGAAACCTTTTTATTCCATTCCAGTTATTTTCTGTATGAATATCATCCTTATTGGTGTAAACACAAGGTCCATGTAATATTTGCAAATATCCTTCAAGTGTTGCAAGGAGCAAAAATTCAGTGATACTAAGTAAACTGTGAATCTACCATCTTTACACAGACTGTAGAGGAATACTGGACCAGAAGAAGTTCTTATCATTTTCTAGGTGGAGTCCTCAAAGAACCACCATAGGGCAAATATTACATAATACTTTTACTCATAAACTTACCATAAAAAAATAAAAGTATGGCACTGAGATCTGATAATAATACGTTATTGAAATGAATTTTCCATGCAGAAGGGAACTGTACTGTCATACTAGAAGTGAATGACCTTGGGAGCCAAAGTAATAGTAATTGGATGAAAATCAATTGTACAGAGTGCAAGGTCATAAATAAAGGGTAACAACAAGAATTCTTTCTGGGATCTCAGGCACAAAGTGTGATCAAAGAGAGATATGGATTAAATAGTCAAATGAAATTACTATCAACTTCCTGTACCCATGAAAGATAAATACAATCCAAGCATCTATGAGGCAAGATATTTCCAGTAAAGAAAGAGCAACATTGATGACACTATTACAAAGTCAAGTATATATGAACATTTTTTGAAATGGTGCATATTGGTCAGGTGCATATCCTGACCATTCTTTTGATAAAAGTAATGGAGAACCTCTTTTCCAGGAAACTATTAAAAGATCACTTCAAAATCATGTGAAGGGATACATTAGCTTCCTATAAAGTAGCAGGAAACAAATTAACTGCATAACAAAAATAGCATCAGCACAAGGGGAAAATGGCTACAAACTGCTCAAGAATGACATTAAAACTGGGAGAGAGATACTGACACAGCCACCCAGGAGGAATAACAAAGGAAGAAATCCCATCTAATTTTCCAAGAGAGTTTGAAAGAGAGCATATGACCTGCCTGCTTGGTTTCAGAATGTACTGGAGTCCACATCCCAGGGAGGTCCCAGTAGCTCAATCTTTCCTTTGCATTACAGGTCTGAACCAAGACTTTATTGTTGGTGCTGTACCATTATCTATTGATAAAGTGCTACTTACAGCCATTGATTGTGGGCAGTTTTGGTTGGTCTGTTTGTAGGTGAAATGGAACAGATGAGAGATATTTTTGCAGTAGTAGCCTCAGAATCTATTTAGACTAGAATTATCCTTCTCCACTACAAGTGACATGCACCAATTACAGAGTAGAGTCTTCTCAGTATTGGCTGGCTCACAACCAACATTTTCAAATTATTGCATTTTAATTTAGATGTGGATTTCACATTGGACAGGTACTTAAGTGCAAGTTTTACCTGCAAGTTTTATATTTGCATAACACACTCTTTAGAAACTGTTACTTCTGAAGATTTGTTTACATTTACATTTTTGTCTTCTCTCACCCCCTCCCACCATGTCTCTACTAAATTTGTCTATAAAACAGAAGACCTGCACTGACTTATTTTTAGGTCATTTCAAAAGTACTTAGAGGCTCCTATTAACGGCACAGGACACCACTGAGTTTTCTATAACTCTGCGGTTGCAGAATCTTGTCTCTATCATAGATTTGCCCTTGGGCTGCAGAATAAACAAACAGATTATTTATAGCCCTTCTCATAAAAAGAGATTTGATAATTCAAAAAGAAGGCAATGAATTACACAATGCTTTCTATATCCCCAGGCTTACTAATATTAATATAAAGGGAAAGCTGATGTCACCTGATCTGTCACAGTCTCTGCTTTTGTACATCTCTGGGTAACACTAGGCCAAGAAGGTTAAGTATTATTTTTGCATTCATTTATTTGAACACAGTTCTATTGTCATGACAAATTTAGAAATACTGTCCTCCACCTGAATTACATCAGATTGCTATACAATGATACAGGAAATAGGAAAAATCAAAGTAGCACTTCTCACAGTCTATCCAAAGAAAGGTTTAAAGAAACAGACAGTTCTAACTATTTGAAATGACCTGTAGTTATCCCTGTTACTAATGACTTAACTGGCCTTCTCAAAGTCATTCTCTAGACCAAATATCCTTGCTTTGGAGGAGTCTGATTTAAGCTACACCTTACAGCATGGCACAGAGCACAGCTGTGCTTTTGTGAGAGCACCCCTGGCTGGAAGCCTCACTTACTCAGCTGGATTGACTCCTCTGTAGCTCAGGGTACTTGTACTGCAGTGGCAGCAATGTTCCCCTTCCCATCTGTGCTGAGTACACACACTTCCATGCTCACAATCACAGCCACATCCAGACTCTTCTCAACCCTGGAAGAGTCTCATGAAGCTCAGTTTTTATTATCCTGGACTAGGGTTGATTGCTCTGAGTAAAAACTAAAGTTAAAACATCCAATTATGAGTTTATTTTATCTAGCTTTTATGATGAATAACTACTTAAAAAGCAAGATAACATTTTATGAGTCAAAAAACTACATTGAAATCCAGCAGAACTATCAGAGTGATCTCCTTTTTTGTTACCTCACCCGTCACTGTTTTCTGTAAGAAACACCAAATCCAAAATCCAAACTCTCACTGAAAAAAAAAAAGATTTCAATGTTCATATCCTTGAAATAAACTGCTAAAATGCAGAGTAATGACAGATTGAATAAGTGCTCACATGCAAAGAAATATTTTTAGACCACTAATGTATTGCCATTATTTCATCATGTAACAGGTGAAGAGAAAATGGGAGTATTTGTTAAGTGATCAACCTCTTAGAAAATAAGTAAAATTTTGGAAATCTCAGGTTGTTTTCTTGACTGTAAAATAGCACAGTGATTTTGAGTTCAGTTACTTCAAAGCATGAAGACTAGAAACCAATAATATCTTGGAAAGTTGAGAATCCCCTTCTGTGCTATGGCATAGAGACCCTGTTTGTAGTACTGACAGTGATAGAGTTTGAAGACGTCAGAGATAAGAAAAAAAAAGTTTTTGGTCTTATGATGCTATGATTTAGAGAAAAAATATTCACATTTTAGCAATAATTCATCTGAGCAGCCTGACACTTGCAGTCCTGCTACTGAGTACAGTGTGACGATCTTACTCTTCATGGATCGGGCCCTTCTGAAGTAAGACCTAGTTATGCAGGAACAGAGGCCAACTGGATTACTTCTACTTTGTTCTATAATAAGGAAAAATTAATTCTGGACACATCACTGTAGCATTGGCTAAATTGATGCCTAAAAATAGGTGTTAAAAGGGAAATTAAAAGGACAACCACAGTGAGTTATATGGAGAACAGACTAGATGCAAGTTGAATATGTGGAAGCTGATACACCACTTTTATTTGGGCCTTGATTTTAGAAGAATCCCTCACAACTGAAAATAAACTAGATTATTTCAAAAGATTGCAAAAGAAAATAAGCCCTTCACAGTTTGCAGCTACTATATTAGGATATACAGCTGACTGTCAAAGAAACTCAAACTGACATCATAAATTAGGAAACCTGTAATTTAGGTATTAGCTGGTTTGCACTAGTATTTCATATCCATATATATCAAAGACTAACTTACTATTAGTCTCTTTCTCTAGTTTTCTATTTAACAGTTAACTAAATGGTAGATATGTGCATACAGATAACTTTGTTATTAATACATCAAATAGCTGTAATACAAGTGCAGAATATGAAGTATTGAAAGCGCAAGACACATTTATACAACTCCCTTGCTAAGCAGCTCTTAATTATGATCACACACTACCTCTTTCCCAAAGTGCAGGAATGAACAGTGCTCACTGAATTCAACATTTTGTTTGATACTGGTAGTGTAGAATGTGAATCCATGCCTTCAGATTTCTAGGAAAATTAGGTGTTCACAGTTAATGTATACCTGAGAAAAGTCTTCTGCTTTTTCTCCCCCAAAACAGTACCTCATAGGATCTTTTTGGCAAAGATAGTGACAGAAACTCATTCTCCAGGGCAACATACAGTTTCCTCAGCTACAAGACCATCCTTTCTTTTCTTGACATCCCAACTCATTCAAAACACATACCCCAACTTCCTTAACAATTGAGATGAGTCTTGCAAACAACAGACTCTTTCACTGTGTTGTGCTGATTCATTCCGAGCACTGTTCATCCTGAACACTGAATGAGGCAGGGTCCTGTGGGAAAACAAAGAATGAGATCATGTAATTAAAGACTATCTCATAATGTACACGGGGATTGAACTATAATGGCCTCAACAGTCTTAATTCTATTTCTTAACTCTTGATTGATTAAGGATGTGAGTTACTTTAATATTGTTTTCTGAAGATAAACATCAACAATTCTGAGCAAAGACATTTAAAAAAAAACAAAAGCCCCAAGCCAAAAAAACAGCCACATGGAACTATACCAACTACTATTATACGGTATGCAAGGAGAATTACCAGTAGAGCCAACTGGAGGGGAAAACAACACTGCTATTTTTATTTAACATTTTTCTATTCTCAATTTGCCTATCCATTAACGTTTAAATGTTTCCCAGAGATGTTTCAATTTTAATGAAATTCTGCCAGATTAAACTATTTTCAAATCTTGCCTTCTGATTCCCACCAGCTCACACACTTGCTCACTCCAGAAGGATGCTGGTGAGTCTATCCATATTCCCCAGGCCAACAGCCTACCTGACAAACACAGAGATCCTACAGAACCTGCTCCCAGCCTTCTCATTTCTCTGCTGAATGCTCTGTCAAGTCTGACTCAGAATGGTAATTTCATTCTGAAGGAAATTTAACTTTTTGTGTGAGTTCCAATTTAAATGTATTAAGCTTCTAAATCTCTCAAAGTGGATGCCATTCCCCTCTCCCTCAGCAAAAGTCTCTGGTACGTGAACAACTTGTTTTCAAGCTGAAAGCCTGAACCACACAATGAGTGCTCATTGTTGTTTGACTCTTCCCAAAAGCTGGATCTTCTGCAAGTCCTGACAGCCATACCACAGTAAGAGAGATCATTTTGAAAAAACACCCCTCTTCCCTGAAATTTTAGGCCCTAAAAGCAACTTGTTTTAAAGCTCCAGAGAAACAGATTTATCGCTATCATACCTCATGTTTTCTGTCTCAGCATGCCAGGCCTCTTACACTTAGTGCTTCAGGGAACAGCACAGGCAGGGCTGCTCTGCAAGAGAGGGCCAAGCCAGGAACCCAGGGTAGCCCCAGCAAAGGTTATGCCCACATCGGCTAGGATACAGTCCCACAGCACACAAACACCATGGGCAGAACAGGGCACTGGAAACAGGGCCCATCTAGGCACTCCAATGCAGCATCTGGAGACAAGGCTGAAGATAAAGCTACAGTGGAAATGAGAAATGTCCGCCCAAAAGATAGGGTTAACAGCAGACTACCTGCAATGCAAATCCAAGGTCCAGCAAGGGAGGCAGGGATGGATGGATGGACGGACGGCTGGACGGACGGAGAGATCCAGCATAGGTCAGGAAGGCACTGAAGCCTCAGGTCTGAGATTAAATAGAGCCCCAGGGCTCCAGTGTGGGTTGGAATCCCAGGTGAGGCTACTCAGGGCCGTTAGTGCCTATTGGTGCACTCAGGGCGTGACAAGTGTTACAGTTAGTGTTGGGGATACAGTTAAGAAAAGCAGGGATTGTAGAGCCTCAGCCCACTCGGTAGTTTGCAGCCTCCAGAGGAGGGTGTGTGCTTCTATGAATAATTCCCGTTTGTTCTTTTTTTCCCATATTCATTTTGCACTTTGTGGCTAATATTGCTTATTTAAAGGATTTACTCTTCCTCTCTTTCTTTAGTTGTATTTTGACTTATATTGGCTTCATTTGTTTGAAGCCATATCCTTCCTTTCTCTGTTCTTTTTGTTTGTCTCCTTTGTTAGTATTTTATGTTTGTTGAAATGTAAACTTCTGGGGACTGCAATGTTGAACAAGTTCCTCAACTCTAGTTGAACTCATTAATGTTGGGAACAAGAGTCAACCGAGCATAAAGGATGTAAAAACTTTTGTTTCTCACTCCTGCAGGTTTTTCCAACATATGTGCTTGGAACTCCACTTCCAAGAACCATTAAGTCTGAGGATGCCTTCAGTCCTTTGAGATCCTCTGAATGGGGAGGGCCTAAAGACCATTCCAGGCCCCTCTTTTCCTTAGACAGTGAGCTCTGTGTTGCACCTTACAGGCATGTCACAGGGGTTCAACAAATGTGTCTGAGACTATCAGTGTGAAGATCATATGCAATTACAGTAATTTATTAAATTAAGAATAATATCCAGCAATATTGAAAATAATGCCTTGTTTAAATGTCCACATACGAATCATATAAATGCAAGCTACTACTGGAATTTGAGGCACTCACCACTGAAGGTTTCAGTGAAGAAAGGTATGTTACTCTTCTGAATTTCTAAAGGATCTTATTTTATCCAAAGCCACAGAATACTTTGCAAACATTATATAGTTAAAGCTCATCACATTCTTGTGAAGCAAAGCAGGAAGACTTTCATCAGCTTCTACACAGCTTATCTAGGGTGAAGCACAGGTGGTGACTAGCACAACACCACAACAAAGCAATGTAGCACAGATGGTGAAAAAAGGTGTCATGAACATTTAAACCTTGGGGCATTCTAGGGTGCTGTTCCATGAGTTTTGCCAGGACATCTTTTCTTATAGTGCCATACAAGCTTTCACATCAGAAAGGGTGATCATGTCTTGGATCACTTTTGACACAAAGGGTAGCAGGTCATATTCTCAGTTGTGTTTTGGGTCCTTTTCCCTACTTAGGAACCAAAAATGTCTATAAAGCAGTCAGAAAACTCTCAGTGTGAAAGAATATCACTGGGCTTACGGATGCCATGGGACACTGGACTTTAGATGCACTGAGCATTCAGAGCAGTACAGATATATTGGGAGACTCAAACAAATTACACCAAAAATGTTCAGTGTTTCCCTGTTACAGCAAGTGATTACATTCAGCAACACTGTTGATACACATCATCTCAGGGTAATAGTAGTACAGCACTGGGGTACTCCTCTGACTGACTGCACCCCCAATGTTACTTGCTGTACTCTCCCAGGTATGTGCAGTCAGATACAGGCAGTCATGAACTAGCTCCACTCACACTCTGACCTAACATTGCACTAGATTTTATTGTCCCAAAGTCCGTTGGAGATTCAAAAGCTGAACCTCTCAACCTCTCTATGAAGCACATCCAAGCAGACTTTTGAAGCTTAGAACACGGTCCCCTGCTAACATGGTCTAAATACTTTTCAGACCACAGAGTGAACAAAGTGGTGTCATGACTTATGCGACTGTACTTGGACAGCTATCCAAATATAGGAAAATCCAACCTTAACTAAGTTGTTAAAACAAGCTGTTAAAGATGCAAGATTTGACCGCTTACATAAAATAAATTATGCTGGTTGGATAAGTATGCTTATCATAGCATTTTTACATCTCTTCATTATTCAGTGCACTTTTTCCAAAAATAGTAACATATTTTTATAATTTCCACTAAAACCCAAGAAAGCACTGAGCACTTTCTAAGGGAGGACTACAATTCATAAACTTGCATTTAGTAATTCATTCAGACAGTGCTAAATGGAACCTGTTATATGGACTTTTCAAAAACATTCAGCATGTGAACTGAGTTCATTAATGTGGTTTAGCAGATTGGGAGCAATATCTCTTCTCATGCAAAGATTTGGCCTAGAGCAAGAAGAATGATCAGCTTCATCAACACTGGGTTTGCTAAAAGATTTTTCTGATGTTGCAAGATAGGACTAAAATCTCTAAAGAATAGGTGTTCTTCTGGTCCTCTTTCTGATACAGAGGCTGCTCTTCGGAGAATTTTCAAGTAATTGGACTGTAATCCTAATTAGAAAGCACTCACACAAACTCAAATGAAATACAACACTGAAACAGATCTAAAATTTACTTATGCATGAAGCACAGAAGAGATTTTAATGATGAAAGTGCCTTCCAACCCAAACCATTCTGTGATTCCATGATTCTACTCACTTGACCTATCCTGAAACGTAACAGATATTTTCATCATGCTTGCTTATATATATTTTGACAATTATAAAAACATTTAATTCATTGGTTCAAGTCATCTTATGCATATAAATGAATGCAACAATTTTCTTTAAAGATATAATTATTGTAATATTATAAACATCTGTTAAATGTGCGCAAATTGTAAGCTCCTCCTCTCTCCCTGAAGTAATTTAATACTTCGAAAATGATTGTATGAATTTTGAAACGCATGTCTGGGACTTATACAGTGCACATTGAGTTATAGAAGGTACTACAAAATATAAACTGAATAAATCAAATTATTTTTCATATATAAAAATGTAATCTTCTAAATATAAATAGCAACAAACAATTGACTTTTGGCTAAAACATTGCCATTTTTTTATGTTTGGGTACTGAGTTTTAACAGCTAAGAAAGCTTCAACAAAGCAATACAAAAGCAGGATTTAAAGAAATCTTCACCAGATTTCATGACAGTAAGTGTTTTGGTGCAAAATCCATGATAGAATCAAAAATAAACAGTATTATGTTCTATTTTCCTTGATAAAAGACTTGGGAAAAAAAGCAGAATCCTAGCAACTAGACATCAGAAGTTTTCAGGCAAACTCCTCGCCCTCTTCACTACCTCAAGTAATAAAAAGAGAGTAATAAAATTCCAAACTTGCAACCAAATCCTAACATAAAACCTGAAAATACAACAGCTCAACAATAGTAGATTTGAGTTCATTTTTTTCCTGGCAGAAGTATATGTTCAGACAACTTCGTGATACAGCTCTGTGATTGAAAGGGCAAGACATTGTTTTGTGCTCTTGGCCATTTAGGTCTCTAACTGTGAATATGTAAAACCTTACTGTATCAGGTTTCTTTTGATGACTTTCATTTCATATCCAACGAATACCTTTTTCTGGACTCTTTCCTTCTATATAACATAGGCTGTCACAAGCCCTGGTTGTGGTCCTCTCCTCAATCAGTTCCCCCCTAAAACAATATAAACTGTCATTAATACTTGAGCATACTTGAGAACACAGGTCTCCGGAGCATCTAAAGAAAGTGCCAGAAATGGGCCACATGGCACAAACCAATAAACTACAAAGCCTTTTTATAAAGCCAGCTGTACAATAAAAATCCATTCATTTAATATCTACTCTCTTCCATGCTAAATATTCTCACTTTCAAAGCACTTTCTGATCCCACCAAATGAAACACTATCTCTGGCTTTATCATATACTATCGATGCCTGTTTCTAGAAAACCACCAAAATCACAGTTCTACATGTGCAACAAAGACTTTTTTGGGGGTTCTAGTATGAAATGTACTTATACCACTATTATTTTGGGTACTTCCTGCCGTGGTTTTATTTTGTTGCCATAAACCAGAGAGCAATAAAGTGATTTGCATAAAGAGGCTGACAACAGGACATATTTCGTCTGCACAGTATTTGAAAGTAGCCAGAGCTCACAAAGAAAGTATGGAATGCAGATTGTTTCTTCTCTTTGGTTTGAGCATGGATGCTGACTGTTCTTTCCCACAAACAGCATGCTGAAGTGTATGTGCTATTTCCAGTAAATTCAAAACTCTTCATTGCCCATTGTATAAAATGAAACAGTGCAAAGGAAGTTAACTATAAATGTCCTGTCCTGGTGCCATTGCATGAAAGGGCACATGGATTGAGGGGTAGAGTAGACTGAGGGAGAGAATTCGGGAGGGCAAAGGCCCAACTCTGCAAAATGAAACAGGCGAGTATTGGTGTCAGGCAACATCTTGGAAGTGCCCATCAGCAGGAAGGAAGATCCAGCTTCTAGGTAAGTTTCCAGTCCAAATATCACAGTGATTTGCCAGCCAAAGCGCTTCTGTTTGGCTTCTGCTCTACCTGCTGGGACATGGGCAGAGGTTAGTTTGGGAGACAGCTAACCAGTATGTCCGGAGGTTACTTGCAGCTCATGTGCTCGGTCAGTCTGATTTGGAAAAAGGCCCCACTCCCCCAGGAGGATATTCCAACCATCAGGTTATCAGGCAGTTCCCATACCTCTGCACATAACTGCTCCACTGTGATTTAGAAAAGTACTACATTTACTACAGGAGAAAGAAATAAACTACATAAATTAAAATTAACAACCTAGGCAAAACTGATAAAGAAAACTGAGAAGATCAAGAAAATATGTGTATTTGGCAGTGACTAAAGCAAAAATAAAATGTTTAATAGTACAGATGGATGAAAAGGCTTATTCCATGCACTGCTGTTTTCTATCTGGGAAGAAGGATGAGATATTCCATCTTACAGGGAGAATGAACTTCTTCAGAGTGGACAAGTAACTATAGAGTATGTCAAAAAAACATATGCTAACTAGAGCTGAATATTTTTAAATTCCACACAGGACTCCCAGAAGAGTTTCTGAGAGGATTTCAACTGATTGTTTTTATTTTCTGACTGAGACTTTTTAATAACTTGAGTCAACGTCAGAAAACTGGAGCAGTACCAATATTCTTTTGCTGTTATTCAAAAGGTCATGCGAGACGAGTTGAGAAACAGAAGGACAAATGGTCTGACGTCAGTTCAGAGACACAGAACTGAAAGAGATAAGATATTTCATCTTTATAAGGTATTCTTCATACTATAACACAGCTATCGAATCATTCCTTCCATCGGCCTGATGAGTCTCTTCCCAGGAGATCTCCATTTGAAATGCCTGACAGCCCCAGGCTTAAAGCATTTTCCTGAAAGATGGGAAAACTTTCTTGTTATGAAGCTGAGATGGGAATGTGGACCCTCTCCATGCACCCCAAGTAAGCATACTAGCACTCAGACTTACATGAGGAACACCTCTTTCTTGAGCATCTCAAGCTTGCTTTCTTACATCTGCAGGCAAAACAATTTGAATGTTTCAGAAATGTTCATTATAACTGAAAATATTTGCCATATTGGATCCCATTTATGAGTTTGTTTGGATTTATGAGTATTAACTGACAATGGCTATTTCAGGAAACCCAGCCCCAAAACCGATCACCAAAGATTCTTGCCATTACTACCTGCTTTCTTATTTAAAATCATTTATAAATTTTAATATGAAAATTTTCAAGTCCTTCCACATCCAAACCATGCAGTCAGTCTGCCCATCTCATCTTCAGGCAGCTGTAGTATTGTTTAGTTACAACACGTCCTGCTTCTGCACTCATCAGCCATGAAAGAAAGAATAAATAAATCTGTCTATAAGTGTATCTGCAAACACGTGCACACACACGTACAGCACCCTCACCACGACAGCTTCCCTCTGCCACCTTATCCTTTGCCTTCCTTAACTGTAAAAATTCAAGCATTGTAAGTAGAGGTGCTTGGCAATCTGATTTAAATCATTGGGTTTTTTCTTGAGTTACACAAATTAGTTCACAGCTTTTCAATCTCATGTTACAGCAACGCTATACTGAAATATATTGAAAATTAAATTATTACTATTTATTTAATTTGTAAAGTTCCATACTGGCAGAGCACATAACAGAAATTATACAGGCTGAAAACCTATTTATTGAAAATGAATATTTAAGTAAGTCCATCATGTTACTTATCCTGCTGACAAACAAATCGTTATCCTGAAATAAAAAGCATGATTTTAGAAAAAAACAACCCAGTAACACTAATATCTGTGTCATCTCAAAATAAACTATATTCAACATTGACAAGTAGTTAGTGTTATAGATGTGAAAGTATCCAAAGGTCCAGGTCCATAATGTTTGCATTAATTCTTTATATACAACTCTGTCACAAGTTTCCAACATGGGCTTCAGCTTTTGAGCTGAACTAGGTGTTTAAATGAATTTTCAAAAGCCTCTAGGCCCTCAATTTGCTTTGAAATCAAAGAGACTTAGGGACATATCTAAACTTTGGGTGTATTTGGCCCGTGATCACATTTTTTTAATACACGAGGGCAAAATTTTTATAAGCGCTTAAATAAGTTAGAATTATAAATCCCATGACTTTAAACTCAGATGGGAACCAAAACATTTAAGTTTTTTGGCTTCTGGAAGCTCTTTCTATCCAAAGTTATTCCTGATTACAAGAACAGATCTTGCTGTTGGACTACAAAGTCATTGGTCCTTTATTTCAATTTTTGCCTTTTAACAGTAAGGATCTGGACCTTTTTTTTTCACCGTAAACAAAAAATTTGTGTAAATTTGTAAACCTGAATACTATTACAATCACAAACTATTATTCTTTATTTAAGATTGAACCCAACAGAAATAATATTTAAAAGTTACTTAATTGAAAACACACCTTAAAAAGTCATTCCAAGAGCCTTTTTAATACCTTGTTGAAGTAATAAATTTTCAGCCACATGAACCCTAGAAAATAGACAGATTTTCTTAATTGAAAATGTAGTATAAGAAAACCAGATTAATACCTATATATATACATATACATATATATATATATATAATGTGAGATTTCAAGTCTCCTGTTATAGGTCTCTTTCTTCTGGGATATTTTCTCACTGCCTCCTGAAAGAAAAGCTTTGTAGTGCTACTGGCAAACAATGCACTTCACTTTCACTACAACTTACCTCATAACTGAAGCTGTCACTTCTCTTGGGGTGCAATTGCGCAGTCCATCCACGCAAAAATGAAGCTGTACCTGCAGACCACTTCTTCCAGTGACAACTATCCCAGCGGCAGTGGCTTAAGGTTAGCTCATGGTCCCTGTAGGAGCTTTACCACTGGCACCTAGCAGCCTCTTTGGATCAAAGCATTGCCCAATTAGAAGTATCTACAAGAAAAGAGAACTTTAAAACAGCCCAACATCTATTCACTGTCTATCATTCCCCGTGGTTTACTATTCCCCAGAAGCTGGGGAAACACTCCAATTGCTTCATATTACACCCCTTGGGATCTATGTCCATGTCTCACATCTGTCCCTGTCATCAAGAACAGCAGACACATAATTCCTACTAGCACCCTGCTATCCTCAGTCTCCTTCCCTCTCCCCAGAGAGCCCATTTCACAGTGCAGAGCTCCTTTGATCTCCATATTCCCATCTTGATAGCTGTGTGACTGGACTTGGAGGGCCTTGCAACTGCATCTCCCACTCCTCCAAGAACTCATCCACATTGCTTTCCTACCTCTCCTCTGAAGGTGTCTTGCCAGAGGAGATCAAAACGCAAGATAGAATCACTTACCAGCTCATATACCATTATCACATCCCCTCATAATCAATCCCATAGGCAAAAGTCATGAAACTCAGAGGCTGGTGAGTAGGCAGAACCAGTTGTTGCAAATTCAGCTTCATTTTATATTAATGAGACTTTCTGGCTATGTTAACTTTGGCTGAAAAAGAAGAATGTTGCTATAAAAAAGCCTCTAAAATATCCAGCCATTACCAAGCCGATGAACCTGTGTGCAAAACCTTTATCACATACATGTATTTCATAAAGATGCATCTGTGCACACAATGATAAAGGTAGAAATACAAAACCAGAACAGGGTCTTTAGCATAGCTTTAAGTGAACCCTCACATGACCCACTTGAAGAACTCAGCAGGTGGTAGACCTAAATGACTGACATCTACGATTATCTGTTTAAAATGTCTTTGGTAGGGAAAGGTAAGAAAGAAAAGGCTTGATGTAGTGTCCTGCATTTGTTTGTTATTTGGAAGAAATGTACCAGGAGTAAAGAGATCTTTTTCTGACCAACAATTAGAAAATTTTTTTGCTACTTGGGGAAAAAGTAAAACAAGCAAAAAAACAGAAAAAAAAAAAGCCCAAGGACTTTAAAGAATATCCCAGTTGTTGTATATCACCAATTTGCTCTTTCTCTTTTAGACACCAGAATATTATTTTTGTCTGAATGGAGCTTAATCGTCATGACATCATTAAGTTGCAGAAAGCAGTATATAAGTAAAATTTATGAATATGAATATAATATAATCAGGATATTTATACATTGCTTTTAAGCCCAAATAAAACAGAAGTGCACTTTCAAAAATATCATTGTCTCCTACAATAATTTGTTTCTTACAAGAATCATTAGTTTACAATTCACCGGGAAACCTCAGGAAAGCAGAGAATTGAGTTTAAATCTTTTCTGATTAAAATAATACTATGCAAAAATGTTTTTTCTCCAGAGGAAAGACAATCAGTTTCCCAAATGAATTCTTCCCCTCCTACCAGCACCATGTACTAACTCCCATGGAGAATTAAACTCAGGACCTTTAGAACAGATGGCAAAGACCTTATCTGCTTTCCTATCACAGCATGGGGCAATATAAGTTTGCCTGATAATGCACTCACATTGAGAAAAAGGTTTCTTGACCCCTCTCGGTATACCTAGATCCACCAAACAAATGTTCTTTGAATTTAGTCTGCACGGTTAACTTTGACTTTTACAAACTAATTTATAGAATAACCTATGCCATATATTAAACCTCAGATGCTAAAGAAACTGCGTTTATTTTAGTGCTCTTCCGGCTGTACATTTTGTCAAATCTTCGGCACATTTTATTCTCTGTCTTTAGTTAAAAGGCAATTAATTTTCAGCATTTATTTTATATTATTTCAGTGTTCATTTTCTATCTATTTCACATCTTCTTTCCGTATTTGTTTTTAAATTATACCATAGCTTTGGCATTGCTTTGGCCTGTGCTATAAAATGAGCTCATTGTGGTTAGCAGATGAGTACAGCTCCATTCTGACACTGCACCAGTCCAATAGCCCCTTTGCTCCATTAAATTTTCAGCTGCCCACCTACAAAATTTTTACAGCAGAACCCAATAAAATTTTCCCCCCAAACTATGAAAAATATGTAGGCACCAAAGCAAAAGCAGCTGAGTCCTTTTTCTTTTCAACTTAGTGATCTTAAACCAGCTAGTACTTCAGTTCCTGAATGTTTCAGCTTTTATTTGAATGCAACAATCTTAAATATTGACACTGTTTCGATATTATTTGGTGGTTCAAGGCCTTATTAAAATTGGGTTTTAATTTTTAGAGGCTTTGGAAGGCAAAAAATCCATTTTAGGGTGATTTTTAAACAAAAGGGAAAAAAAGTTGAAAATGTTTTGAAGTACTAGGGAGTGAGAATCACTAACTGATGGTAGTAGCAGTTTGATGGCTGTTGGGTGATACATGTTGCTGGGCTCCCTACAGTTCCTTCTAAATGGATATTTATTTAACACAATCTTAGTTTTCCTTATGATCCTCATTAGAACTCACAGGGAATCTCAAAGACATACACTTTCTTTACAGGAAAAAAAGAAAGAGAAAGACAAAGTATATATATATGTATTTTAAAAAAATAGGATCTCATTAAATTCAGTTGAAATATTGACTCACTAGTACTTTTAAAACCAGTATTTTTGCTGTTTGGATCACAGCAGCAACAGAAACTGAGGCTTACAAAGCCTGTTCTAATTAACTCACACATGTTCTTTCCCATAGTGGCAATTACAATGGGACCATTCAGCTGTTTACAAACGGATGAACAAAACTGGTAGGAGTGTACATGAGTAGGTAAGAAGGATTGCAATGTATAATTTCCCCATCTAGTCATTGTCTGTGCACCAAAGTAATTCTGTCATTAGCTGGGAAGAGATTAAAGTCTTGTTTACCTACAGCAAAATTCTTGTTCTTCCCATGACCTAAATATGAGTCCCCTGCAGCTACCCTGACTCCATACCAAATCACATCTGTGTCTTCTTCCTATATTGCTGTCGTACTGATATATTCTTGCAGCCAGGAGCCCTGTCTTTATTACGTATGATGGATTCCTCATGATTTCCTTATACAGTCAGTGAGATTTCACACTTCATTAGAGGCTAACACATACACTTGTATAAGGAAAAAGTCTGAGCAAGTCATCTTAGGACCAAAATCCAAAGCTTGTCTCAGAAGCGGTTTGTGGAAGACACCTTTATCAAAATGTTCAAAGTTGCATGCCTTAGAATCAGCAAAATAATTCTAGAGATTATTAATATGGTTTTGTCCCTGGTGTTTTCTGCATTGCAGCACAGAAATGCCCAAAATAATTTTAAATTAAATACCTTGAAAATAGTAAGTAGTTTAGCAAAATATCTTAGCTAGCTGTTGCAGTCGTCTACCTCTAGACAACTGTAGTGCTTCCACATAGCCTAAAGACCTTGTTCAGATTGAGTAAAGGCATTTGAAAAGCAGTTTGCAAAGCTGCAGAGAAAATGAGGCTTTCAGCCTGCGTCTTCCATTGTTGCTTCTGGACAAACATTTTCTACTTCTTGGTGTCTGGGTGCAACCTGTGATTAGAGTTAAAAAAAACAAGGAGAGAATGGTAAAACACACAACGGTATCATAAACAGCAGCCAGCTACATTGTTACTTTTTAAAATATTTTTTAGAATATCTGTGATCATTTATAATGAATAATTTAACTTGGGAAAAAGAATTAGCATAGACTATTTCTACATGCTACATCTAGGACAAGCAAAGATATTTTAAGAGCATAATTTTTATATCTGTCTATTTGTATAAATGTCCTCTTTGGTCTTGAATTAGTGTTTGGTCCACCCTAAGTACTACAAGTACTTTCCTCTTTGTGAAGCTTCTATTGTGTTCTTCCACAATAGAAAGGAAACAGGAGAAGAAAGAGAAAGAAGGCTGGCCACAAGGCTGACCACAATGAGACCGACCGCGCTTTCAGCTGGGCGCTAACGCTTAGGGATGGAAAACATATTGGCAAGATTATTTCCCCCTGTGTAATTTCAAAATGGCAATGTATGGAGGTTTATCTTGTAGACCTATTAGGTGGAGTGATATTGAACAAAAAAGAAAATATTTCAAGTAGCAAATATTTCAAGTAGCAAATCCCTGTTTTCAAAGCATGCATGCATGTTCAGTTTGAGAACAGCCAGCCAGCTCTTTAAAATTCTGAACCAATATTTTACAATGTTTCTTCATTTCTATCCCTGTATGCACAGATCTTGTTTGACATTTCCAAATCCCAATTCTGCCTTTTCCTCTTTCCAGAAGAGAAGAGCCTTAAGACATACTTGCTTCTTCCTCTGAGTATTATTTTCCTGAGTACCTTAAACATTAAGAAATTGTCTCTAATTATAAAGATTCTGTAATACAGAGGAAAAGGTCACATTAGAAAGTGGTGCAGAACTGAAGGCAAGAATGACTCTTCAGCTCTCTCACAACTACATATTGGTCCTCATTGATGTTTTCCTTACCATCGGTACCTTCCTTGGTACCCAGCCAAGGAAATTGTCTGCAGATGATATATGCTTGTTGTAGGTAGATGAACCTTGCCTACCCTTTCCTTCCTAAGTGCAGCAAAAATTTTACCAGAAAACCTGTTCAATAAACACAATTATTAGCATCCTTACAGCTCTGTAACATAAAGACCTCCACTGCCTTGCCTAGCGAGGGGGTGCGCTAGGGCCTGTGGTGGTACAGCCTAGCATTAGAGACCAGAGTCTGTAAGATGAGAGCAGGAAATTGGCTTTTTACAACCCATTGTTATTCCCACCAGCTTCTTAAAGGCGGAATAAGCAAATGAACCACTTCAGGGTTAGATCTGGTCGTGTGGTGTAAGTAAAATGATTTAGCTGATAACTGAAAGGTTTTTCTCAGAAACATGTGCAAGGGAGAAAAAGGAAGTGCATTTAGCTCAAGCAACCAGTTTTAAACAGTTGCACAGCCGACACCATACTACGCTCAAGGGAAAAACGGATTAGACAGAAGGGTGTCCAGCACCCAGTGACTGGCCAACTCTATCTGCTAAAGAGGCTTTGGAGCATCAACATTGCTCTAAGAAATGGAGACTAGTATAATACGAAATACACATTCCCTTTTACATATGGGTATAGTAAAGAACAGCAACAAATAAAAATAAGGCTTATTTTTATTGTATAGTTTAAAAAGTTATTATAGAAGTACACAGAATTGGGAGACACCAATACCCTGTGTGCAAAAACATCTAGAATATAATTAAGCCTCATGTTACATTGCTGTACAAATTATCATCCTATGCTTATGACTGTATGAGTAAAAAGCTTATAGTACTTTTAAAAGGTACTCTGTATCAGAAATATTTCACTTTCTTATCTGCAGATTTTACAGGTATATCACCACTTACATATTCAATTTGAGAACTTGAAAACAAGAGGAAACTGCATTAAATCTGTAATATACCAAACATCCCTACACAATTTTGACTATTTTAAGTTCAGTAAGTACAGTATTTCCAGACTTTCCAGCGTTTATTAAAAGTATTTTTGCTTCAGATGGGATTCTTTTCCTTCCCTTTATCAACTTACACTCCTAAAATGTCATGAATTTAAAAAAATCAGCCTTTATTCAATACATATTATTAATCTAAGAGCCTCAGAATCTGCTCATCTCTGAGGTATTCTTGGAAAATTAGAAGCTTCATCAGAGCCTGGGATAACTGTCATTCAGGAAGCTACTCCTTTTGTATGTCTGGTTTAGTTCCATTCATTTAATAGGGAATAAATAAAATGTATCAAGATAGTAGTGGCTGAATGGAACAAATGAAACTGACTGCCTTTGTGATCAAATTATATTTTTAGAAATTGTGTCTTCACCATTGTTTTTTGTAACGACAACAGACGACTGAAAAAAGGAGAAGGATATTATTTTGTCACCTGTGAGCGCCACCAGTAGATAACCTAGCCTAGTGAGGAAACTTATTTTAAAGACTCAGTTCCACAGAAATCAAAGATGAAGCAAACAGTTGATTTCTTTTCTCTGACATATTTTGTTTTCATGTGTAATAGTGTGCTTATTCCCTAAGTATCTGAGAATGCCTGGGGGATTTAAGGTGTAGTCTTTTTTTTTTCTCATCCTAGTATCTTTTCCTGTCAAGTGAGGGTGAAATCTCAGCCCCATTCAAGTTTTAATAGAGAACAGAATATCACATGTCCACAACAGAGGTCGTATTTTGCAGTTATTCTCTTGAGTATCTCCAGCTCTGGGCATTAGAGAACTCCTATTAGATCAATTCCCCTCATCAAGTGTACACCTCTGACAGTTTTTCTCACTGGTCACATTTTTCCCCAGAAGTGAATAAGATTTTATTCTTTTTATTTCAGTAAAAAAAAGATCACTTTTCCATAGATGCTGCCATCTCAAAACATATGTGGCTTTCAGGCTGCATTGTCACTTTGGAAAACATATTGAGTATCTGATCACCATCTGCCTGCATTATCTGTAATCAAAAATTTCTTGAAATGCTCAGATCTTAGGCCAAATCTAAGAATTTATCAAAAAATAAGTGAAATTTACCTATATTTTTGTGGTTATCTGTGATGTAAGCTTTAGCTTTTACTAGCGAAGAGAAAATTGAAATTTAGTGAAAATTTTCTCCCCAGATCTGAACTACACTATATCTTTCTTCATAAAGACTCCAAAATATAACTTCATTTGGGTTGGTCTAGAATACAACTGCTGGCTATCTTATGCCAGGGCTTCATTCTGTAGTACAGGCAACAGGAATGAATGTACGACTTTCTTTTTGGCTTGCTAGTGAATTTTCCAAGCTGAACATGTTAAAAATTAATTTATTACCTTCTTCAGCTCTTGTCCAGCTGAAAGGTGTGTGTGACTGTCACACCATAGCTGGTGACACATAGCAGGGTTTTTCCTCTCCTCTTGAAAAAAGGCAGTTTAACATCCTTAAACAATAGCTTCATTTCCAAGGTCAGATTAAGCAGTAGCCTACAAGAGGGAGATTTTCTATCCCTATTATCCGTCAGTCTGTCTGTATACCTGTGAAAGTTGTACAAAAGTAAGCCGGCTTCTCTGAACTTTGCAACAGGTTTACAGAGGTTAAAAACAAAAAATAAATTTAAACTGAGGGGTATGTCATGTTAACAGCCCTTGGTTCAGAAAGCTGCCTCTTCAGAGGATAAACTGAACAGACAGAATCCCTTCAAAATATATTATTCCCTTAAAGTGTTGTTTTCTGTGTATGCAGCATACTGTAAACAAATCAAACCACTTCAGTGTTTATTGGATTAGCTATAATGATATGACCAGCAAAATGCAACTCATTATTATACAATAGCAGTTCACACCCAGTATTAGTTATCTCAAAAAGAGAAAGATGTGTCTGGAGTCTGCATGAAGGAAAACAAACACCTCTAATACAAGTTTTGGCAACAAATTTAATATGAAAATGCATTTTAAATTGCTTTTAAAATGATGGAAATTCCTGCTGAGAAAGACACATATTGTGTAGAGAAGCACATATTCCATCTGCCTGGACAACATTGGGACCCTTTATGCTGAGTAAAGTGGAACGTCTGGTTCCAGCTCCTTTCTGTGGTCAGGCTGTGCACCAACTTTGATGAAAAAAAGAACAGAGCAATTTTTTTTTGTTTTATTTAAGAAAAATAAATGCAAAGTTGGTCTGTGTGGGTCCCATCATGCATTAATTTCCTGTGTAAAAGCTTCTTGCATTGTGAGAGTGAGCCACTGATGAGTGAGTTCAAGACTGGTTTTGGCATTTACTGAGAGGACAGGGCTTTTTACAGCAGCACGTAGGCAGGTAGACCTAGCAGCTAAGCATGGACTGGATTTCAGGTAACTCAAGAGTTAGGTACTATACTCACAGAAAACTAAGGTGAAAAACTGGAGAAGGCAAAACAAGGGTAATGTCAGGGGTTAAGGGAGGAAGTCCATGCGCCACAGGAGAGCAAGTCAAGGGCGCCACCCCAAGGCAGGCAAGGAGTGAAGTCAGCACCAGGAGAAAGTGTATGCTAGCCTAGCCAGCCTAGGTTGTCCACAGCAGGAGCTGGATAGAAATAATGCACCCTAAGACTGGAGCTACAGATGAAGGATTGGAAGCCAGAACAAGGAGCTGAGCCCAAGGCATTTGCAAGTCAACCACTGATGCCTGCCTGTTAATACTGTGGCTTGGGGCAGGAGCCTTCATTAATTGGTTCGTTGGCAGGCTCAGTAACTATTAGCTTTTGTCCAGTTTTTTTCTTCCTCACCTGCATATAGACTTGTCATGAAATGACCCTGTTAAAAGAGTGTTGCAGAAAGCACTCAGAAGTACTGATTGCAACTCACTGAAATTTTATATGCCATAATATATAATGTTTATACCCTCAATCACTAAGCCTCATACTCAAGGGCTGATAATATCTGCTGGAAATGTCATTATAAACAACAACAAAAAAAGTCTCCTATAAGCAAAAAAAGGAATCATATAACATTGCCTTTTGAATTGCATGGACACATGACATAGGAATTCAGCTAGAATAGACATATTTTCCTATATTTATATATTACAGTTCTTTTTATCATGCTTCTACGTTTAAAATTTCTTTTATAGCAATATTGTTTCCAGCTATCTTGTTGTCTACTAATCTAAAATAGCTGCTATTTTTAAGCTAATTTTCAGTAAACTATAACATTTCCAAAGGCTAGAACTTGAATATTTTATAACCATTACATGGTAGTGTCATACACAGTTTACTGAAGAGATTTCATAGACATCACAGTTATAAAATTCATACTCCTCATTTATTAGTAGGTCAACATATTCTTTGACACCCTGCTGAGCTTGTCAGGCTATATGTTTATTTATAGGTCTTCCTTTTGTATCCAACTCATTCTCCTGTAGAGTTACAAAGCATACAGAAAAAGCTAGTGTAGCTTGCAGAATAACACTGAAAATAACACTGAATAGAAACGTTTTCTTGTGTTCATCCAGGAAAGCTCAAATCAAAATATTTCATTTTTACTAATTCCATTGGATTCCCACAACCTATGCAGCTGCATGAAATCTATGCAAATTGCCTAAAACAGCAAAAGCCATTTAACCTCCATTTCTAATTTTGATTCTTCTAACCCTGAATTTCTGAACTGTCATGCTATCTCCATTTCAACAAGTGTCATATCTTATCACCTTACAGTCCCATGGCCTGTAACAACACACTTCCATTTCCAGATTAATCGGAAAAAAAATAAATTAATAGGTCATAATAGAATTCCTCTCAAACTTTGTGGAAGTATATTACAAACCTTCATCACAGTCAGCTTCCATAAACTAAGCTCAGCCCTAAAATCCTTTGATATCAGTGCAGTTGCACCAGCAGAACAAATGAATCAACTGAAAAGCCATGCCCTTTTCGGAATTCATGATGCCCTCAGGACCAAAGAGGATATTTAGACACATGTTCATAAGGGGGAAAGATGGTATCCTCAATGAAGGGATGGAACTTTACTGTACATTATCATAGCAAATGTAATCATTAACCATGTAAACATTTTTGTCTGAATCTGGGTGTAAAGACAGATATGTTGTGTAACTACAGGCTTTCCCCCAGTAAAAAGCAGTCTTGTCTTCCACCGAGAATAGATTTTCCATGCACATATTTTTATCTAGTTTTATTAGCAGTGTAATATTTCACAATTAATTAATTACTCATTTCTATAATGAAGTTAAGAAAAAGGCAATGTTAATATGAGAATTTGAAACTAGCATAATTTTTGGGAGTTATCTTTCAGTTACTTAAACACGGTCCAAACTGAGAAGCATAATTTTCTTAACTTTGAGATCTGAATTTTAAAATACAGAAAAAAATGTTTATTGCTTTTTATCTTTGAAACAGATTCGTAATTTCTGCTGAAATGTTCAATATATAATTGCTGTATCGTAGAGCAACACTGTGAGGGCAACTGTTGATATACAAAGGCTTTTTTTCCTTCTGTGAAGATGGGAAGGGGAATCCAAAATACAAAGGAGAAAAGAGTTAGGAAAAAAATCTGACTCTAAAGAAGAAAAACTTCTGTTTTTCAAAGGATATCCCTTATGCTGACAGTCTGGTGTAGTTTGATCTTGCTAGTGTCAAGTGAAGTGAACCAAGCTGGCCAAAGAAAACTCAGTTGATACTGTATTTTAGCAGGTCATTGAGCTTTTGGGGGTGAAAAGGAGAGAGGCTGTGAAGCTAATCCAGATGAGATACCTAATCTCTTGTTTATGTTCCACTGTGATAAAGTAATTTCAGAGTAACAGTAATAATGAAAAGCAAGGAAGTTGAAAAAAAGTGGAAGGACAGAAAAAAAGGGGGGAGAGAATTATTTGATTGTCATTTTGTTTTAGCAGATAACAATAAAAGGTTCAAAGGCTATGAATCTTAATAAAATGTTTCTAAAACAATGAATCCTTGATATCAATAGTGCATGTGTTGAAGGATGTATTAAGTAGTGTTAAAAAGGGTGTTCAAATAAGAATGTCCCAGGCCATAAGGAGAGTAACAAAAAATGGTAAGAATGTCAAAGGGAAATGGTTATTTTGCTCTTATCTGAATACAAGGTGTAAATCTTTTTCTCTGTGTCACCCTGATACTTTTGATTTTCACTTTTTTCAACTCAGTGTAAATTTTAAGGAAAGATTCAGAAAATTCATCCATGGCCAGTATATGACTGCAGCTGAAAGAATGCCATATTATGTCAGCTTTTGAAAAATTCAACAACTGACTTTTTCTAAGAATAATTATTTCCATGCATAACATATTTTCTACAAATTTTAACTTGCTCTGCTCTCATAAAAAAGGGTTTAGGAAGAATCTTATGAACTTTTCCTTTACTAAGGGTACAAGAGCTACTGACATTCTGTACCTCTGTAAACCAAGTCGGTTCTTTTGAATAATTACTACATTTTAATTTCTTTTGTAAAAAGAGAAAAAAGAAGACTATTTATAGACAAAAGTGCTTATATTATGATACATAAATGTATTAATGTAAGTTGATTATGAAAACTAAAGGGTTTCTAAAATTCCTGTTTAATTTCTAGAAGCAACTCAGCAGTTTGTACAAAGCATCTGGCAGATTGAAGAAAAACTGGTTGTTCAGTCAATGAGGCCCAGGAAGTCCCCAGAGCTTCTACATGCCTGTTCTCTTGCAGCACTCTGATGAATCATTTAAAATATACGTAGGAACTTGTCAACAGCAACAATTCCATTAAAATTAACATTTCTGAAGATAATTTTCTAAGATCACATACATCAGCAATGTTAGGTGAAGAATCCCTCTCCAATGATTTTCCTTGCAGAGTCGAAGCTTCTGCTTTATACAAACGATAGCTGTACTATATCATAGTTTTTAAAATTAGTTATATTTCAGTTCTATAGTGTATTTGTCCCTAGAACAGCATTTGCATGGCCTAGTTTCACAAATCAACAGCTGCAGCTGTAACACATCCAGTCCCTCAGTAGCATTTAGCAGTTTATACAGTGTTTTTTGCACAGTTTAAATGTGATTTATTTTTAATGTTTTTTTTACTTCAGCCTTTCCCAGGCACAGTGAAATTTTACTTCAACGGTTTTACTGTTTTCTGTGTTTTTGCATATGTGGCAGATTCGGATCTAGAGGCATGAACCCTTCTACAATAGATATATTTTGTTGCTAGCTTTCCTGATGGTAAAGAGCATTTGCGTTCCAAGAGCTCCCTTGTTACTCTTCAGACATGGGTGAATACTGCAAAGTAAGTACTCAGAGATATGTATTACACTAAGAACCATGAATTCACCTCAGTGGTATTTATGACCTTTTGTATTTATTTTCAGAAAACATGTGAGTGCTTTTTTAGCCAAAATGCTTGTGGAAAACAAGAAGTCTCATGAGTACTTGTACAAAGGCTCACGCCTAGGAATGTTCATTAGGGCTTTCTCAAACCTCTGATTTTCCTTCTTCAGTCATCTGGTCACCGACCACAAATATTAGGCAGTGAACGGTTAGCTGAAACTGTTTGATAGAATCTTAAATCTTAGCTGAAATGAACAGCTCAAACACATCCTTTGTTCAGTAGTTCACGTCTATAATCCAAAGCTGGTCCGGAAATTACTTTTTGTCTCCACAGAGAGTCAGCTAGTCACCCAGTACACTCTTATTTCATCTGCTACATCACACTCAGACAAAATAGGAATACAGAAGTCCCTGTCCTACTATTTTGCATTTAAACAACTGTTATGCAAATGTGTTTCTGGGAGGGAACAGGATGACCCTTAAGTGGCGCTACACAGTGAAATGGAAAACTTGCCACTATATCAAGTAGTATGTTTTCTTCTCTGTTGAAAGCTCTGAAATATGTCTTACTTTACAGATAATTCATAAGGCAAAAGCAGCTGCTATTATTGACAGTTTGAGCAAAATTTGCCCAGTGCATTTCTTAATGAAAACCTTTTAATCTTAGCAAAGATTTTAAAAATGACAAAATGACTGGAACTGTTTCAAGGGACTTGAATTAACCAGACAATTTAAATCATCCTTTTTACACTTTAAACTCACAATTCACGCTTTTCAAAAGATAAATTTGACATCAGTTTTCCAATTCACTAACAAGTCCAGACAGTCAGTGTATTTTCCCCAAAATAACTGCATATGTCAAGATGGAATTACTAACAATTTCAATAAAATTAGATATTTGGGGAGAAGACTGAAGTACGCAATTAAACTACAAAAGGAGAATAAAAGACCCTGTGTCTGAATATGGAGAATGTTCCAGCTCAAATTCATGAAAAGAAAGACATTGAGAATTGAAACTCCTTCCCCATCGTGTAAAAGTAGCACAACACACATAGCTTTGAAAAATATATACTGATTTGAGGTGGTACCAATGCTTAAGTGCTTAATTGCCATATGCAATGGTTCTTAAATATAAGAATTCAAAGTACAAGGGTGTAAAAGCAAAATACGGTGTAAGATGTCTTCGGATGAGTATCATTTTGGGTAATGAGGTTCAATTAATAAAATGCACTTGTGAATAATTTGTGCAGCTCAAGATATGTTTTTGCATACAGATAGACTTATTCGTATGTAAATATCCTAGTAAGCTTTGTCACCACATGGAGACATTTATAATACTTTACTTTCTTTGTGCATTGATTTATTTTATTACACTATGTTCAATCCATATTTAGAGTCCAAATTATTGGCAGATGTTAATAAACTTTGAAACCTTCGATATGGATCTTATTTGAAAGAGAGAATGCAATTATGAAATGTGAACTTTTACTCTTTACTTTTTTACAACTGTAAATTTAACAGTTAAAATTATAAAAAAACAAATAAGTTCACGGCAGAGATTTCATATTCATGCCACATTTTGTATTCTTTCAGCCCAACCTGACAGACATAGGCAAGTTACAGTAAAAGTCATAAGTTAGAAGTTAGGCCAATTAGCACTTAACATTGGTGGCATCATTTGACACTGTTATTTTTTTGTTTTTCATTGGTTTCTAGCATGCTGAATTTGATTGACAGAGGAAATCTTTATTGCTTTTAATAATGAAACTTAGGTCTTTCCCAGAAAAATTCTTCACACTTAGATTTGAAACCGGATGACAAAGATTCAAAAGAAAATTTGTTTTACTGGCTAAAACCTCTAACTGCAGAATAAAAGCCTTAAAATTTGATATTTATATTTATGGAGTCCTAGTAGCTATGCATTTGGCACATAAAAAGAACAAGTAATAACAGGTACTTAACTGGCTATGTTTGGATAACATCCAAGCATAACCAGTGACCAGTAGCATCCAATGAGTATCCATCTACTTGTGATACTGGATCACAGCAGAAACCGGAAACCTGCTATGACTAAAATGAAAACCAACATGAACATTTATGCGGCCTTTGGAGAGTAAATCCTCAGTAATTCCAACCTGAATATCTTCCATTTCCTTGTGCTCACAGTTTCTCAAACTGCAGTTATTTCAGCGGTGGTTATGGTACACCACTGTTCCCTGTGCTGTGTGATCCTCCCTTCCAAATAATGCATGAAAAACAGAAGAAAAAGGAAACAGCATTGTGACAATACAGTACTGGCAGTGTTTTCTTCAAAATAGGCCTTGTAAAACTCATTCTGTGGTCCAGACATTCTGCTATTAGTAGGAAATATAAATCTCCTCCCTTTGAGGGGAGAGGGTACTACAATTTAGCTATCCTTCAACAGTCAAAAGACAACTTTGGACACTCCTTGCTCCAATTAAGTCAGAATCTTTTATTCAACAGATCTTTAAAACCAGAGAAACTTCTACTTGCTACATAACAAAAAAGAATTTTTTAATTTTCTTTTTTCATTAAAAGACACTGGGTTTAACATGCATACAAACACATAAGATGAACTTACCTCTCCCATGTCCATCCATATATATTAATTTTCTTTCCTCTGGACTCTTTTCCAATCCCTTGGGATACTTCACAGTATAATAGGTTCATTAGTATATGAATGGCTCTAAGAAAAGAGCAGAAAAAATGACTTTGTATTATTTATTTAGAAATCAAGAACAAAACCATCCAATTACAGTTCTGATCAGTAATACTGATTTTAAATGAGTGCACTTCTGTGGATTCCTGTGAATTAACACATACGTATACCATTATACCCACTGAGGCAAGAAGACAGTTACTTATTGTATGTTATGTACTCCTTTTTGTCTGGTTTCCATTGAAATAAGCTTTCCTAAAATTTAAGAAAATTTTGTAAAGTATTTGAGAGTCACATAGGTCATGTAGACTGAAAGATTCAATCTTAGCTTCTCAGCAACCATCATACAAATGAGAATTCACTTACTATTTCTTATCTGATACATACCTATTATAAATTTTTTCCCTCCTTGGCTTCCCCAGGAAGGTCTAAGATATTAAAATAGTGTTATGCAGGCATCTGAATACTATATGTTTTATATATGCTTTTATATACGCTTTTCTTTGTTCAGAAGAAGCTGAGACCACCTAGAGAGAACAAAAGATTAGAGATGGAATCTGTCATTCACCTCATACATTAGTAAAAATCTGTAGAATATATTGGTACAAAACTATAGAATTTTGTTGGGAACCTTGTCATAGAATCACAGAATGGTTTGGGTTGAAAGGGACCTTAAAGATCATCGAGTTCCAATCCCCCTGCCATGGGAAGGGACATCTCCCACTACACCAGGTTGCTCAAAGCCTGGCCTTGAACACTTCCAGGGATGGAGCCTCCACAATTTCTCTGAGTAACCTGGTTCAGCGTCTCACCACCCTCAGGGTAAAGAATTTCTTCCTACTATTGTAGGAAGTGCAGTTGCAAGGGCAGTCCTTTCCCTCCTTCCTCCACTGGCTGCTAAATTTATCCGCATCTACCACTGATCAAAGTGCAGACTTATCTCTCCTCCCCTTGGGCAACAGCTTCTGGTGCTCTGCTCGCCACCCCAGTATAAAGCAATAGGTTCTGGGTGCTGGGCTAAAAGAAGGCAGTCAGCCATTGCATTTGCTCCTCAAACCACCCCCTTACCTTCCAGGGAAAACCTGGCTGGCTTGATATGTGATAGCATAGTGGTCACTCTCTGCTACCACAACTTTAATAGTGCAGGCAAACAGAAATTTCCCAACACCTGTTTCTGTGATTGCTAAAGAAGCTGAAAACGAGTTGCACAGGAAGAGGTGAGAAACAAGAGTAAGATCAGGGAGGAAAAAAACGCCACTTCAAAGAAACCTGTGCCTTTCAACCCCTAAAGTAAATGTCATCAAATCTTGCATATAGTTTCACAAAAACAAGAATTGCACCGAGGGGTACGTAGGATGTGCAGAGCCATACATGTATATGAAATATAGGTCTAATCCATTCACTGTCAAAGTAAAAACTGGATAGCTTTAGCTAAGGGACTTGAATTCTATCTAAACATTGTTTAAACTGTGCAACATGCTCAATATTCGTATCATGATCTTAGTAGAAACACTCAATGGAATTATACTCTCTGAAGTCAGAATTGCCCATGTTATATTCTGATACACATCATATATAAAATATAGATACTGTTATTTTATTGATTTTTAAAACTCTTATGACTCTAATCTCCAGAGGTGCATTATAGTACAAGTAGAAGTAGAATGAGTGATCCAGGCTCATTCTAGAAATACGTCTTATACAACATTCCTGAACAGGAGAGCTTTCTCTTGCCTGATCTTCCATCCAAAATTACGGTGAACGTGTAAATTCATATTGCATTAGTATACCATGACAGAGTTCTGAAGACTATAATCACAGAAGGAGAAGGTGATACTAAAGAATCATTTCAGCTCACCATAGCTGTAGTGATGGCCAGTTTTGGGAAAGAGGTGTGAGAGTGAGCTTGAATCCCATTCCAAGGCACAGTACATGTTCCTGTCCATTTTATTATTTAATAGAGAAAGTATATTATAAGCAATAGAAGAATGTAAAATTTATCAGATCATCCTCATTGCCCACACTTTTTCCCAAGAAGAAAACCAATAGCACAAAAAGTGATAATTAAATGAACTGAATTTTACTTTTTTTCTGTTCTAGGACAATAAAATATTAATTACATGATTTTTCAGGATTTTTAAGTGTACCATTCATTTCTTAAAAGACACATTAGTACACTAAGAAAAGTTCAAAAATATAAGCGGAATGACTAACATCCTCCCATACTAATAAATATCAGAAAATATTTTAGACAGCTAACAAATACATGATACAATCAGATAATCTATTTTTGTTAAACCTTATCCTTACCTCATCAGAACTTCCCTTGGCATGCAGAGTAGCTCCAATTAGCTACAGAGTGTTTTCAAATGTGTTTCAGTGAAAAAAGACAAAGCCTGCAGTTCTTTCTATCCTATTTTCAAGTACTTATTTGGCCTTGGAAATGTTAGGAACATGATGAAACTTTAATATTCTGCTAGAGGAATGGGACACAATAGTATCCTACATTTTCTTAGTCACTGATCTTGCAAATATCTGAGGACTGAGTGACTTCTCTGGGAACTGTTACGGGAACAAAGATGAGCACTTGTGAGCACCAGGAGCTGAGGAGGGGTTTTGGCCCCGTGTTTGATTACATCGAAACATTATGTCTAGAAGGAGGACACATAGCGAACATAAACAGGCGAACAGTAGGTTCTCCTACACAGCTGAAAGTCCTGACATTTACAGAAGGTGAAGGTAATCAGAGCAGCGCACAGACTCCTACTCACTTTGTGCCTGGGGAAGACTCCGGCAGTAGAATCCTAAGTCGCATACCACAATTGCCACAAAATCCAAGAAACAAGTCTGCCCTGCGCTGTGTGACACTTCTTCCTTTTATAAACAATAAATAAAATCAGCTCTAAATTGCCTGGAATTGTAAATTCTCTAATTAAGGGGTGCCGTTGGTCAAGTCCAGGCAGCTGACCCACCCAGAGCTGCGAACAGATGGCTAATAACAGCCTAGGACACCCAACCAGTTCTGACGATTTGTCACATTTCCAAGCTGTGGTGACAAGTGGCCCCCTGACACCTGCTGCAGCTCCAACTTCAAATCGTAAATGTTATTGACAATCACAACTAAGGTAATTTTTCTTCCCCCATGGATTTATAGCAAAGGACTTTTCAGGTGGTTATTTAAAGCAATTTTTTTGTCTGAATTAAGCATGTATATGCATGTGCTGGATGTAGAAGGGGGAAAAAACCATTGTGAATTATGAAAGTTATATAACAATTTGGAAAATACTTCATACTCCAGACACTTTACAATGGGATCCAAGAGAGACATGTTGGAGTTACAAATTAAAATGCTTTGGCATTTTTCCAGGCAATAATTTATCTTCCCTGGGTGAATCATTATATTTGCTTGGCTTAGATTACAGCGTAGGGTCATTAAAAATCATTCTGGTTCCTCCACCAGATTGCAGTGGCTTGCATTTATCACAGCTGGAACCACACACCACATTTAAAAAAATCAGTTCAATATTGGCTGAAAATTGATGATGAACAAAATTTTTATGATCAGTTCTTTGTGACTATATTAGAAAAAAAGAAGTGTAGGCAACTTTTATGTTTGTTCAAACCTTATTAAAACAACAGCTTTATCTTCCCAAACCATAAGCGAAGCATTTGCAACATCGGGGCTGACCCTGATCTTCTGCATATTCTCTGCTTAAAGGACATGAGCAGGAAATGGTCAGCTTAAGGACACAATGAAAGGAAACACAGCAGCAAAGGTTTCACTGATAACATGTGATTTGAAGTCAGTGAGCAGATGCAGTCAGTCATCCAGCTGTTCGGGCCAAAGTCTATACAGCACTCTGCTGACTCCTACAAGACTGTGTCACGAAAATATGTGGAAGACTGACGCTTGACATGGGCAAGGCAGGGAAAGCAGAGTGCTTCCACACCATCAGATACTGTGGCTCAGTTATTTCATGCCAGAATAAAGGAAAATTATGCTGGTTTAGAAATATTTGTTTTTCTAAGAGTTAACAAGGCCAAATAGAAATAGGATGCTGATGTGAGGGTGTATTCATGTGTCAGTGCTTGAGTATCACTAGGTGTAATGAAGTTCAGGTCAGAGCCAGAACTACAAACTATTCCACACCCACAATTAAGGACCAATATTATATTATTTTAGGAGACAATTTTTCAGAAGACATCAGCGCTTTGGACACTGAATGCTTACAGTGTGTTTAAAAGGATTTATAAAGTATAAAGCTAACACAGGTTATAATTTCTAAGTAGTTTTTTTTTTTCCTCACACTCTCAGGAATAAACTTATACCAGTCAACAATCAGAAAGAGTGTAGCAAGGAAGGGAAAGGTACTATAAGTCTTGGATGATGTACTTTCATACTGACTTTACAAGCATAGTTTAATCAATTTCTGGTCTTGGATTGCAGTAATTACACGTCTTGTTCTTGGACAAGAACTGTGTGTTCTATATTTTTTAAGGTATCTTAAACTAGAAGGAAAACAGACTGACTTTTTAAAAAATCCTTAAAACCCTAGCAATTTCTTAAACCTAGCTTAACTATGATTACAGAAGACAATCACTGCCAGGTTGATCAAGAGCTTTAAAAATCTTGTAGGTATTGACCATTTATCAAATAACATTGAGGTTTCAATATCAGCACTATTGGCTAGATTTTTTCAGTCCAGAATAGTCTTGCTGGTCAAAATCAGAGAGCCTTATCCAAAATAATTAAATAGCCTGACTACCAGAAGGGATTATGGTTGACCCAGGCTTCAGATTCCATCTACTCCCTGCCCCAATTTCTTCTGTTCTGTAAGAGTTGTAGCATTTTGTCCATTTTATATATATATAAAAAATACCAATATTGAGAAAGACAGAAAAGAAAAACTTTACTTACCAGAGGAAAAAGATGTTGAGTATGCAATCCCTCATACTCCAAGAAAAGTTTTCTACCCAACAAGTTATTAGTTATGCCAGAATGAATCAATACTTATAAGAAATTCTAAAAGGTCATCTGAATGTTCCATTGCAAAACTGTTCTATATTTTAAACCTCAAATAGTTTTGCAAATAGAATTCTTGTTTTCTGGCCAATCCTCCTCTCAAAACAAGCAGACTTGTAACAAGAACTGAAAGCACATAGTTTTACATTCTGCTAGTCATTTAAGGGTTCTAACATGAGTGTTCAGAGTTGCCATAGCCTTTCCTGACTCTCAGGGTCTTCATGAAAAATGATACTAATGCAATATGTGTTATGTGGGGTTTTCCAAGTATCAAAGATGATAAATAAATGTGCTACTTACTCACATAAATTTGCTACCTACCTATCCAGGCAAGAAGCTTTAATATGCTGGCCAAAGGGAGATCACCACCTGTGATAAACATTTTTATTTTCATACCTAGACTGTTTGTGCACTGTCAAGAGAGAGGAGACTGAGCAACAATAAATCAGGTGCACAAAATTAAAAGCTATCTTAATAACATATGCTATGTCATCACTGAATTAAATAAACCTAATTCCAGTCAAGGCACTATTTTCTGTTTAAATTTTTAAAAAAGAAAGGGATAAGTTTTCAAAGCTCAGGGAGAAGCACTTGCTGCAGGCAACTGCATTTGCATTTGACATATCCTCCCTCAGTTGAACCAAACATTGAGCCAAGCACTGACCAAGAGTTTAGACAGAATCCAGACTAGTATTTACTAACAAGGACAAGAAAACACATGATGTATTTCTCTTGTACATCTTAAGACAGTTCTTTATCTCTGATTAATAACCTGTTAGTTATCAGAATACCACATGTATTATTGCAAATGTTCTGTCTTGACAACAGCAGGAACACTCAGAGCTACCAACATATAAGGTAGTTGGACCAATATCATGAAGAGTAACCTCTGCTCCATGAAAACTCTGATCTTGAATTACACCCCTTTAATCACTCTGTCAAAACAATAAGGTGAATATTTTATGTGGCTCAACTGTAGTCCTGTTAGCGATTTATCCAAAGTTCAGTTTTGGCTGGTATTGGTATTGTAGAAATAGGTCTTGAAGTAATTAGGAAGAACAGAATATGCATTATCAGTGATTTGACTTTTTTTAATTACAATGTAAGAACAGTAAGCGACACTGATGGACTTAATCTGTGTGTAGGTTCCCCAGTGAAGATGAGGTTGACAAATGGACAGCTTCCCCCAAAGGAAGACCACAGGAAGTCTGAGGAAGACTGACTTATGATATTTAGAAAGAGAAATACTGGACAGATTCCATATTATGAGTGCTGTTCAACACATGCAAGACAAGGAGAACAAGTTTGGCACCATTCATTAAAAATCTTTTGCTCCTGGAGATGGAAGATTAGGTGGATAACATGAGACAGCTGCATCCTTTACTGTAGGAGACTTTCACAATTCATTTAGGCTTTGCCTCAAGTGCCAAATTCTCAGCTCTGCTCTTGAGTCCATCTGTCATCATTTCCTCCCATGAGCTTTCCACTCCTTTCACTTTGTATCATCTGCCAGTATGCATCGTCATTTCTCCTAGTACAGCTTTTACAGTGCACCAAGCTCCTTTGTTATCAGGAGACTTACAGCTGAACACTTCTATGAAACAGTGAAGTTCAAATGGAATAAAGACTGGCATTCTCAACTTTTGGGGTTTTTTTGTCCTTTTAGATTGCAAATGCTTGAAGGAGCTTCTTTTTGCCGCACACAACTTTCAAGGGAAGAGCTTTGAAAGCCATGTTGTAATTACCAACATGAGTAAGAGTCTTTACCTCATGAGCAGCATTATTGTGGAGGCTTTGATTATTGCCTTTGTGGATGAAAACATGAGTAAGACTTTCATGCATAGATCTAGGTAGGTAACTTTTACAAATTGTCCATTTACCAAGACTATGTAATTTTGTTCATCCCAAATGACCAATCAGTTCAGATCTAATCCATTGAAAATTTTCAGCTAGAAAAGCTTGGTTTTTATGGAAACTAGATTTCTGGAAGAGAAAGAAAGAGAGGCTAAACATCCAAATAACGGGTAAGAGAAGCTAAAGTAAAGCTCTGAATGCGGGTGAGGATCAGGATTCAGTGTTCACCTCTGGGGTGGTAGGGGATTTGCTTTGACCTGTGCTAGTGACTGCAGTCACCAGCAGACTGCAGTGCTTACTGGTGTTCTCAGTCTCTACAGAAAATAGAACTCTCATTTGTCCAAGTAACTAGCCACCTAGTGAAGCACTTAAACAGGTGCCCTACCCACCATGGACATGTGTATATCTGAGTATTTATAGCTTTAAAGCAGATTTAAAGAGCTCATGCAGGAGGGACTGAGAAAAGCTCACATCAGAGAGCCTGGCAGCATGGTAGTTAGGTGAAAGCAGATAACTGTTACCCTGAGTTCGGCATATAGTGATGAAGGCACTGAGCTGTCAGGAGCGAGTTTCTATTATTTTAATGAACATTTATTCAACGGACACATTTCATGCTGTTAATGTAGCATTCATATATAAAGTACACAGCTTTGTAAACATGGGAAAAGTCATCACTTCCTTGACTTTTTTAACTAGTCACCCATCTATAGCCCAGCATGTTATTGCTGTTGGGTTTCTCTTATGACTGGAACACTAGAAACAACTATGCCCCCTCCCCCCCCAAATGCTGAAAAAGCAGAAGCAGATACTTCAGGTAGGATGTGCCTTTCTAGCAGGAGTCCTTTTCCCCAGAGGACAGTTTGCCCACAGATTAGGGTTACAAATCTGGCGCTCTTGCTTCTAGGTCCGTGTAGGAGAATTCTGGCACGTTTCTGCTACATCACCAGGAAGCTGGAGAAAAAATACAGCCCAACTTGTAATGTATAGGGTCTTGGTAAAATACTGTATTGAAAAGCAAAGTAATTGTCTCAGGGTTCCAAAGTTTCAGTCTTCAGCCCCCATTCACTCCAGCTATGCTCTGGCTCCTAAAAAGGAATTCAAGCCCCCTAACCCAAGTGTTCAAGATACATTTTAAAAGGAGCACAGTTCAAATAAATATTTGGCCTAACCAATGGTTTTCTTCACAGGCAAGCCCACAGCTGCAATAGACTATCCTGACACTTGTATATAAACTCCCAGACCTATTGATTCAGGCAAGCAGTAGTTTGAGACAAGCTTCTTGTTTCCTCAAGCTGTCCAGTACCGCTCACTTTAAGCCTTTTTCCTGGACCTAGCTGCCAGCAGAAACGTAATAGGGTAAGGTTAATTATGCCATATTCCACATCCTTCCTGGCTGCAGCTTAATTAATTCTCATTTCTCAAACTCTTTAATGAGTTTTTTCTCATGTACTCTGGATATCTGTTCCAAATAGCACACTCAATTTACTTTTTTGAGCAAGTATAGTATGTGCTTTTTTATTTTTTAAATAGTTTACCACTGAACCCTTTCAGATAGCCACAGAATCCATGTCTTTTGCCAGCTTTAACTATATAACTTGCAGTTTTAATTTTTTGTAGAAATGCACCCTGGATTTGTTGTTGTTTATGCAGCAGCTCAAACTCTTTCCAAAATAGTCCTTCTTTATACCACTTTACTTGGTTCTCCCTGTCTCTGCAAAACTGGTTTCTCAGTGCATTGATTATTTTTTTTCCCTGTGTAACACCTTACTGCTCAAGCAACAGGGTGAGAAACTAAAAGATTTAAGAAGGGATGGATGGACAAACATGGATCCCATTTTTTCAAGTAGTACTTGCCAAAAATCTGGTGATTTATTAATGGTACAAAAATATGTGGCCTTTGCCTTATCCTCATTTCCCTTCCTTCTCTTACACATACATGCTTCTTTTCTTCACAGAAGTATTACCTTTTTAATTCATGTTTTTACAACTTTTTTTCTTCCCAGTAATTCAATGTATGGAAGCTTGAAGTCTTCTGTTCTTGATTATTACTCTCTTCCCAAGAAGACACCATCAAAGGCTTTTCACCCACTGCATTTGTCTGCCGCTCCAACACATACACCCTTCCTGTGAGATCAAAGGTCTTATGGATTTCTAACCCAACCACAGATGGACTTACCTTTAGCACTTTTCTATGTGTTTTCTGAGCTAATACGTAGTCATCATATACTCTTCTAGTGGGAGTTTTCCTCCTTGTGTCCCGAATTTTAGTTTATCTGTGTCTTTTTTGGGGTTTTTCCAGCATTTTGATGTCATGTTATATGCTTTGTTTTAAAGAAAAGGCTGTCTGACAACTAATCTTTCACTGAAACTGCATCCACTTGCAGCTACAAAGCGTTCATTTAAGTTAGTGGTACTACTGTCCTTTTTGTTCATGGTGAATATTACCCAGTTAACAAAACACATTTAGTGTATTTCTTTTTCCAGATGTCTGACTTGCATAACTTGTATTGGTTGCCATGCTGAACATCATCTAGTCCCATATTGTCAGAGTAAGCTTAGTTCAGCTTTATGTTGTGAATCCTTTGCTAGCTGTACCTCTCTTCACATTAAGCACAGACTCCCAATAGAATTTTTCTTTTCAATCCTTTCAAAATTTCTTTTACATTCTACCCAGAATTTTTTCTTACCCAGAGTACAGTATTGTATCTTCACAGTTCATTTTATCTGTCTGATTTAACACAAAAGTATTAAATAGGCTAAAACTGTACAAAATATTACCTTAAATATTTTCCTTCTGCCTAGCATTCATTGCTTGACCAAATGGAGTGAAGCATTCTTTGAACTTGCCTCACTTACCTTATACTTTGTCAAAGAGCTTCAGCTACAACAGGACTTTTAATTTCTCTATTCTCCCACATGAGATATTTTCTTAATTTCTATGCTATTGCAGTATCTGGTTTTCTATGATCATGTCCTCAGAACTTAAAATACTTGCAAGAGAGGTTTTTCCATAACTTGGACCATGAGCAGGATTGTGATGTTTTGTTGAATTCCATACAATAGGATGCAGGAAACTATACAAATACTTTCTCCCTCATTGAAGAAACCCATCAAACCTGAAATTCTTTTGGCTTTGAAGAAATACTTTAAAACATGAATGCTCCTTGCACAAAACATGAAGACAAATTCAAAGAACTAAAAACATATTTTTTGTTTAAATACCATTATTTTTAGACCAGTGTCTTGGTTTCTCAATGCATAGAATAAGCATGCTACATCTCGCTGCCTCTCCAACTAGCTATAGCTACATGAAAAACTGACATACCCATGACTTTTTCATCTCTGCTGTGAAAGAGTGAGAAGGACATGGCTCTGAGTGCAATTGTCACAGTCAGCTTCGGGCTTTGCAAAGGGGCTGCATGTAGAGATGATACAGAAGCTTAAGCTTCAGCAGCTGCATTCTACCTTCTAATTAAGTAGTGTATCACAGAGGGAGACTATTAAACTGATGCTGCAGAAACCTGTAGCGACTGCTGGCAAGTCTATGGGTAGGATTGAAACTGTTGTTTTTAATATAGAGTGAGCCTCAAAGGTTTTGAATGTGATTACATGAGAGACCACCTATCTTGACAGTTGATTTTGTTGTATTAGTGGTCAGCAGAGGAATTCAAGTTAATAGCCTAGTCATATAGGCAGGACAGACTTGGCAGAAGGAGATCTGGTGGACAGCCTTGAACTCTGGAACTTATTCTTCAATTGTAAAATGGGGATAATAATGCTCCTCTACCTCCCAGTAGGGTGCTTAGGCTAAATTCATTATTAGACATTTTCAGTAATGCTTCTGTTTATGTTTCCAAGGTAATGAATAGGGATGGGCTGGAAATCCCTTAACAATAAAACTTATAGAGCTTAAAGGGTAATGGGAGTTAAGGGGTCACAGCACTTGTGGCAGGAACTATAGTTATTGCAAAATCTGGTAGATAACTCCCAGCCCAATCAGTTCTCGTCAAGGCAGTAATAATGTTTCTCTGGTGCAGGCTCAGACACCTACGAAGACCGCCCAGAGATATTTCGTCTCAGCTTGTAAAGAACTGATTATAATATTGAGACTGAGGAAAAGAAACGCTCTCTAAGCTTTGTGGTACACTGCAAAACCAGGCGATTATCATCAACTCCATCCTTGCAGCCAAGAGTATTCTAACAGGCCAGGACTGTGTCCATGTCCAGGATGGTAGCAATGGGATTCCTTGCAAATCCCATCAATCATTAAAAGGCAGCTCTCACGCATAGATTTCAAAGTTAAAGAAAGAGCTCAATAAAGACCCCTCCTCTAACAGTACTTTGCACAGGAGCCCCAGGCTTCACCCTGCAGATAGATTCTTTTGCTGCCTAACAAGCTAACCAGAAATCTCTACTACAACTGCGCAGGGTCAGCCTAGGTCAGGCTGCACGTGAGAGTTTATGTGGCTCGGAAGACACTAATAAGGAATTTTCATCTTTTCATGCTACCACTAAACATTGCATCCGAATATTGAATTTATGCTTCATCATGCTGACGTGCCAATCAAGCTGTCTTCTACCAATGTGTAGCCTAGTGCTCATGAAAGGATGGCAGGCTTGTGCAATCAGCCTCAGCAAAGGGCTGAATCCTTCTTGGCTGTTTGCCTTCAAGTCCTGCTGTTTGAACAAGAGGAGAAAGCAGGAGGAGTAAACACTGTATGATACAAAGTGTACTCAGCCTCCCTCTAGGACAAAACTTCTTGGTCTATATTGCTGCATTTGTTTAATATATATTTCATTCCTTCATCTTCAGCAGCTGCTCAAAACCCTGTTAAGAACAGCAGCTACAATATGCTATGTTCTAATGTATATGCCTCTGAGACTTAGATGACATTTCTTCCTGGTAATATTCAATGTTAGCTGAACAGTTCAAAGCTTGAAGACAAAATAAAAACATTTTCACATTTGAATGTCAGTAGAAAGCTACAGTAAGCAATGGTTGTTATATCTATATTTTGCTTGACTCTCACGGAATAAAGAAGCAGTTGGTGGTCTTCATCACACCAACTATGGCTATTGGTCTTCATACACAACTGCTGTATATACACCAGTGCCTGCAGCACTTATTTTTCCTTTTTATCCAGTATATTCAGAACAAAGAAGAGGTTAACAAGCTAGAGAAGCAATGTCTCTTGCACTGAAAACCATGTTAGCAAAACTGTTAAATGAGCCTCCTGGCACTGGGTGGGACAGGGGATCCTTTAGTAGCAAGTAATGCCTTTTGCATTGGCACACCATGTCAGGAAATCCCATTTCCTCAGTTCAGAGGACTGAAGCACAGATTGCCAGTGTACTAGATTAAATGGTTTTGACTAAGGTCCCTCATATTTTGAACAAAGAAAGGGTTATCTAAGGTACTACCTGGAAAGGTCTTAAACCAGGACTGTCATCACCACTTACCCCCACAGTTTTTTACATTAAAACCTTTTGCTGCTGGGTTTAAACAGCAGCAGTTCAGTTGAATTCAGTTATTAGAGGTGTTATGGACAGAAATAAATAGTGATTTTGTTCATGTTTTTGTGTAGACTAAGTGTGGTCCCTAGGTTTCTGGCAAGCTGTCAGTGTAGCCATCTGTTTTACAAAGTTTATGCATCTCTCTGGAAATAGACAGCCCAAAGCTAAAATGTACTAGAGGAGCATTTTTCTTTGAACCACCTGCTGTACATGAAGAACAGTCAGATTTTAACAGGGCACAGGCTTTAAGCTCCATGTAAGCCTAAAATCAGCCCATTTAAGTATGCAAAATAAACTTAAATTAATTTCAGTTACCTTTCCTTACAATTCAGCTTCTGTAACTTACTTATAAACTTATTATATATACAAATACACACATATACAAACATAGATAACCACAGAGAGAGACTGTAGGAGGTCCTGAAGTTCAGAGCCAGGTGACACCAAGATTGTGTGATCTTATACAAACTTGTGCTTCAAAGACCTTATATATTCAAAAACAAATATATTACCTTAACTATATAAACAAGCAAGCCAGGATGAGGGCAGAAGGTACCGATATGAAGTTCTGATAGTAGACGTGCAGTTTGCAGGTTATCTGTAAGAACAGATGTCATTCTTATGAGGCATGGAAGGAGATAAAGCAAACCAAACCATTACCAAGAATTTGAAGATAAGTGAAACAAAAGCATTTTTAAAAAAGTATTTTTTGAAAATTCCTTTCTCTAGCTTTTTCTGCTATTCTATCTTAATAGCATGATCCATTTCAAATATCTCCCGGATTTCAATACAGTTTACTCAATTTTAAAGTGACTGTATGCCACATCAGCTTGAATTCTATTACATGTTCCTACCATAAATACACTAGTATGTGAACTGAACTGTGTGCTACCATAGAAACATAAAAAAAATACCTAGTACTGATGGGTTGGGCCCTGGCATCTTGAAACAATTGGCCAGGGCATGGTTAGATGCAGATTTTGTGGATTTGCAGGATCTTATTGACCAACATAGCTGAAGCAGTAGGAGCCTGTCCTCTGCTTTTCCAAAATGTTTTTGAGTGGATTTGTAGCTGTTCTTATGACATTAGCTGCCCCTAATGTGGTTTGAATGTCAAGTAGCTGCTGTCAGGATGGAAGTAGGTGGGCTCAAGATCTCTAAAAGCAAAAGGGAAACCCCACCTAATTTGTAATTGCTTCCTTGTGTTGCCAAAGTCTAAAAGATCAGCAGTGCAGTGCTGATGTTCCTAAACCTGTAGAGACAGAAGCTATTTCATGGAATTTTGTTTTAAAGGAAAGCATTTCTGACAATGCCTGAGGATAGGCGATTGCTTTGCACTAGACTAGAAGCCAAGCTGATGGTAGCCAAAATGGCAGTTTCATTGGCTAAGGCATTAAAAATCAAGAGCTACAAGGTTGTATAACTGATTGTACAAGTCTGCCTCATTTTAATGGGATGTTTGTTTCAATGCAATCAGCCTATAGGCACATACTATTGTACTGTTACCTTATTCTCTGCAACACTCTTTATAACTATGTCTTTTTTTCTCCCAGTATCTTTTGAATCACACTTTGCACTCCCATTCAGAAAGCATTATTATGTTTTCTAATTTATATTTTTCAAATTCTGCATAAGGTAGAGAGGAAAAATAGCCCCCCCAGTGGATTTTGCTGGCCTGAGCATGAGTCTGCTGTGAAATATCAAGCGGTAGAATGTACAAAAGGAAGCAGCATCTCATCCTTACTCATGAAGTGCTGTTAAAGAAGGATTGCAGTTTGGGGTCTTCCACCTGACCCGTAAGTATTATACCCTTCAGTACCTTCTGCAGAGAAAAACTGAAACACCACAAAGGGCATAAAACATTAAAAGGAAAACACAATAGCACATAATAGAGCAGCACCGTGATGGGAGGTTGCACACACAGACCAACACTGCTCACCCAGACTGGCAACAGTTCGCAGGATTAAGCCATTGCAAAAACAACTGAGCAAAGTTGTGGAGGCACTGCTCTTGCAACTAGGCAACATCCCATCACAAAGAGAGGAACCCACACCCTGTAACTCATGGTACTCATATCTTTGGCAGCTACTTTTCTCCAACAGCATCCTCACAATATCCATTTTAATTAAGGCTAAAAGGTCATACTTATATAGGACTTTTTTTTTTTTTTAATATCATAGAATCAGCTCATATTTCTTACTACATTCAAACAGTTTTTAGTGTCTCAAGGGAGAAAATTCTATGGAAGACCACTCCTTTGATTAAAGTCATACCTGTCTGAAGCAATTTTGTTGCAGTTTTGCTTTGGCCATCAGCTAGAGGATGTAGGAAGGGTGGTATGCCTCTCTGTCTCGAGATCTGCAGCTAACTTCTTGTTCCTCTGTTTCAAATCCAATTAGAATCAGGGGAAGACTTTCCAGTGGTTTTGGTTTGGATTTTTCTAGATCAAGTCCTGTGTGAGCCTGGGCTTCTGCCACAGTAGAGAATTGGGATTCAAACTCCTTTTTCATGCCCTTTTGCAAAATTTCTCCTTAAATGTGGTACATGTTGGTTTCTAAATCCATAAGGATTAATCCATAAGGAAAAATGCTCAGTTTCATTGTACAGATTTACAGATAGAAACTGCAAAGTATTAATAGCACCATATAATTCTTTTCTTATGGAATTCATACTCCGCAACCTCCAGACTCTCTCAGTTGCCCATCTGAAGACATAGGAAACAAGTCTCTGCCACAGAGATTCTCATTTGATTGTTTATTTTCAGATATGATCTTCTCTCATTCCCAGTTTGAATTTCAGAATCTCTGGCATAATGACAGCAATCAGGCATGCTGGTGCAACAAAATTATGAGCTGTCAACAGTAATTCAGGCTGGGTGGCGATACCAGACCGTACAGAGCCAGATCTTTTATTGTTTTATTTTTAAAGTTGGGTTTCAAATCATCACATCAGCATTAATTCAGTCTTGATTAGAGTTCTGCTTCTTCCTTGCTCATTGACAGTTTCATAGTTCTCCTGCTGATCTCAAATACTGGACTCCTACAATCCTGGAATTTGGGTCCCCTTTGCAATTGTAGACTTTGCAGGTCCTCGCTGCAGCCCTGTAGTAAAACAGTGGGCAGCAGCTATTCATAACTTATTGAGTCAAGCTCATGCCAAATACCACTTTTGAATATATGGTCAGCCTGCTAGTGGGTGGAAAATTACATTTCCCCTTGCTCTTGTTTGAAATATGCATTTATTTGACATTACTCCACAGGCTACTATTAATCAAATATATTAGAACTGAAGAATTATGCAAAACCTTTGGCAAGTGCCGTGAGTTAATCAGAAAATTATCCATTAAAATTGTTTTGCTCAAAAGGCAAAGCATTTCAAACCTTTTGTACTGATGTCACCTTGAAACCCACATCTGGAGAAGAAAACTTTTTTGCTAACAAATATTTTCTGCTGAGTAACAATCTCTGAAATGCTAAGACCAAGAAATTCAAATGCTATTGCCTGCTTCATTGAAAAATCTATATATTTCTGGTATGCTACTAACCCCTAGTAGCTTACTAGATGTCATTTTAAATGATGCATCTGAAGGAGACTGAGAAATGGTTGAGAATCCCAGATTTCTTAGCTAAGCATACACAACCGGGATTTTTTCCAATCCTTTTATAAGAGGTTACAAAAGCAGATGAACAAATGAGGAAATGGCCAGCCACCATTTAGAAAAGAAAAGATAATATGCTGTTTACTAACAGATGGATAATAAACCAAGCACTCCGATATAATTTTGGGGTCCTCTGCTCATAGAAGTATCCTAAAATTAATATTAATTGCTTGCCACTATCCTGGAAGCTAGATAGTCTAAGCTTGAGCAAAGTTAGGTCCACTCAACTAGGCAAATGGTGATAAATCCAAAGGCTTTATTTCCTTCAATTATTATTAAGATAAAGGGGGTTTTACAGATTAAAGTATGCATGCACTCACTTATTTCATTATAGGCTGTGTACTCTTAGTATCACATTTTCTGTATCCTTTGCAGCAACCAAACACTAGCTGTCTAGATGAGAAGCTATACCTTTAGGATGCTTTCACTATAGCAAGCTGGTTGTCATATTGTGAAGTTTGTTTTACACCAAGAAGAAAAGTTAGAAATGAGGTACTGAGTGCAGTGGATTCCTTTGGTTGTCCAGGCGCTACCTGAACAGTATGAAAGGTCACATTTGGTGCATTGGAAATATTCTTGTGCTTTCATTCTTCTGCCTTCACAGAGTGATCATAACTTATCTCAATATTAATATTATTTTGAATACTACGCATGCCATTTAGGCTACCAAGTTAGTTGTGTGGAATCTATACATTTTCTAATGAAAATAAGTATGTAAATAGTAAACAAAGGGTACATACACCAGTATGAAGAGTTTGACTAAATGTAGCAGACTCCATCCAAAACAGTTGTGGCCATTAAAGCAAATGCTTGGAGTACAAGTACGAAACCATCAGTTCCTTCACTGTACAAGTTTATGGTGGTTCTGTTTATATCAGCTGTTTTGTGTTTCTGTCTCTTTCTTTCAGCCACTGTACTATAACTCTCCAGGACTGTTTTGTACAGCTGATGAGAGAAGGGAAGAAACAGAAAGTTGATTCACCATTGATATTTGTAAGGCTTTTAATATTAGCACTGTTCCAAGCGTGCCTTTCACAGTCTATTGCTGTATCTCCTCATTTGCTGAAGCTTGCTAAACAAAAGGGAGAGAAGAGTGGAATAACTCCATCACCAGTTATGAACTATAATTCCTCTTTTTTGTGGTTAGCGTGTGACCAGACAGATGAGCAGAACTGCCGCACTGCAGTTGAAAAACATCATTTCCAGCTCTCCCAAGAAGTAGCTTTTTTACAAGCAGATGTGCAACCTTGCTAAAGCAAGTTAAATCATAAGCATAGTTTGAATACATAAGTAGTCTTCAAAGGCCTGTGCTAGTCACTCCAATTGCTTTAAAGACATAACAAGTAATGGACATGGCCCAGATCACAGCATATTTTCCACTGTAGGTCAACAGAATAGGCTAATAATGTAGGCTAAAAATTGGGATTTGAGTGATGATTGAACACTGTAAGTGTTGAGTTACTCAAACACAGTGAGCTAAATTATACATGAGATAAAAGAATCCTCAAGATTCAACTAGAAAAAAAAATATTGTGACTTATTCCATCAACCAAACACAATCTCAAGAGGAAGTATCTGGTCTACTAAGCCACTTAGACAAATTTATAATTCCTTTTCCTGTAGTAAATCACCTTTGCTTCAAAAAGGAGGGAAGATAAGACAGGCAGATACAACAATGAGTGTCTTGAAGTTATACCATCTTTTCTTGTAGATGGTGTAAGCTTATAAACCAAAACAAAGGTCAAAATAACTGAGTTATTGCTAGTCATTAACCCTACACTAATTCATTTGCCAACATAAATTTTCTGCAAGTTTTACAGAAACATAGATGGAACAAACCCCAGTTTTTATGGTGTTTCTTTCATGCAGTTTTCTACTGTAGCCTCTTAAGCAGCGTCAACTGCTAATGCTACATGTATAACAGTTACTGAACTGTATTGTAAGGAGAGTTCACTTTTGGCAGGGTTGCTGAAAGCATGTTAACCAAGCACATTTGGCATGGGTGTTTCCGTTTTTCTCATTACTCAGAGTACAAGGGAGATCTGAACTGCAAGTTTGGCTGAAATCCTGAATTCAGGGAATTCAATGGTAAAATTCACATCGACTATAGTGGTGTTAGTGCCTCTTTCCTAACATCTTTCTCCACCTCAGCACCAAGAGTATCCCCTTTTTATAGATCCTTTTAGGAATTATCAACTAGAGGCTTCAAGAAAAGTGTTGGATTCTTATAATTAAAGATATGACCACACAAGTTACCATGCAAAAAGCTGGGATGCGATACCAGAGAGCATCTGCTACATGATATTATCATCCCATATGCACATTTTTCACCATTAGTAAATGAAATGAAATAATTTACTCCTTGCTGAAATATTGCCTAAGAGAGTGCAGACAGACTGTTACCATGAGCTGTCTGATTTTCTTTATAAAGTGTAATAGTTAGAAATCCATGCAGGTAATTACTATAGTGCATTTGATGCGTTGTAAATTTATATTCTTACTAAATTCTGACTTTTTCGTTTGCTCAAAACTCCAGAATTCATACTGCATCGTAAGCAATTCCTTCTAGCCCTGGTTTTTAATATATCCATAGACATGTGTTTATAAACCTTTCTTTTTAAAAAAAATATTTAACTTTGAATTATAAATCCAATACTAACTGTATCCAATCATATTCAAGTGGAGTCCTTGTTCACAAAATTAATTCCAATCATATGTTCAGTGGTACTTTTCTGGTGAAAATGAAATACACTTACAAGACAGAGAAAACCCATTCCTACCAGACAGCTAGTGGGATATGTCAAAGGGAATAACCTTAAAGAAGACGGAAACTGAGAAACAAGACAAAGGAAACAGGTACTAGAGTATTTCATTTAGTGACTATATGACAAGTCCATCATAGATCATTATTTATAGGTCACTTTCCTGTCAGCTGTAGGATTTCTGGCTCTAATCATGAGAGTCAACACAGACTTCCGAATAAAAACTTCCAACATGATAGAGATAATTCCAAGCTAGACAAAAGATACATATGACCATGATTTGCTTCCTTTCTTACATTAAAAATGCCAAGATATTTCCCTTCTAATTCCTTGTCATTTATATTGCTGTTTTCTCCTATCACAAACAACAAGGAAAAGACAAGATCTCGAGCCTCAATGAAGCTGAAATTCAAGTCAGCAAGAAGTTGAAAGGAACTGTATTTTTAAATATATCATTTTGCTATAATGCCTTGTTTCTACTCTATGTAAACTTGGAAGATTATTTACATCTCCTATCAGTTTTGCTCTTTAGCACACACAGGTTTCATTTTCCCTTCTTCTATCTTAATTTGGAATTAAAATGGAAAGGATGTCTTTCTTTAGTTACTGGTTTTGTTTTATGTGAAGATACTTGGAAAATATCAGACTGTCCTTGGGAATATGACCCAGACAAACTGGTTCATAGTTCTGTTCTAGTGTAAAGTTACACAGAGAGGGCTGGGGGTGTGGTGCAGGTTTGGAGAGGACTTTTGTTCCAGTGTTTGGACTGAAAACTGTAAACAACCTAGTCATCCTGAAACAAAGAAACAAACAAACAAACACAGAAACCTTTTTTTTCTTTTTTCCAGACAAGGGAAAAAATGGTGTAAGATCCTAACAAAAACAATGCAGAACCTTCCCCCTAGACATACCAAAAGAGGCATTTTAAAACGTATTTTTAAAAATTAAAGGGTAAGAAATCTGAAGATGAAAACCAGATACCCATAAACCAAACCAAGGGGTTGGCCCACCTCTCCTTACTGTAAATAAAAGTGAAGTTTTGCCACCTTTGCTGGTCAGTTATACTAAATTCTCATTTTCAGCTTCAGATTGCTTTTAAGTTTCCAACTCCCTGCATCCACAAGAAATACTGCAGGGTGCTACAGATTGCCTCTGGAATATGGATTGTCCAAATACTATGTCGCTCACTGAGAACAGTAAAAATTCTTGTTTCATTCCTTTCTCTGAGCTAGAGAAATTCGAAGAGAGTTTGAGCAACCTTTCCTACATCCAGAGAGGGCCCTGATCACCATGACATTATCTAAGGGGTAATAGACCTTCTTTAGTACTTCTTTTTTGTATGAAGGTGCATGTCGTAGTGGGACAGCAGAGAAAGACTATAAAAGAGAGAAAGTGGAAAAGTGCCACTCAGTTCTGACAATTCAGACAAAGGAATCTGCCAGAAAACTTGCACTAGTTAATTTAAAAAAAAAAAATAAATAAAAATCAGTGAAGTAGATTTTCTTTGCTTACTTGCTTCTTGTAGTCTGGCCTTCTGTTTGGACTCGGGCAATGCACCATATGTTGCAATATATGTTCCCTCCTACTGACAGCATCTTAAGGTACTGAGGAAACCCATTTTCTACCTGGGCTCTGATGACTATTTTGCATGACTCCTAAAAACAGTCACTCCCAAGACCCTTTAATCACAAGCAGAAGAATTCAGTGGACAATTTACAGCTTTGATAAGCAGTCAATACTTTTTTATAAAACATCTAATTAATGCACCAATTCAGAGGTTCGTATCTTTGTTGTTTTAAAAGCACTTGAGAATGAGCAAAAAACTAAATTTAAACAGTGGTATAAACCATACAGAAGTTTTTATACTAAGCTGTAAAGATGTTTTATGTTTATTATCTTCTATAAATACTGTAATAAGAATTCTGTAAAACAAAGCCAAATGGCAGCTTAAGAAAATGTACTGCTTCCATATGACACTGTATGTTGGTGCTAAACCTGGATATTCTGACACAACAACAAACAACCCTGCTAACTTCTCTGCTACCTGCCCTGTATAGCTTCTCTTGTAAGTTGGATAATTTCTGAAAAGATTTGCAGTATCAGAAACCTTGCATAAAAGTGCTAATTGTTAAATCAATATTAATTTACATCCATAGGTTTAAAAAAATAAATAATCCATATCAAAGCTTAAAAGTTACAGAAGTATGAGAAATATTAAAAAAATTAGAAAAATATTAGCCAGCTGTAACGTGTTCTTAGTAAATGTTTGTTTGGAAAAAGAGATTCATCTTATATATGAGGAGGATCCATGTTAAAAAATAAGACCCAAGAGTTGTCTCTAATTTTTCTCCAAAGCCACCACTGCTGAGAGGCATTGTTAATTTTGTTGTTTTGTCTCAGTATTAGAAACGCTGATGAGAAACCTGAGCTGATGTATATTTATCTGGTCTCTGCACACATCAGATTGATTTATAAGTTACAATTCTAAGTGCTTATACTGTAATTTTTGTACTTCTTGAAACTTGACAGACCAGGAATAAACGCCAGATTGAAATATTCAAACAGAATAAAATTCCACATAAATAAGTGGCAGAAATTTAAGCAAAGTTTATTCAGGAGAAGGGTTTGACTGCACAAGCACTTGAACATAACAATAGATACTTGTTTGAAAAGATTTATTTAAAGCTTTGGCTTTAGTAATCACCAAAATAAAATCCTGATAGCCATCAAAGACCATAATGAAAAAAAATCATGCAGGACAGGGATGTTGTATAATTGTATTCAGTTTCCTCTGGAAAATCACATTAGATATAGAAGGTTTTTAAGTTAAAGGCAGGATTTAGAAATGTTGACTCAAGCTTTATTAATCCATTAAGTGGTAGTTTCAAACAAGACTTTTCCTCACAAACTCTTATTAAAATGTAGTAACAGGTGATTCAACAAGAACAAGAGAGGTTTAATTCCATTGTCTGAGAAACACCACATATGATGTGTATTCTGTAAAATGTCTTCACTACTTAATAGACCAAGCACTTAAAAAGATACCTTATAGAAAATATCAACACAACATGGAAATATCCCTGGAAATGTGTCATCCCCTAAAATAATTATCGACTATGACCAAATTTTTTTCCAGTGGAGCTATATGATCAGCATTCATTCCAAGTTCTAAGCATATTGAAAAACAATGTGTATTAGTTAGCGGTCTTTATAATAATAAACTGTCTCTTGAAACTGTGAGAAGGTACCAGCTCATAAAGTAGGACTTCACTGTGATTCCTAACTACAACAATCTCCACAGCAAGGAGGCAAGAATAACTGAGTGCTCCTTGAGGTTTGAGAAAGACCCTTCTGTTCTGGTCATCCCTCCACAGTGAGGCATCAGAAGGGAAAAGCACAGTATTTACCAACCTGCATTCTAAGGCCCTCATTCACGTTTTACTTGCAAAATCCCTTAAAAGCATGGGTTTATTTTCAGGAATATGCTCTAAAACCTCTTGCGTCTTACAGGAACTAATTGTGTATATGATACTATATTAAACCAGAGCTAAACATCTAAAACATCTAGGCTCTATAGATACAATCTCTCCACAGCCAGTATTAAAATTTTTCTTTCTTCTACATAACTGCTTTCTGGTGACAGCAACATCAGTTTCTGTGCTGGAACTTGAAAAGGCTACATTCCCCACTAATAGTTTCAAAACTGGCATCTAATTGAACATTACTCACCATACTTGCCATGACACCCATTGAACATATATCTGATCAATGTTGGGACTTCAGTGCAGAGCAAATTTTGAGAAAAAAATGGAGGAGAGAGAAAAACAGTACTATCTTCCTTAGTCTAGACTGGACATTTGACTGATGGTATCCTAGCAACAAAATAATATCCCACTTTATCTGTCTGTCCTTCTAGTTAAGTTTATCATGCTAACAACCTGAAAGAAATTTCCAAGTCTGAGGAAAAAAAATTACTGTGAGGGAACATGTGTCCAGAGTCTTCAAGATTAGCAGAAAAATGGCAGAAGAACACAACTGAGAGAAACTGCCCAGGGAAGCAAAGGGGCTCTAAAACCACATTTTCTTAAAACAGCAGTTTGAGAAGTCTACAGAGACAGAGGCAAAAACCGAGCTGTTGTAGACAAACAATGGAGAAAAGGACAACAGATAAATTCTGCAGGTAAAAAGCCAGTAATTAGTATTGAGAAAATTCAAGGTTATCTAAATTTGGATTTTTTGTTTTGGTTGTGGTTTCTTTTCTTTTCTTTTCTTTTTTTTTTTTAAATCTAGTGAACTTTATTAGCCTGTTTTAGGGTTTTTTGGCAATTGACTCAGCAAGAAAGAAAATCCCTACTTTCTGCCTTTTGTTTCAAGAGAATTTCTATTTCTGGTTCTTTCTGATCCAATTTATATTGGGGTCAATTTCTCAGAAGCATAATGTTGAATTCCTAATGCTAAATAGAAAGCTAATGATTTCATTAAATTATTAGCAATGGCTTAATCCCCTTTTAAAGTTAGAAATCTTTTTTTAAATACTGGAAGTACTGATTGGTAGGACTGGTAGAAAATAAAACATGTCCCTGTTGCAACAGGTATTTTGCAAGAGAACTGCTACTGATTTTATTCTATGTCCTAAATGCAAAAGACCTTGGAGACAAGAGCAAATTATTTCTCATAAGAATAATTTATAGGGAAAAGCTCTATTCAGTAGGAGATGAAGAATATCTAAATAAAACATAAGTTCAACAAATTTTTTTTCAGACATATCTTATTTAAATTTAAATTTTAGACAGATTTAAAATAACAGTTTGAGCGGAAAGCAAATGTTTTCATCTGGGAACCAGTGAAAATTTTATGGTCCCCTTGGGTTTGCCAATAATGACAGCAGCTCTTTTTTTTTTTTTTTTTTTTGACTGGATCAAAGCCAAGTTGGTTTTGATTTTTTTGATTTTTTTTCCTTTGTTCTGCAACACAGATTTTCCTCATCTGGGAAAAAAACCCAACAACAAATGTTGTATATATTAGTGTCAAATTCAAGGGTGAACATACAAGATTAAATTGTGAGAGAGAAAGTAGTAACACATGTAAAACCATCAAAGCTAAACAGTAGTGAAGATAGCACACAAGGCCATTCATCATGTTTTCCTTTGCAGTTGTATTCCTGTACCATGGTACCATATTCACAGCAAGCTCCAAATACAATTTCTAGTTATAAAGCAAACAAAAGTTCAAGATATAATGTGTTCTCAGCTGCACTGTATGGGGAACTTTTTGGTCCTATTACAGTTCAGGAGTAAAACCCAGCTCTCAGCTTCAGTGGATATGTCATGGGCTTCAGAGGGAATTGTACCTGCTGGTGCCAAAGCTTCCTATGGCCCTGGACATTATGCACGTCAGAGAAGCGGTTGTACTTATGAATCAAAAATCCCAGGGGAGCTTCAGCTGAATGTGTTGGGCAGGAAGGGACTCTGTTGGAAAGTTCTTAAAGTGAAACATTAAACCCGCTAAATCATAATGCTTACCACATTATCCAGTGGTAGCTAAGATAATAAAATAACTTCTTTTTTAAATAACCAACAAAACTTTTCCTTGTGTCAATGTCCTTTCAGCCTTTTTCTTTTTTTTTTTAAAGAAAATTAGATTTGCTTGTTTGAGCACAATTTGGTTTTATGGAAGCAAATTAGATATTCTGGATATTATGTCATATCTAAGTATTTGATAAGATTCCTGTCTGCAGTAAAACGGCTCTCTACTTTACAGTAGCTTTTTGCAGAAGAGCACATTTCTTCTACAGTTGGAAAAGACATTGCTACCTTTGGTTTTCCCATCATCCAGCCCTACATCCTAGTCACATCTGTGCTAGTAGTGCTTCTGGTTACAGGTCAACTCCTGTCATACTAGTCTGGCAGTGTTCAGGGAAATCTCCCACAGCTATATTTAATTCCACATTCAGAATATAATTCCACAATATGATTTCTCCAGCGAAAGACCTCCTATAAGCATTTGCCAAGTTACACTCTTCAGTTCTCCATCTTCAGTATGCTTGTTTCCTTCTCCTGCCCTATGACTTTCTACTCCTCATCTGTGATGAAGCAACGCACATAACACCATACTGTAAAAAATATGACTGAACTGATGCGAAAATTACAACTATTTGTGAATGCAGCTGCGAGGTGCCTCAGAAGCATTTAGAAATCATAAGCTATTATAAACCCTGTGTACACAAGCAGCAGTTTTCAAGTTGTCCACAAAACACCACTACAGGTAGAAGGCAGGTGGCTGTGGATCACACTCACACACTCCACGTGGAGGTGGCTAGAACTGCAGATGGCACACAGTAGCCTACACTAGGTGACTATCCCTGGTGAGAGTGTACAAGCAAGAAAGCATATTCTCTTTAGGTTGCTTCTCTTCCCTGCCTGTCACTTTGAGGTCATCTGCCTACTGGCTCATGACACTGCCACCATCCAATTTAATTTTTATTCTTTCTTATGAAAAAAACTCTTCATAATCTTTTAATAACTGAATATAAATGGCTTTACCAGCTTAGGCTTCTCATTATAGAACCTTCACCTAAAACTTGCAACCTCTTTACCTCCAAGAAATACAGCCAAATTTATCAGGCAAAATTAGGTGGAGAACTATTTCAGTTTTATTTCTGGTGATGAAGTGTGAGCTGTGAGAGCTTACAGAATATATCATAGTGGCTCAAAAGGACACGGCAGGCAGGCATGACAAGAAGCCTTTTACAGTGGAAATAAGGTTTAACAGTAGTTCCTCATGCTGAATAAGGAGTTCAATGGCAAGAATACCCTTTTATTATAAAATATAAGAAGGTCAAGACCTAAGCACAACATAGCAGGGATATTTCTAGTTGAAATGACTAGAAAATGGAGAGGAGACTCCTGTGGCATTGATATTCCTAAAGTTATTTATTTTAATCAGTAATACAATAAACATAATTTTAGTTTTTGTCCTGACTGAATGTAATAAATAAAAACTGTGATCTTAGATCATATTTATTTCTCCTACAGGAGACTTCACTTCTAGCCTAAGAGCTCATGGAAGAAATTAATATAATTTGGGTAAAATGTTACCCCTAGGAAGGGTATTTGCATGAGTTGAATCCAATAAAAACATACTGCTGTCTCAGCAATGATATATTTGAGCAGCTGCATAATGTATTGGGATATGTTTGATCATGGACTTTAAAGATATTATGGCAAAGCATCAGTTAAATATACTGACTTCATCTCAATCTCTGCCGATTTAGCACTTCCACAGCTTTTATAAGAGAGGTTTGTGATTTGGCATCTAAGTGGTCACAGTCCACTGGCCAGTGTAACTCAATGTCTCAACTCTGAAATGATGCAGGAAATGCTCCAGCTTTAGACCAAATAAATTAGTATAATCTCATACCCCTCCAGAAAAATTCATGAAAGATGAATACTCCAGTACTACAGTAGAATCCTCCGGAATATTCCTAGAATAGAATAATAACTTAATATGAAAATTCATGAAAGATGATAAGTAAAGAAAAGCTCATGAAGCTGACCTACACAACTCATCAGCCCCTCAACTTGTAGATCAATATCCCTCAATGGGTGGGATAAACATATCCATAAAATAAGCATGTTTTGTAGCTCTCAATAAAGATTCTTTAGAGTCACTTCTAAAAAAGGAATATCAATATAATCAGGTGCTAAACTAAAGGATAAACCATATAGTAGTATAATAACTTAGAAAGTTTGCAAAAAAACCCAACCAAACACTACCAGTTTGCCATATGGCCCTGTTAGTTCTCCTAATGTTTTTGAGATTTAGCTATGTTTATCGGTTTGGGGAGTGGTGGCAGACACAGATGCTGCTTCATTACCCCCTCTACTGCCGGAGGTAAATTTTCTAATTATTTTATAATGTAATTCTATTCTATAAATTTTTGATAGCTGCAACTTGGTTCCAAATTCAGAATAGAAATATCTATTGACTATGTCTACCTTTTTTGCATTGATGATCCATGATTTTACCATCTGCATCTAGAAATGGAATTCCTGTTTTGGTTCTTTGAGTTTCAGACATGATCTGATTGATATTAATTGGTCTTTACATTTCTTGTTAGCAAGACACATTAAACTTTTAAGTTATATTCATTGCAATTAATTATTTAAATTCATCAGAAAACTTGTTTTATTTCGTATTCTACTTTGTAGCACCATTCTCACATTTTCTTACAACCAGGCCATTTTCTGCCCAGCATAACTTCTTTACATCTGTGAAATCAAGTCTTTCTGAGCATCCAGTGGTTTGCTAATCAGTTGCCAGTTTCCATTAACTTTTCCTTTTGTGAATTTATGGTCACTTACTGCAGCAAGGCATTAAATTTTGGGAAATTGGTCCTTTTAAAGTTCCAAATATATAGACTGACTTGTCTTAAATGCAGTCACTAGTACCTGTAGAACTCTTACTTTTAAGTCAGTGATTAACTCTTTTCCATCTTCCTGACTGAGGTCAAGCATTTGGTAATACCCTGGTGGACACTGATTTTCTGTACAGAGAAATTATTTCCAAGCATTTACAGAATATCTAAGGAAAATTAGCTTCTCAACAATAACAGGACCAATATCCATCACTTAAATTTAATTCACTCCACAGAGGGGCTAGCTGGAAATTTTCAAAGAGAAAAAAAAAGAAATACCTTTCAAAATAACCAATAAAAAACACCCCACAACTTTTCAGGACTGAAGGGTTTTACTCTGAAGACTTAAGGTATACTGAATTCGGGATTCAGGACAAGGCTCAAGTAAATCTACCTATCCTACTCTTAGGCTCTGGTTCTTGGGCAGCCCACTGCTTCATCAGCACTTTCCGTCTTTGATTTTTTTACAGGCTATTACACGTGAAGCTACGTGTTGCAGAACTAAGATTCAGAGTCTAGAAAATCCAGGATTGGCCTTAAGCTCTGTAGCTATGGTGAGTGAGAATTGTTGCTTGACAGTGGACATCCTGCAAATTCTCTTTGAATGAAGCCACCCAGGACCTGAGGTGAAAGATTTTAAGGCGTCTCCTACTGCCCATTGAGAATGACATTCACAGAAACAAACCGGACAAGCATGCCATTTTACTAGTGCAGTTGCAGCACACAGCTGGATAGCCAGCATGCATAACAACTTTCCTTTAGGGAAGACCATGCATACTCTGATGTTTCCAAAACAAAGTTTTCTTGGAACTTGTGGCTAATTTCTACCAGAAATTTGAAAATTCCTGGCATCCATCCAGTCCAGACTGAAAGCATATGAGCAAAATTTTAATGAACTAGAAAACCTGCTTTACATTTCTAGACATGACAGCAAGATCTTAGACGCTTGTTTGTTCTCCTTTTTTTCCCCCTAGGCATTGATGATAGATACTTCAGAATCTATTTTTCCTATTTTCTAGTAGCATGTTTTGGGTGCCTGTTCTTAAGTAGCAGAACTTGGGACATGTGCTTTAAATCGCAATAGCTGATAGATCTCAGTTTTCCAACAAAGCAAAACTTAGAGTTCTCAGATTGGCTTGCAGCCTCGAAGTCCGAAAGCTCTGCTGTTTGTTGTTCAGTCAGAGGCAGATTTTAAGGCTAGGTAAATGTAATCCATGGAAAATCTTTTATGATAACATGGATACAGACACCTTGTGATTACCTTTTGAGTCTCAATTTTCTACTTCATAAGCTGATCACATACCAGGATGACATCACTGGCATCATCAATGAAAAAGAACGGAAAACTTTAGGGGTTTAAAGCTCCGTTTCTGTACAGAGTAGGCATAAAGTAGACATTTCTGATGGGGAAAGATGATGTTAGGTCCCGGTACGATGTAAAGAACACCTGAGTTGTATTAAACATGAACATTTAATTTAGAAGTGCTATCAAGTGACTGCTGAAATAACCATATACAAGCCTATTATTTATAGAAAGTTAGGGCAAAAATAGTTATGTATAATTTCAAGATGGTAGGCACATTTTTCCTGAGTCATCTGCATTGAAAAAAGAATTTTTATATTTGTATATCCATAGCTGGATAGTGAAAATAGATTTAAGTGTTTGCTGAGATAAGTTGACATGTGAATCTGAGTCTTTACATATGCAATTCATTTGTGTTGTTTCAAATTTTCAAGGGAGATTTATTCAGGGAAAAAAACCCTGACCTCACTGAAGACTGACTGAAAAATATACTTTAGGCAATCATTTTGGTTCCTTGGGAATACATAAATGATACCATAATGTTCAGATATTATTGTTCAGATGGCCTGGAATTACTGATCCAGCATGTAAGACTTTACAATAAAGAGAAGAGTTATTGTCTGTCTGACCTAGAAGCAGAAGCTCCTTCAAACTGAATAGACTTTAAAAGTTCTCTTTTACCAAGTTACACAAACATAGATGACTTGGCTTCTGGTTAGTGAATGACAGCCAAAGAATACTGTACTAAGGGACTTCAGTGTGAGGTGGAGTTAAAATATACAGAATACTGATTTTGCACCGCAATGGAACTAGCTCTACATGGGAAGATGGCCCTGGTGGATTCTGCAGGAAGAGATAAGGTTTACTGGTATTGAAATTCTTTGAAAGATGTTACCATTTTGCATAAGTTTTATGGCTGCTTTCGCCTTTTGATTCATACTTAAAAATATGATGGAAATGTTTCAACAATTTCCATAACATTTTCGTTTCTGAACGTCTTAAGAGAAATCTTTTTTATTCAAAACAAGGCACTACAGAAGTGGTCAATATTGACCACTGCACATTAATTTTCCATTTAAGTTCATAATAGTATGTGACAAATCTAGTACTCTACATTGCATTACCTAACTGTGGATAGAATTTTTTAAGACTAGTTATGAGGTAGCTTTAGAAACTGAACTAAAAAAACAAACAAAAGAAAAAATTGTCAGACTAAATGAGCAAATATATCTCTGTGAAAAACAAAGCAGAAAAGTCTCTGGCTCCTCAGTGAAAATAATTTACTTTTTGTAAAACAAAATAAGAGACTGAAAAAGCTTTTCTCCTCCCAAGTATGCAGCTAACACCACTTCAAAAGCTGTATCAAGTGTCAGTACACCACATTAATAGGCTGCTTAAAAAGAGACATGGACAAGTTACACAGTTCCTTGTGGTCTTCTCATGTTAAAAAAAAAAAAAGTGTGTCTTCAGAATTCTTGAGACTGTCTGGCAGAAATATATTTGAATTATTTATCTCTTTGTTCTGTCGTTCTATAAAGCCAAATATAATTAATTTAATGTTTCAGAAGCCATTATTTGGCTAAGTTTTCAGACATGGAAGTCATTTAATTTCTTGGGTGTTCTATGTTACAACAAATTTAATTTAACTGTGAGGTTTTTCACTGATAACAAGAATAAGACCTTTTCATAGCCGTTAGTGGCAGGCACTAAATGTAGGTCAGATCAGTAGCTGGTGTAGATTCCTATAGCTTAATTGATATAAATGGACGTACATTACTGAGCAGTCACTGCCGAGTACTTTCTGGTTGAAGAATTGAACCTGACAGCACCAGGTGACCAAGTTAAGCTCATACCTAATGATCTTAAAATGGTTCCTGTTCTTCTACAGCTCATTAGGTGTTGCAAAACCATTTAGAAAATACTTGTAAATTTTAAAACTATGTATCATTTTTCAAAGAAGAGTTAGAAAAAAAATTACAAAACACTGAAAATGCAAATGTTTAAATATAAAACCTTTAAACTTGTGTTGTTCCCCTTTTTTCTTTGATAGTAGGTACAATAAAATTAATAATGTTCATATTTCCCCTCTTTCCTTTGTCTTTTCAAAATGTCTCCATACTTTAAGTACACAATGGCAAAGTTTCAAAACCTTTTTTTTTCCCATAATTATTTTTCTAAGCTGGACAAAGTTTTGAAAAGTTAGAATAAAAGGCAATGGATACACAAAAGTCCCAGATGATATACATTTATATTTTTTTTATTCCATAGCCAAATGAGGGAGAAAAGCGAAAACAAAAATTCAGAACTGGAGATGTGGGGCTTTTAAAAACAACCAAAAAAACCCCAAACCCAACCCACCCCCCTCCCCAGAAAAAAAAAAACAAACCCACCAAAAAAACACCAAACCCCTTTCTGTACATTAGTTTCCCATTAAAAGAAAAAGAACTGAAAGCAGTATTTATCAAGGGAGAAAACATTTCTGAAAAAAGGCCTGTACTATTCCATGAGAAAAATGCAGCTACTTTTTAAATTAGATCTAATTTAGCCTGAAGTATTCCTTATCTATTCCTATTAGAAAAAGACTCCTGAGTTGCTATGAAAACCAACTTCATCCACCAGCAGAATTAGAAGTGATAACTATGTCAGTGTCAAAATGCAATGTTAATGTAAAAAAGACTATGTGAAGAAGGTGCTGATCAGTCAGGCTGTTGATCAAACTGAGCAGTTGATCTCCTCACCATTTGAATTTCAATTCTCACTTAAACCCATGATAAGACCAAAGAAAACCAATTAGTGTTTCCTTAATTGCAACAGAAAGCAACGATTTCCTTCTAGTTGTACATCTAGTTGTACATAAAGTATTTCCTATTTTAATTCTAAGGGCAGCATCTTTATGACTGTGGGCATGTGACCAAATGTACACTTCCTGAATTTCAGGCACCAGCCTCAGTTACACTATTGCAATTAAGAAAATACTCATCATTTTGCTTGTAAACTGAACACAGTCCATCTGCCAGGCATTTTAATTTCCAATGCGGAAAACCATTATGCCTTTTTACAGGAATTAAGTATAGAACTTCATTTTGTGGCCAGTCCACTCTGCAATGAAGTATGTATGCTGAGTTTTTCCAAAAGAGAGAGCACAGAATTTTGCCTCCTAATCTATGACACTGCATACAGATGTATCACTTGTATACCATTACAGATGAATTATTTTCTATTTGAACATCACAATTATACCAAGCGTGTAGACAAAAAAATGATATAGGTCCTACCCTAAAAACCTTGTAACTTAGATAATTTTTGGTGTAAATCATTTCAAATTTGTCAAGACATTGCTAAAGCTACGTTGAGGCAAAAAAACAATGTCTGTAAGTGATCAACTGGACAGACAATAGAATCACCAAGAAAAGAAAGAGGCCATCCTATCTTTCCAGCCCAGGCCCACACTGAAGCAATACTAAACTCCTCTTTTTTTCTGTTCAGAATTCTGTGCTTAAAAATGAGAACTGTATCAAAAGAGGATAGCACTTACCCCCATTTGTACAGCAGATTTAAAATCAAAACCAGTCATTTCTATAGGGCTAAGAGCCATCAGCATCTCTGGAACTATTTATACAAATAGAGAGAGGAAGAATAAGCTGTTATCCACCTCTTTTGGTCAAAAAAAAAACCCCACTGATGCTGTTGCTTGAAATGATGAGATAAATGCCTAACAACATGCTTGTCTTCTCTGCAACAGATGTGGGGAAAACTGTATTTTCCAAACGCATGAGTGTGAGCTATAGAGGAGACCCGGCTGTCCAAGCAGACCATTGTAAAGCAGACTGAAGCTTTTGTCTGTCACAGCACTTAACTCATATCTACAAAGAAAAACAGTAACATTCTCTACACAGAAATGTTGAGATCTTCTGTGACCATTCCTAAGGACAGCAGCCAAACCCAGTGATAGAGATAGCTTATATTTTCTGACAAAATGCTTTTCTAAAAAAAAATGCCAGTTCCTCGAAAATTAACTGCTTTCCAGCAATATGGTAATTCCAGCAAAATTCCTATGAAAACCAGACAGGTCTGATCATAAATTTACCTGGTTTCCTTCTAGCTTGCCAAATGAAGTCCTCCACAATTCCTCTGGCAAATTGCTCAAGACTTGAAATCCTGAAAACCAGCTCTTGGGTTTGGGGCTTCAGAACTGCTCAACAAATGGACTCCCTAATACCACAGATGCTCAGTACGACCAGTGTTCCAACTCTTCCTATGCTGCTGCTGTTTTCCCAACATTGTGGGGAGTTTGCAAAAGCAGCTGAGAAAAATGTTATTATTTCTTCAAAAGAAAATTTTGGACCTTCTACTCCACCTGGAATTTCACCACTTCATTCCACAGTTCTGCTTTAGAAGCCTCTTATGTGCATGTGTGTACAATTTTTAGTTTTCCAGGAAACTGGGATTCTGGGTTTGAACCAATCTAGAAACCTAGACAATTCTCAAAATGACTGGGAGTGCCTAAAATATGTCTCCATGCAGTGAAAAATCCCTAATTTATATGTAAAAAATCTGAATTCTAACTATTGTAGAAATCCCTGGGCCTGGAAGACTTCAACTGCAGGGTCTCAACATATTAAAAACCTCAGAGAGGTATAAAAGTTGCCTCCAAAATTTGTTCATGCTTCAATGCATTATAGATGCCTCTCGTTACTCAAAATAACAATATAACAGAGTTTTGTTGGCATAAATCCAGATTGAAGCTGCAATAAAAAGTCATTGTTTGCATAATACTCTGTCAATTCTTGATAAGCACATTACTCAGGGATTCTTGACAATGTGTAGGAACACAGACATATGAGATTAATTCAATGCACATTTTATTTTTAATCACTGTCCAACTATACAGTTATTTTATATATGCAATATATCATAGCTGTTTTCTGTATAGATGATCCTGTCCCCTTTGCTTCAGGAAAAGTTACATAGTGCACTCTGTGGGATACAAATTGAATGTGCAGCAAGACAAAAATAAAAGGATCAATATTATCATTTCCCACAGATTTATGAGGATTTAAAAGTAATAGTTCTTTCAAAACTGGAGGAGACTTTAATAGCTTAGAGCTAAATGCCTACACGTTATTTGAAACCTTGCTGGTTTGTGAATATTGATCTAATATAATTTTTGATGTGTTTTTATGAATAATATATAAATGCCTCGAGCAGCAGCTAGGTGCTTCTGATCAAGAAAAATAAGACTGTGAAATACATTTAAAATGGATTGGATGCTGAAGTATAAGGTTAGCTCTGAGTGTGATCTAAGCTTGGGAATACGCAAATATAGAAAATTGTCACAAAGACTATTCTTTTTATATGGTGATGTCATTAAAAATGTGGTAGCAAAGAGTCTAATGCTATTAGGATGAGAATGAGGGGGTTTGATTCCCATTGCCTCTCTGCTTAGAGAGGTAAGGACAAAGCATTCAGACACCAGTCCTGAGAGAAATATTCAGTGACCTAGTGATGAGAACTGCATCTGGAGTGATGGCAGCAATACCTGCCTTCAATAAGCACGCTTTATAAGATTAAATATTTCAATAAACCCCAAAAAACTCATAACATTTTAAGCACTCCTACACTTGCTCAAAACATAGAGGGACTAGTTTACTAAACATTGGAAGTGGGACTGCCTGCCCTGGCCTAGACACTTTGAGTATATCTGTACTGCACAGTACACTATTAGGGGAGACTGTTTGAGCTGGTTTGGTATCCTGGTGTTCCTGCCTGGCACATATGTTTTTCATGCAGCCTAGTTATGACTGCCCCACTGATACGGCTAGAGTGTTGTGTTATGCTGTGGGGCCAAATGTTTAGCTTCAAACTGACTGCTGTGGTATTTGCTCCAGTTTAAGACCAAATGGCTGGCAAAATTTAGTTCTCTAATTTAATAACTATAAAATTTTCCTAAGCATGAGGAAAAAAAAGAACCAGGCAGGATCCTGCAAGTGCTGACCTGGAAACCACAGTTCAGCTGCCACCTCTGCCTACAGTTATGGAAATGCTGTAGTAGCTTTCAGCTGTCTCTACACTGTCATAGCGGAGTATCACATGCCCTTCTCCCACAGCCACCCAATACATATCCATTACTTTTCATCTGGACTCCACTCTAAAGGGAAATAAGGAGGTATCACATTAACAAAATGCAGATGTTAACCAGAAGACATTATGTGCTAGTGACCTAAATATATAGAAACCATCAACATGACCTGCTGCAATTTTTTAATATGCCATTGTGTCTTATAATGTGCTATGCCCTTTCATGACCTGACTTCATGTACCAGTGCAGTAGCAAGCAACCAAAAGACTCATCCATCAGGTTCCCTCCTCCTGCATGCACCTGGGTCACAGCAATCCCAAGCACAAATACAGATCAGGCAGAAAATGGATTGAGAGCAGCCCTGAGGAGGAGGGCTTGGGGGTGTTGGTGGATAAGAAGCTCAACGTGAGCCAGCAATATGTGCTTGCAGCCCAGAAAGCCAACTGCACCCTGGGCTGCATCAAAAGAAGTGTGGCCAGCTGGTTGAGGGAGGTGATTCTGCCCCTCTACTTCATGCTGGCGTTACCCCATCTGGAGTACTGTGTCCAGCTTTGGAGTCCCCAACATAAGAAGGACATGGACCTGTTGGAACGGGTCCAGAGGAGGGCCACCAAGATGACCAGAGGGCTGGAGCACTTCCCCTATGAAGACAGGCTGAGAGAGTTGGGGTTGTTCAGCCTGGAGAAGAGAGGGCTCCAGGGAGACCTTATAGCAGCCTTCCAGTACCTGAAGGGGGCCTACAGGAGAGATGGGGAGGGACTCTTTATCTAGGAGTGTAGCGATAGGATGAGGGGTAACGGCTTTAAACTGAAAGAGGGGAGATTTAGATTAGATCTTAGGAAGAAATTCTTTAGTGTGAGGGTGGTGAGGCACTGGAACAGGTTGCCCAGAGAAGTTGTCGGTGCTCCATCCCTGGAAGTGTTCAAAGCCAGGCTGGATGGGGCTTTGAGCAACATGGTGTAGTGGGTGGTGTCCCTGTCCATGGCAGGGGGGTTGAACTACATGATCTTTAAGGTCCCTTCCAACCCAAACCATTCTACGATTCTGTGTACTGCATACCATGACTTCCAGAGACCAGGGTCCTGCCCAACCTGCTCCCAGGGCCATGCCTGCATCTATAGGTTTCCTTCTAGGAGAATTTCCAAGTGCCAAAATGAGAAGACATCAGCAGAGCTGGCACACAGAAGCTACTTGAACAACACTGGTGCAAGTCTAAAACTGAAAGCCACATACAGGGCACGCAGGGCAAGGTATTTAAGCCATCAGTGGGGTACAGCTCAAAATTTCCAAGGGGCCCTGTGATAGAGATGCAGCTTCTCATCATCCATGATCTTTTTTGAGGATCATGAATGTGTTGGGGCTAGAGGCGTGCATGCCAACGTTAGAGCCTGAAAACAAGGACATTTTAGGTATTTCACCACTGAACCAGAATATACATTTTTCTATGGGTAGAAAGCCACCTTTCTGCCACCCCACTCCTCAGAAACAAGTCTCAAGAAAGCTGATGGCCAAAAGCATCACAGCCACAGAGTCTGGATCCTGTGCTTGGGGCTTTCAGGGATTCCCTGGGCTCTCCCACACCCTTGCCAGTCTTTGCAGTCTCAGCAGGTGATGAAGATATACACCCCAAACACATCCTTGAGGTCTTGCTGTTTCGGTCAGCCTACTGAAAGAAAGCCCTACTCAGTTCAGGCCCATCTGAGGTGCATGCAAGGATCTCCACTGCTGCTGCAGGACTATAGGATAAACAGAAGGAAAGGATAGAATCCTTACCTGTCATACAGAAGGATACTGACTTTCATTGATTACTCTTGTCCTTTATAAGGGAAGATATCTAAACGAGAAAACACTTCTTCACACTACTCTTCCATTTGACTAATATCTTTCTATGAATGGCTTCCTCATACACTAATCACTTGGAAACTGCATTTACTCAGATTTCAAATTTGATCTTACGATTATTTTGGTTTTTTTGGGGTGAGTCTTAAAGAAAGAAAAACAGAATAGGAAAGTCATTTTTACTCCCTTTTCCAGTTGGAGTGGGTTTTAGACAATCAAATTTCAAATCAAAATCAAAACCTGTACCTAGAAAAAAAGAATTCAGACTGTATAGGTCCAAACACAATTTGAATCACAGAACATGGTGTTTCAGATCCCAAATTACTGGAGTTTAATTGCAATTAACACAAGACTCATGTATGACAGGTTTCAGCCCACAAACAGCTATTAAAGACCTATATTTAAAACCCTACCAGCAAAATAAGTTGTAATGGAAATTCTGACAGGACTCTAGCTAGCCAATGAACTTTTTCTACCTACTCTTGGAGTTACTCCCATTGGACAGAATCACTATTGGCCCCACTCTGATTGATAAATGATTGTGTACTGCTGCAAGAATATGCCAATAATAACAGTTTGAGTTGGGCTAGAAAACATTAGCGTGGCCTATCTGATGCTGAATGCACAAATGCCATTAAAAGACTAATCGAGTTACGAAACAGTAAATATTCATCTTTTAAAGGGGCAATATCACACACATTCAACTGAACTTTAAATTTAGCTTTCATTTCAGTAAGTTTTCCACTAAGGAGACTGAGGTTCAACAAGGTTAAGTTCTGTGAATGTGTATAGATAGCTACATATGCCTACCACATTTGTTTGTTTCTCCTCATGAGCTTTATCTTTTTCTACTCCAGAGACATCCTTTGCTGTGATTTATTGCTTGTGTTCTGTTCCAGAAAAATGCATGTCTCCCAGGACACTTGGTTTCTAGACTGTAAACCTCAGAACATCATATTTTATTGAATATAGATATAGAGCAAAGAATTCTGAACATAATAGCGGGGAAGCTTATCAGGTATTTCTCATTAGCAGCTTTCTCAAGACAGAGAAGGGAAATATGGTTACTATTCAATATTTACTCTTCAGTGAGAGTAAATTAAGTGAGTTCCTTCTAATACGACTTCCCTCTACCATGTATTTGCCTCAATATTCTTGGTAGAGAAAGAAGGGCATTTAGGCTGTTTTGATATCTATGTATTATTTTATGTTTTGCTGCATATTTTCAACTGAGAGAGCAATACAAAGGGAACAGTCTTTCTACTTAAGATATAAAATTAGGTGGTTTGTGATTTTCTTTTTTTAGTTACAAGGAAATAATTGAAGTGAAACAGTCTGGCAGTTCACTGACTAGCACATATATTGACTGCATGTTCCACAACACAGAAGATTGAAAAGGGAGTATTTTTAGACTCTCAGACAGAAGGTATAGTAATGAAGAGGTCATATTTCAACACTGCTCTTGTGTACAATCCCTCCCGAGAGATGTCCAGCTATCACCTGTAATCCTTGCTCGACCTGCATGAACACAGCAGTGTCTTATCAACAACAGCTGCTGCAGAGAAAGCCCAGAGGCAGAGAAGGGATATCTACTTCTACCTTTCGCAAACCTCGCTGTGAACTATTTACCGGCACCGGTTCCAGGTGGGACTCCCCCTCCCCAACAGTGCTGACTTCACAGCTGCACAGAGACTGCTGAGGAAAGTGGGGCAGGACACACTAAATGTTGGTCTCTGCTTAGTGGTTGAAGTAACTTTTTGCTGCCTTTGCTTTTCTGTACTGGCAATATAGTGTACCACTTCAACATGGGCTGAGGTGAATGTTTTTATTAGCCTATTTATTGTCCAGGATTAGAAAATTTTAAAAGCTATTTGCTGTCAAACCTGCTAAGGATGGTCTGCAATGACAGGCTGACTGGCACCACTTAGATTTAGGGGCTTTAACGACACTGTGTTTCAGGCTTCATATTATGAACCATAACTATTTGTACAAGTGCTCCTAATAAAACTCTACCTCCAAACTCACAATAGCAGCTAATAAATTAGTAACATAACATTTACGTTATTTTTGGGTCTTTTCTACAGAGCATTGTTTCTATAAACATAGTTGTAAGCCATTCTCAGAGAGGCAAACACGAGAAAGAAAACAGGCATAAGTAATTATGGAGAAACATCTGAAAAAACTGCCCAATACTGTCACAGCCCAGCGTGCCTGTGTGTGGGTGAAGGTAACAGAAAGTGAGGCGCTGCTGAAGCCATTTTGTTTTGGTTAGAAAAGAACACATAGTTACTGGCTGAAAAGCTGTACAGATGGGCTTCCATAATGGGAAAACCTGCACTGACATTATATTCAGGAACAAGAGTGCAATGGACTACTTACGGGGGGGGGGGGGGGGGAGCGGAGAGAGAGAGTTCTAAAAAGGAGGTTTAGTGCAGCATTATTTAGATCTTTTAAACCAGAAGACAGAAAATAGTTGCACATCTTCCTATTCTTCTAATCATGTAATATATCATTAAAGAAATAAGATTCAAAGATAAATTAAGGATTTTTTTACTTTTTGTTCCTTTTCTTTTTCATTGTGTCTTCAGTAAAATATGATATCAATCATACAGTAAGCTTTTCTCTCAGAAGTGCTATTAAAAGTGTTAGGGTTAGGAAAAACACATCAGACACACTGGTATTTCTACAGAAATAAATGCATACTGAAGTAGTACCACAGAGCATTAGAAGGGATAAACTAATAGTTTAAGCAAGCTTCTGAATGTTTTTTGAGTTTGGGTCTCTTTTCCTCACCTAATCTGTGTCAATAATATTAACTAAAAACAGATCCACAAATATTTACCATGTAAAGCAGAAACACATGCAAGACACTTCAGAGAGCTCCATTCAGCAATCCAATATTTGTTTTATTCAGTTCAACACCGATACACTGGGATCAGTGCCAAGGTTATGAATGTTGTTAAATGAATCCCAAAGTGTCCTTTTCCGCTCTGTTTTGAATCCCCATTAGTATTGTTCACTGCAACAATAAACCTCACCCCCTTCTCACCCATCTTTTTCCCTGTGGAGCAATACACACTTTACTTAAGAACTTACATCTATACAGAAACACACTGATAAAACATTCCTGGCAGAAGGCTGATCTATCATATCAGGGACAAAATAATTAACACAAGCCATGTCAGATGGAAACAAGATTGCAAACATGAATAGCAGATAGCATGTATGTTTCAAACCACCAGCAAACCCATCACACCAGTAGGACTGCTACCAAGAGGAGAATTTGATGCAATGACTATAACGCTGGAAAACCCAACGCTGACGTGGTTTCCCAAGTTTCAGAAAATATAGGTGAAACCAATTTCCTTAGTAGAACTGGATAGTTCTAGTAAGAATGACTTTACAAGCCAATTTCATAAGCACAGAGGCAAATCCTGCCTCTTTCACATGGAAATAAAGGTAGTAGAACTAGTAGAGCCCATTCTTTGCAAGATGAAGCTACGTATATCACATTGTCTATTCCCTGCTCTGCTGGTCAAGGTAGAATCTATTTTAGCTACTGGGTACACAAGAACTGATGAGCTGTCAAGTAGCCTGCAGGCAAGGATTGCCCTCTCCCAGGTCTAGCCACCCAGAAGTCCTAATGCTTCTTGAATGTTGCAAGTCCTGCAATCGCAGAATAAGTTCCTGCTTATTCTGCTCAAAATTTCTGCTCGAATAGGTTTATTTGCATGCTACAAATAAGAATGTTTCATCTGCCTCGGTATGTTTCTGTGTAATCGTCACTTATATTACTACTTGATATGTAAAAATACTTGACCTGTTGATATAAAAACTAACTGCCATAAAACAAACACACTGTAAAATCTGTTTTCTTTATAATAAAGAGAAACTCCACCCTCACCCATTCCCAAATTGCATTTAAAATTTTTTGGTTTCTTTCCTTTGAGAACATAGGAGCTCCGGTACTCTCATGCCCCTTGTGAGTTCACCATCCAATTACCTATCATCACCCAGCAGTGATTCACACCCTGAAGTTAGATTTAGTAGTTTGAAAATTCAATTCCAGCAAAGTTCAAATGAAACAGGTCAAAGGGACACATCGCTGGTAACTCTGAGAGCACAGATGTTTAACAGAGACAAGTTTAAATTTCATTCTGGCAACAGTTTAGCCTTTGAACTCACAAAGAGCTTAGCCTGTTTAGCAGCGGAGTATCCACGACAAATTCATTTTCATCAGTTTTTTTGAGTCAGTAATACTTAAACCAAGAGCATTGTTATTTAAAACAGCAAGAAAATACTTTATAAGAGTGTTGTAGACAATTAGTATTTTAGTCTCTGTGGAATATTCCCCTGAGCAATCAGGTAGGGATAGAAGAATGCACTTGCAGTGATTTTTACCTTCAAAACTTTTAATATTCAAATCCTTCCATACCTCTATGTTAGTACAAGAATTAAGTACCTGCTTATGTTTCTCAGATAAAGAAGTCAGGCAGAAACATGCCTTTGTCAAGAGACTGATATGAAGTTGAAAATTAGAACACAGAACAAAATATAAATATTAATCACACTGAATATTTCCATTATGATAGTATAGGTAATACCTACCATCCTATCCATTTCTTAATCTGTGGCTAAGGAACAGGGCTGGAGTTTGAGACCTACATCTTACACCAGAGGATCATACACAGCTCTTCAATGATTGTGTCAGGTCTTCTTGAACATGATTCCCACCCATCAATTGCATTCCTCATTGAAATATTGCAAGGCTAAATCAAATATTGTTTGTGAAGCATATTGAGTTCCTATGTAGAAGTGTTATTATGAGTTAAAGATGCAGCTTCAAGGCCTGAGACCAGTTAATGAAACGAGAGAGACCAAAAACGAGCAAAAAAATTCTTCTTTCCAGAGGAGCATTTAGTCCACTATAACAGGCTTGACAAATGTTGACCTCTTCAAATAAAAAGCAAAGGATCCTTTTACTCTTCTAAAAGTTCAAGTTACTATAAATTATTCTGCACGTTTAAAAGGTCTGGTTTGCATAACACAATGAGTCTGCCATTACCTTTCTTTCTCCAATTAAAAACATATTATAATGTAATTTACATGACATCAAAAACAATACAGCTTTGTTTGAAAGGACTTATTTCATACAAAATTACAAAGAATTTTCTTACACATTGTGGGAAAGCAGAGGACTTACAGTTTGCTATAGAGAAATTACTTTTGAATGGTTTTAATTTTGTTTTTAAACTCCATTACATGAAAAATTATGGTTTCCAATGGAAATTGCACATGTGTAAGAATGTAAAATTAGCCTCTCAGCCTACTCTTTTTTTTTTTTTTTTTTAAAATAGCTCTTTTCTGAAGGCACAGAACCGATTAAGGCTTGGATGATCATTCTTTCTATTTTGTTATGAACATACAGGAAAACATGTTAGTATGATTCACTTTCCAAAGAGAGGATGAAGGGCACGGTAAAACTTCTTTATCTAGCAACATCATCTATGTAAAAAGTACAGTGTTTATCACTAATTCAAGTTTTAATTAAAGCAGTTAGAATAGTAATTTGGAAGGTAAGACAAATTTCTAGAAAATAAAAAATTCTAAATCACTGAATAGTGGAGGAATACTAATAGAAGAAACAGTAGTCTTGTATTACTCCAAAATCTGGAAATTGGAATGCCTTCCTCGCATACGTGTATTCAGATATCCACTCTAGCCTATATACTGCCTAAAAAATTACAGGAGATAATATATCTTACATCTTACCTTGTAAGTAGCATCTATGTTACTTTGTAATTTCAGGCAAAAAATTGAAACATCTTTTGATAAAACCGAAATATTTTCCATATTTTCTATTCGGCCTTGATTGTACTCCAAAATTCTCCTCCAAAAACTCAAAAAGTATTTTCTAACTTCCTGGAAGAGCATTATTTAGTTTAGTGGATGGGAGGAAGTGGAGGGGAAGAAGGAAGGTATGGTAGTTGCCACATAGGCTATGCTGTGCATATAAATATATAGCAAATAAGCTAATAGATGACTTACATGGCCTCAGAATAAAGTGACCAGGCACAAAATTAGAACCTGATTCTTCATACAACATCTCAGTCTTCAGGCTCATGTCATAAGATGTGATGAGACTCCAGGAAGAAATCCCACAGGGTGGACAAAAGGGTATTAGATTCAGTACTTTTGAAGATGCAGGCTTTTTGCTTTCACATGCAGCTTTTCAACAGGATATTATTTCATTCTGCTATTAATCACAGTAAATACAATATTCCTTTCCAGTTTTTGCATGGCAATGGCATGAGGTTTGCTGCAAGTATTACAAATTCTGTGTTGGTAAGAAGAGGTGGAAGCTGGATATTTTCCTGAGTTTCACCCTTTTTGCAGATTAACTATGCAGGATGAAACACAGAGGCCTCATGGAAGTAGTTAATTTCTGATCAGTACTAATTTAACATGTATCTTATTTCACAGGATGTTAATGTAAACCTGAGGGTGCAATTATACCCTTTAAAATATTTTTCTTAAAACTAGATACTATTTAAACAAAGGAATACTAAACATCAAAATTAGATTAAACTGAACTGTTAAAGAGTATTAAGAAAAAATAGCAGAAAGCCAACAAAGTTCTGATCCAGGCAAAACGAAGTTCCATGGCCGCCAACCAATAAAAACTCTTTGGACTGTATATTTTTTATGAATATTCTGTATTTAGAAGAATAATTCTGCTGCTTCTCTGCAGCCCAGATGCTAATTGCAGCACATTACCACTTTTCTCAACAGGAATACTATGATGCCTTCAATATGAAAATCAAAATCTTGGAAGTTTCACATTTCATTGTCTCTTTGTAGTGTGGTTTCAAATCCCATCACATGAAAGGCAAAACTATAAATATTAAAAAGGAGCAATAAAATATTTTCATATCTTCCATTACAGTCCTGGGAGGCAACGAAAGTGCTGACCCTTACTCGTGTCAAGGAAAATTTATACCATACAGCACCTTGCAAGACCTGCTCTCTGTTTTTTGTACACGTGTTAGTTAACTATACAATATCTAGTAGGCAATGAAAAATATCTAAGCATCATCATTAAATACATATACTGATAAACAAGAAGAAAAACAGTGAAATCAACAACTCTAAAAAATACTTGTAGTCATGTGAATAAATTATCTACTCATTGACCTAGTTGCAATCTAGTTGAGAAATTCAGTCATATCCAAAGGGAAAAGAAAATAATCAGGACTTTGGAAATATACTCAGAACATTTTTCAGTTCCATGGCATCTTTCATCTTGTGATTTCCTACTAACATTTCTCCTACAAGTGAATGCCATCATTCCCTTTTATACGGAGAAGAAAGATAGAGGCACATTAAGAATAGTAAATACAGACACAAATATCCATGCTACGATTGAACTCTTTCAAGCAGGAATAAAGTATTGTTTCTCAGTTAAAATGTGCTAGGGAGTTAGTCTTTGAAGTTACTACCACTACCTCAGTGGATTGTTTCCTTCTTTTCTGAGGAATTAGAAGCCAGGATATACAGATTCCTATAGAAGAGTCACAGAAAACTGGGAAGAAAGAATGCAAAGCCCTTACCTTTTTCAAAGCAGAAAAAAGACCTAGTTCTTCCCAAAAAAACCCAGATTTGGTTAAGAATGATTCAAGAACATATTACAGAGGCTAGATGAATTACAGTGATGAATGATACCATATCATAATCAGAGAACTATCCTTTCTTCATGAAGATATTTTACTTCCTCAGAAAAATAAAAACAGAATAAACCCCATAGATTCAGAAAACTTTTTAATCTAATGGGATTATAGCAGTTTAGAGGGATTAAACTGTGATTACTTGTGTGAGTAACTTGTAGGCGGACAATCCCTCTAACATGGTGAACAGCAAAGAAGGCAGAAAGAAGGAATCTAACATGTCTAACCTAACACATCAAAATAAAACACACAATAAGAAACAGACAGTAAGAATGATTGTATCTATTGGGCAATAACTCTAGGTCACTTCAGTTAACACATATTAGCTAAAAGTTTGACAAAGTGTAAATAATGCGTGGTAAAACTACACTTAGAAAACTGAACTTTTGTACTGTAAACTGCATTTCTTTCTGTTTTGTTGTTTTATAACTTTGCCTCTCCCCAAAAGATTTGAGTGCTGTATTTCTGAGTTTTGCAAATAAAATCAATGAAATAAGACGAATGATTTTAAATATAAACCTCTGGATATAATATTTAATATTGCTGTTACTTCTACAAAGTAGCTTTGCCAGTTGAAAGTATTGATCAAAATGTAACTTGATTTTTCACAGAGATATTTACTAAAGAGAAAATTTGCTTAAAAAGAACCACAGGTTGGAAAGCTGTAGCTTGTATCAAAATATAATATAAGCCAGTCTGGGATCATTTAAAACTTCACTGTTGAAACATCTTCTGTAGGCAAGAAACAGGCAGGTTTAAACAGAATACCAAAGTGTTAGAGGACAGTTTATTTAAGTTTAGTCTATCATATAACAGACTCAAATTCAGATGTCAATGTAATAGATTAGAAAGAAAGTGGGCTGATTAGATAAACAGATCGGTAGATCATTTAGACTCAGAATGAGATGAAATCTTTTCAATTTATGTTACTAAGAGAATTATTTGTCTTGGCAGAAGGCTAAAAGAAATTTCTATAGCAGCAATACAGACAAGTCAACATAGTTCCAGTTTCAAGAGGAAAAATAAGAGCAAACCTTGAATCTGTTCAAAGGCAAAATTATTATTAAATGGCATCAGAACTTCACACTAAGACCATAAAATGAGAAGAAATGTCATTATCCAGAGCAGACCTATTCTTGCATGCCATTCACTTTCTGACAACAGGACTCATTCCTCCTAGTTAAAGCCCAAGCACTCAGAGCTGAGTAGCAGCTAAAGACCTTTGAGATGAGAGCTTCAGTATTGCTGGAGGATTTGTTTTTAATTTTCAGCTACCTAGCAGCCCCTGGAACCCACAGCCATTTGCCAGAAAGCCCAGATTACTAACACAACACTGGGGAGGAGTCAGAGGTCTGTCAATGCCATAGGCAATGCTCTAGTTCAAACTACTGTCTTCAAACTTGTCAAGACACAAAGGAAAACAACATGTTTGAAACCCCATCACTCTTTCAGATCAGAAGAAGATGGAAAAGAATTACCCCAAAAGAAATGTCCTTGTGATAGTATTTCTGTGGGAAAATAGTAATGGTGGATTTATATTTATTCAGGCCCTGAACTAAAGAATACTATGTGGGAAATGTGGTCAGGCTGAAACCAAGTAAATATTTTTTTAAATTCATTTTTAAAAAATTAAAACCCAAAATTTGTCTTCCATTAATTCAATATTATGTACAGACTTTAAATACCTTTTTTTTTGCTATAATTTGTCTTCATTTTAAAAGAAAAATGTACTTTCAAAACATATTTAAAAGACAACTAAAAAAGGCAGAATTAAACACAAAGGCTTTACTGAAATTGCATATTTTTGTGGGATAGTGTTCTAATATCTTTGTGCATTAGTCACACTCCTTAACTGACAGGTCACTGAACTAAATTCACATATATTCTTTCATCTTCCCAGACCTTCTCTCATTTGCACAAATGCTTCTGATACATCGGAGTGGTCCAAACAGCACTAAACATGGAAGTTTATGCAAATAAACTGAGCTCACAGAGTCCTGCAGGCACAAAATATGCATTTCAGCATCCAGTCAGCTTAAAAGCTTCCTGGATACTACAGCTGACACAAGAAAAGAAATGAGTAAGTCACATAAAGAAGGAATTTATCTAGAAATTGAGATTTTACTGGAAACCCCAGCCTGATCTGTCAGTTTAAGACTGGCAGCTTTCCAGTAGACATGGGGTGGGTGGAAATCATAACTTCACTGAGGTCAACCATAAAAAATGAGACCAGAATGATACCTACACCCTTTAGCACAGACTTCATTACATGTGCTTTCCTATGACACTATCATTTCAATGTAATAGCACTTCAGAAACATTTTTCACTACAATGTATGGCAGAATACAAACTATAAATTCATGTGATCCAAGGCTTCACTGCCTACAGTAAATGGCTCAAGTTTTTCCCAAAGCAGAGTAAACAAACACTAACTTCTGAGCTTTATAATTAATCAGCCTTTAAAACTCTGGTAGTACAAGGCGTCCTTAAGAAAATACATTTCTTTCATCTCTGTGTGGTGGTGTTACATAGCTTTTCCTGAACAAATTGGCAACTTCTGACTCACTCATATTTATGAGAAAGACTCTGAGTAGGCAACTTCTAGCACTGGTTCTCAGCATTATATTTCCTTCTCTACTGAAAATAAGGAAGTATATTACGTAAGAAAACAACAAAAGATGAATAACTTATTGCCCTTTTGGGTAGTCTGGGATATTTACAAATCTACATCCTTGCTGACGCAGTAAAAATACAAACTACTAATCTTGAGAGACTTACTGTCCCCAGGGCAGCACTGCTTTTAATTTTTTTATTGTTATTTATCTAGTCATGGGAGAACTGCAAACTGGAAAAGCTCATTTCAGTTAATCCATCTTCCATCCATACAGGAGCAGATAACATTTACAGTGAGACTTCTGAAACATTTGATTCACTTTTTGGAGGCTTGTCAGCTGTCGTGGGTGTAACAGTGGTACTAAAAAGATTCAGACATAATTGTGTTTCCTGCAACTCTTTCTGTTTATTAGGAGCAATATTCCCCCTGTTTCTGTACTGGAGGAGCACTTTCATTCCCAGCCAGAGAAAAGCCCTAGGTAGTGCTCAGCAACTCCTCTGGCTGCAGGGTCCTCACAGCAGGGGGTTTCCTCCTTCTGCCAGAGTTGCTATGTTGCAATAACAGTTAGTATTTTGCAAACAGGCAGCTCCAGGAAATACCTAATCCTGGCAGAACCTGGGTTTTTTTTAAAAACAAACAAACAAACCAAAAAAGCCAAAGTAAAAATAACCACACCTCCAACCCTGGCCAATCCTAGAACCCATAGTTAAAGAGAAAAGCTTAGAAACCATGAAACTGAGAAAAAAAAAAAAAAACCAGGAGACAATAAAGAGACTAAAATATTTAAATATTTCTATAGCAAATGTCTTCTGATTTTTAAGCAAGTCAGATCATTCTGGAAGGACTAGGACACATTGGGTTTAACTGCTTGGGTTAACAATGCAGCCTTCTTCAATATTAAGTCGAATATTGTCACCAACCTGTCTGCATGAAAATCTGCAAAATCAAAATCCATCCTCCTTGTAAAGTGACAGAAAGACACAAATGCCACTGATAGTTCAAACCCCCACCTTTCTCACCACTTCCACTACTATTCTCAAACCACCTCTCTATATCTGAGCTTCCTCATCTAAATCATTGTTATAATATGTGTGTGAGATGAAAAGGTCAGTGTGAGTCATGCATATGTTTTAAAGTGTTGTTAGTTTTATACAAAAAATGTTGTACAAGTGTTGGCCTTATTGTACTTATTTTAGAAATCCTGCAAAAGGCAAAAAGCTGTCATCATGCTAGTGACAGTAATTTCAGTTTTCCTCATTTCAGTGATAACAGTTTTCATCTGAAGGATTGAATCTCCAGTGTGTGCTTGCTTTTATAGACTTGAGATTGGAGTTTCATTTTAACTTCACATCTGTGGATTGCATAAAGCACTCATTAACTTACTCCTTTGCTGAAATAAAATTATAGAGAATCCTGGATAAAAGAACACAGGTTCTTTCCCTTTAGAATTGACAGTTCACAATTATTTTTGAGCAAAACCAAATGCAGAGCAAAATGCTTTCCCAAACAACTGAATTTCACTGACTGGCTCCATACCAATGAAATTGCAATGACCTTTTCTATTCAGTAGTCACTAATAACCTAGAACTACCTGGAATAAGGAGAATTGTTTATTATTCTTATCACATAACAGAGATTATGTTAATGTTTTGTTGCTTATGTTCCAAATGTACACAAAGCAAATGCCCAGCTTTTACAACCCGCAGCATAGTTTATTCCTATCCTAATGCCTCAGATGTGACAAAGACATTTTTCATGCTATTATTAAGCAAAATGATTTCACTAAATCTGAATTTGCTGTTATGAAGAAGTAGTGATAAGCCAAAACTTCAAATTCTGATAATGTCTTTAATTTCCTTCCAAGTTTAAAGTATTCAGACCTCTAGGGATACAATGGCTATTCACAAATTTGGCTTTAGGGGAAATATTTCTACCTTTAATATTAGAAATTTATTCATATCTTCATAGGAAGATCATCTGATGTTTCAGAGACACCTCTGACAACGCCTGTATTTTTATAGAGTTATTGTGGTACTTCAAACGAGAGCTAATCCAGTCAGTGAAGAAAAAGAAAAAAAACCCCAACCCCAAAAAATCAAAACTGCTATTTATACCACAGGTACATGAACGGGGGTCCCATTTGACTGGGCTATATAAGATCTTCACTCAGCAAATTTCTCATTAAAGAAGGTACAATCTAAAAATAACAGATGATATGCTTGAGAAATTTTGTGCTCTCAAATTAAGCCATACTCCCATCAATATGCATTAAGATATCCTGTAACCCACTTTTTATTGAAACATTTTAAAGCAAATTCAAATATTTTCTTTACGTTTCTCATGTTTATGCAGTTACAGTATTTTTGATGTCCAACTTACTGGAAAAAGTGAACACTGCCAGGAAAAAATATCAATAAAAATTTTATATGATTTTGAAATGCCAGGGTAGAAATATCACTTCTGAGATTTTCTTGTCCAAATAGATTGAATATTAATATCTAACAATGCTAACATGTAGAATGCACTACTTGATATGAAATTTAGTGACAGTTTTTTTACCACCAAGAGAACAAAGATACGTTAATAGAAAAAATATTATCATCTTTGGCTTTCAATTTCCTTTCATTTCCTTTACTCCTTCTTTCTAAAACTGTTTCTATTCACCCTTTATACTAATAAGATTTGGATCTCCTATTTATTGTTTTGGAATAAATAGTGAACCTGCACAGTTCCTTATTTATACCTCAGGCACAATCAGAATATGATCAAGGTGTCTGGCCCTGTAAAAGGGTTTCTATATAGTACATATATATGTTTTTTTCATAAGAATAAATATGAATAAATTTCCAAGTTACCCATAAGTTTTCCTATCTTCAGAATAAATGAATGAACATGAGAGAAGTCTTGGAAAGAATCAGGTGATAAAATATTAGGAATTAATGAAATAACTGCAGAACTAGTTTCATAGAAAGGGTTAGAAACAGCCATTATGACACATCTGACAACTTTTGTTATATTTCATAATGCCTCACTTTAGTATACCTACAACATAAAATTGGTAGAAGATTTTGGGGTCGGACCTTGTTATATAGTTTATCAAGTCAAAAACATGTTGAGCAATCTTACCACAAAACTGCAAATCAGAGAAGATTGACTTGTGAAATGATCACAATGAATCAATTGCCAAGATTTGAAATTATGTCTATAACAGATAATTTTAGTTAATGCACATGCAGTAGTTCCAAAGAGGTTGCAATTATTTCATTTATTCATTTATTATAGCTTTTGAAAATATTACATTTTTCCCTACCATTTATTTTCACTGCTTAAGCTTATGCCACTTTATTATCACTAAGAAATAACACAAGTCACTCATTCTCAGAGGATTAAGACAACTTGATGATGAAAAGTTCTATATTTTAGAACTTATATTACAGAATATATTATCTCTTCTGCTGTATCATTCTTCATGCAACTGTACTGATCTTTCCTTATCTGCCACCTAGCTATAGCTACAAATAGCCTATGTTTGACCATCCTCTTTACCTCTTAAGGTATTTCCTCAGCATTCTTCTGCTTTTCTAGTGTTCAGAATCAAAGGTATTCACATGGATACTATCACATCTAATTATACAGGAACGAATGTCACCTCATTGATGCAGCCAAATAAATACTTTCTTTCCTTATTATAGTCAAAGTTCAGGTCTTATATGGACTTTAAGCTTTATGCTGTATCATAAATTTTTCTTTCATTATAAATATTTTTGTAGAATTGCGTTTTCCCAGATTACCCTCAGCACTTCTATAGTACCAACAAACTGTTAAATTTCCTAGATCTCATTGTACAACTCCCTAGTGTTCCAGGTTGTTTGCCAGTGAAAGCTTCTAATTTTTTTCCTGCCTCAGTAAGAAAACTACTGCCCAGAACATTACTAATTTCACTGACTACACAGTAATAAATAAACTTTCATCAACATTGTAGATTTATAGGTTGTGTCAGCTTGTAGATAGAGCCAATAAACATCAACCACATGAGACTTCTAGTTTGTAAATCATTTCTCTCTCTCTCGTTTCTGCTTTTTGTAATACTTGGAGAAGTGTGTGATGGTGTCCTGTACTGTTAGCATACTGACAATCAGCAATGCAATTATAAGTCTTACATTCAAATTACCACAATGAAAACATCTAGATTGTAAAATATGTGGTCTTTCTGTCTAGCTCACTGGCTCCCACTGCAACTAATTTTCTCCCCAGAAATGGGGGGAAGTGTGTGGGGCTGGGAGAAGGCATTGAAAAAATCAGTGCTAAATGAACAAATGACTTCAAATTATACCAAAAAACTAACTTAAAAAAAACCCAACCAAACAAAAAAAGAATAAAAAAAAAAAACCACACAGACCCCAAAGCTTTTTCTGCTACCTGTCTGAATCCATTTTGAGTAAGCTGGAAGGAGCTAACTGGCTGGAGTGCAGCCACTGAGGGACTGACCCGCTGCAAGGCCTATTCCCACCAATACAGGTTTCTAAGGAGATGTTTGTTCCACTTTGACAGAGTAACTTTATTTTAGCAGAAACTCCTAGTAACCTCAAAAAGTTGTATTTAATCTGGATGAAGGCATATTTTAATGTGGGGGTATTTTCTTTTTAGCTGGCAGCCATATAATTGTGTCTTGCTGTGGAGATTTTTGTACAGTAAAGTTATTTCAATCACTTAAGAAACCACAAGATTTATTTATTAGAGGGTATCTCTCTTTCATCTTCATTGAATTTCACTTTGCTTCAGTAGGCTAATTGGGTGTCAACTTTCCTGTTGTATTTTTTGGTTGAAATGCAGCTTGCCTCATGGATTAGATAGCAGCTCCTGATACCAGGGCACCATCTCCAGCTTCACCCGCTGCCCTTCGGTACTGAGGCACACTGATGTGAGAGATAAAATGCTTCACTGAGCCCAATCAAATAAACTCTGCGGTGACTACAACCTTGGGCCTCTAGGAAATGGCAAATGAGGGAGCTCAGAAAGGCTGTGGCACCTCTGTCATAGAAAGGGATGCTCTCCACTGAGGGGGCACTGCTATGCACCCCTGGGGTTTGGGGTGCATCGTGGGATAACACGACTGATTGCTCATAAAAGGTCTGTCCAACCCCTGAATCTTCTGCTACCTTTTTTTGTGTTTTTTGCATTGGTGCTTCCATATCTGAACAGGTAAAACAATTTTAAAACTCTTTTCCCAGGGTTAGCCTTTGATTGCCTGAAGAATAAAACTGGGCCTCTCTTTCTGTGTAGGTTAAATTTCTACAAACCACTAATACTAGTTCAGCAAGCAGTAGAAGTAACTCAGATCAAATTCTTGTTCTTTTTCTTTACCTCTCCTCCCCTCCTTTTTCCCCCCAAAAAAAAAAAAAAAATTTAAAAAAATAAAAATCAGACAGTTCTGTTTCTACTTTCCAGATGTGAACAACTGGATTAAATTCTATGGAGAGCTTTTAAAAAATCATAACAAGCCAATGGGTCACGGTCTTCACAGCACAAAGGAAAAAAATGCTAAAGCCTCATTTCTGAGACCATGCAACACGGCTGCAGCAGCTGCAAGGTCACAGAGATTGAAACAGAACCATGAAAAAGAAACCACAGCCACAGGAACAACAGGAGAAATGACTTGTAATTTTTTTCCATCATAGCGACTGGAGAACTGCTTTCCTTTCTATAAGCAAAGCTGGCTCGATTGCTATACCACCAAAATTGCTTCCCCTGTTTGGAAACGAAAAGGCTTTCCCAACTCTGAGAAAAGTTTTTGATATTTGAATCAAGATCATTGAGGAGATTCAACAGAGCAAATAATGCTCTCTGAAAATTGTGAAGATTATTTATTGTGACAGTTACTCATTTTGAAAATAAAAGTGCCTTGGATGAAAGAACAACATAGACAACACTAGAGCTGTTACCCAGAAATATCAAAACCTGTTTTCCCTAACCAGCTTGGATTCTTTCTGCCAGTTCTGCAAAAGGTAGCAAGATTAAAAGAGACGAGTGAAGCCTATGCACTCAGCAGGAAAAGTCTGATCTTTCTCCCTCCACCTCTTTTCAAGAGGCTAAATAAAACTAGGGCATGGGCAGTAGTCTTAAGGTCCAGAGTAAAACTGCATGAACACCACAAAAAGCTTTGTGAAAAGGTATCTGAAACAGAAGCATGACCTCACTTAGCATTTATGACTTCTGCTTTCTGTGAACAGTCTTACCAAAATTGCTGATTTGTTCAATATGCGCACCTTTGAAAAACACTAGACCTCTTTACATGACTAAGTAAAAATAATGTAATATGTTTTAAGTAAACTATCACGTATGATCAACTCTGAATACAACCTTTTTTTCAAGTAAAGATTACTTAATTTACTAAAATTTTATACAGCCTCTGGGACTTAAAAACAAGGAAGAAATTTCCTAAAGTCTTTTATTGTACTGTAATGAATAAAGGTAAGAAATGCAGAAAGCATCATTAAGCAACTGATTCTTTTTAAAATTATTTTGTTCCCTAAGGAACCATTTTAAAATTCTTTTTAAATCGTTTTTCAATTTTCAATTCTATGAAAATATAAAAGTATACAAAGCTACCAAAATTGGTATTTTCGAATAAGATACTAAATTTAATTGCAAGAACAAATCACACTGGCTTAGAGTAACACTTTGCAGTATATAAACTTGCATTCAATCCACAAAGAAACAAACATGTCTTGAATGTACAAGACTATTTGCTGTTTCTGCGTGAAATTCTGTAATTACACATACCTAATATGTTTATTGTTACTAGCGTTAAGAATATAATGTAAAATATTCACCCTTCCCAACAATAATTAATCCTTGTGAGAAGATATATACAATAGCAACACTATGTCATAGTAAGCACCTTTTAAGAAGGTTGCAGGAAAAAATAGCTAAAACTATATTCACTTTAACTTATTCCTTCGATTAAGCTTCTCCTTTAGAGGTTTGCTGCTTGGAGTGCCTTAGCGCTTTGACCCTATGGCACCAATGTCCACCCCACAAGTGCAGGGGTGGCTGTAATGGCTCCACACAAACTCAACACTGGTGAGTGGGGTGAGAGATGGGTGCAGGTCATATGTGAGCAAGTAGAGCCTGACAGCAACACAGCCACACTTTGGGAAAAGGGCAAGGGAAAAGCCCATCCCATCCCGCTGAGGGATGGACTAGGCCACCACAGTGCAACTGAGGGCAATTTGTGCTGAATCCAGATGGTTTGGGTGTATAAACTGAGTCCACAACTTACTAAGCTTTTTATCACTGCATGAAACTTTCCTTTTAAATACCAGTGCAGGGGTGGTGAGCAGGCAAAACTCTCTGACTTTACTAAAAAAGAGAGTGGTCGTTGGGCATCAGAACCCATTTGAGGAAACAGTTCTCTGTTAACTGTAGCAAATAGCAACCTTACTGTGTAAATTTTGTCTTTGGTAATTGATTCGGGTTTTTAAATGCTGAAGGCTTTCTTATTCTTTCTCTAGGAGACAGAAGTCATCTACTGAGCTTTTAAATTCCTAAATTGTAATTCATGTTTTAAGCTAGTTACCCAAATCTCAGGCCAGATCTGACAGTTACAATTCACTGTCAGCAGCCAGACTCGCTAGCATTTTACGCCTCTGTCATGATCTAAGGACTCTTTATCACATTTTTAAAATTGCATTTCTAAAATACAGTAAATCTAGTCATTCTGCTATATGCTTAACCCCACTAGCATGCCCATTGCTCAGAAATCTTTGATCATGTAAAACTGGCAACAGCTGGTTTACAGAAAATGCCAACACTACTAAATGAAGATGATTCACTGTCCACAACAGTTATATTTTCAGAAGTGTTTGATTCTTGATTGACCATCTTGTTCGCACCATACATCATTCATGCTTAAATATTAAGATGTTCAAAGTTCCCTAGGATACAAGGTCAGGAAAAGTGGCATGTGGCAATGTGATATGCTTGCTGAGCCTCAAGCAAGTGATGGAAATTAAGCAGTGCCTAAGATTTATTCACATTTTCATGGTAACAAATGAGAACTGCATGTATTCACTGGCAGGTAATTTAAGTGGAGGCAGATAGCTATGGGGCAAAGTGGAGCATCCCATTGCAAAGGGTTGCACACAGCTCTTCTGCCATAAGAGTTCAGTCTTTAATCTTCTCTAGATAAATCTGGCTTATTTTTTAAAAACTCAGCCAAGCAATAAGATAATGAGATACAAAAGGAACCCTTTTTTAATTGTAGGAATTGTACTGTGTTACATTTTTTGGATTTACTACTCAAAATAAGAGGGAAATCTGAGTATGATCCAACAGCATCACTGCAAGAGCACAAATTTTAGTGCTTAACCCATTGTTCACTGAAACTGGAGGAAAATGAAACAAAATAATTCTTTGATTCTTAATCAAAATTGAACTGACATTTGAGGAAATACATCCCCCATGCAGAGGCAGTCCCAAATAATATCAAGAGCATGAGAAAAAAATAATACTTCACTGGCCAAAAGCTTGCTTGGAACACAAACGATCACTACTCACAGAACATTGCTTTAATTTAAAACTATGCTTAAATTTCAATTATGTGTGAGATACATAGGTTAGTGTTTTACCCTCCAGCAAGAGAGTAAACCAGACTAGAACTCAATCTGCAAAAGGAACATCTGTAGTTATGTGTAAAGGTAACAACCAATCTCCATCATCACCTTTGTCATTCTTCAGCTTTAGCAAGGTACATTCTGAGAGGGATACAACAATGCAGAAAAGGATACTGCTCTGCCATTGTGATATACTTTCTGAATTTGTGAATTTTCTTCTAAATATTATATTTTCAGGAGTGCCTTTCAAACTAATATGTCACTTGGGATTGAATTCAGGTGCAGAATTAGCAAGCAAATACCACAGGCATCAATTCAAGTGTAAATTTAGGGTCAAATTTCAATTTGATGTGGATGCTAATCTTTAAATCAGCCTCATGGAAAGCCACTGGGAGAGCAGGAAAAGGTTTATTAGTTCAGTGCAAGAAATCAGTATTTGTCTGGCCTTGTTTCCATATCAATACCTTTTTTCCATTAACTGGCATGTTTTTGAATTACATGTTAAAAAGCTTTTTTTTTTTATATATATATTTCTGCTTTTCCCTTTTTGCATTAACTTTTCACCTGCTTTCTGCATATGACAGTAGTAGAGTTAAGCAAAAAATGTTTTTTCATTTTAGTATTTTTATTAAGAGAATGGAAAAATGTCATATGATATTGTAAATATTTGTGGTTAGGCTCTAGCAGATGTTTTAAGGTCTTAGACCAAAGAACATATAGAAAGGTAATTAAAAGAACTCATGATTTTAAAGCAACTTGCTTCAATAGGTTTGATGCAGGAAAACATTGTGACAATGTGAGAAAGTTAACCTTTCTTTTCTCTCTTCGTATTTACCAGAAAGTTCTGCCTACAGATCAATGAAGATCAAATTTATATTAAGCTGACCAACAGCAAGGTATAGTTTGAACCAGTGGCACAAAGAGAGGGTGCTCTTATCTGCAGCTTTATGAGGAGTCAACTGGAATCTCTCCTTTGACTCTTGATTGCTCTGACATTTAAAGGCTATTTATCACCTTCTTGTCAAAACTCTTCAAGACTATCAAGACACTAAACTTTTAGCAAGTTCTTAGCCTCCAGAAATTCACCAGCTGAAAAAATATCGAGCAAGTATTTGGTGGCCCTTTAATTTTCTTTCCTATATAAATAATTATTTTTACAGAGTTTCTTAGAACTCAAAACATACATATCAATGTCTCAAGGTACTGCAGTCTGAATTAGAGTTATGTAACTAATAGTGTTTCTATTCAGTGCTTAAACTTAAGTTGTGGTTTATCAGTCTGACTTCTAATGATAAGATCCTCAAGTCGAGTATAGACTAGATGATAAGAATCAAACTTCAGATTTATTTCAAGAGCATTGATCTCAGATTTGTCTGTCTTCATAAGGTGACACACTAGTTTGTTAAAGAGGAGAAGAGACTTGATCGTACCCATCTTAAAAACCTTCTTTCCTGAAACAAAATGGTGGCTTACAGCTACTGTTAAAGGCAAGCACATGCCTTAAAGCAATGCCAAAATTGTCAGAAAAATTTTGAGTTTCCTCTAGAGTTAATTTGCTTAAAAAAAGTTCCCATCATGGTTGCCTTAGATTTAGAGCTATATATTGACAACATAACTACCACCAGTAGATGCATGAATATCAAATGGAACAAAAAGATCTTTTAATAAGAGTATTTGGATAACTCCGTTTCTTTAGGCAGTGTTATTCTGCTCACTGTTAGCTTTCCAGCAACAGCAAAATGCCCTTCTTGTTTTAACCTTTAACCCAGAAAATATCTGGGCAGTCAGATATTTTCCCTGTATTCAGTCGACAGATGGATTGTTGCGCTAAAAAAAGGGAAGGAAAGGATCCATGGACAACAACTATAATTTACCAAAACAGTGAGTAGAACTCCCCTTGGCTGAAATGAAAGGTAGCCATCAGCACCACGCTAAAAAATGAACTATCAGCTAGACCTGCAACTTCACTTTAGCACCACATACAAAGGAGATGGGTTGTACTTCCTATCAATAGTTAAGCAGAATAAAAGAAGGAGGAAAAATGCAAGCATATGTCTTAGCAAACAATATGATCGCAGTCCCACAAAGTACTGGGGTGGAAAGCTGAAACTGAGACAATTTCACATAAGGAAGAAAATCCAGAGACTGCTTCTGTTCCAGCTTTTCCAGCCTTTCTCTTCAGCTCTCCAGTTATATTTCTTTTCCTTACTTTTCATTCTTTGCCAGCTTTTTTGTTGCTAGTCAAAAGTAGTTGGGTTTTTTTTTTTAAATAATAAAATAATATGTCGAGCAGAAATTTTCCCAAGTATTTCAATAAATTATATAGACACCTAGTCATTTACAGGCTGATGGTCAAGTATAGCTAGTCTTCCCTCAGATGTCCATCCTTTCATTTTCATGCATCCTTGCTATAAACTACCAACCCAAGGAAATAATAATTGAATGCACTTGCCATCAGGAGGAATAAATGGAATTATCTTGAACTATGGAAACTGCATGGATGGATAAGTAAAAAGCAACACTATGTAAACAATTTGTGTCCTTAATTATATCATCTATAATAAGATGCTAAGCTTTGGAAACTTTAAAAGAAAAATGGAAGGAATGAGAAGTGCTACGGGAAATACATTTTGGTATTGAGAAGCAGCTAGCTTACTGAAGTAAATTTATGTTCTTCAGAAGAAAGTATACAGATACACTTGATAGAAACAGACTTCTTCATAAATCCAAAGACTGGGCAAAATTTAGATCCAAACTTGAAAAGCTCAAATTGGGTAATTTTAAACTTGATTCATTACAGAGTTAGACTCCTTTGTCCTTTGAACCTCTATGCATCTCAGTTAGCAATCTTCTGCCCCTAACACTTGGATAATTACAACTTGTTCATTAGAGGAGCCACCCTTTTTGCATTTGAAGAGGACCAGACACCTTGGGAAACCTGCTCTGTGTTTGCAGTTTTTAGGGTCACTGCTCTAAAAAAATAAACTCCAACACAGACACAGAACCAGAGCTCTAGACTAATGCCTTGATTTTATTTTCCATGTCTCTCTTCTTCTTCTACTTTCAATATCAACCAGCCCAGTCATTCGTTCCTCATTCAGTATTACTTCCAGAGTTGGGTTCCATACGCATGAAGGGCCTTTTATTTTTTTAAGCTAGATGTGTGCCGAATCAATCAAAAACTCTCAAAGCTGTAGAGAGCACCTTTTACCAAACACCAAATAGTCAAGGCTTTCATATTTGACATTAGGAAAGTTATTAAACTTTCTCTTGGTCTGAGGCCTTAGGTGTTCCAGTTACTTGCAGAGTGGGATGATGGCATATACAAGTGTATAACACCATATAGGATAATAACTTTTAAATAAAATCAGCTGATACAAGGTATTCAACATTTCTGGGGAGGTTTGTGCAACAAACCAGAATTTCCTAAAATTAAGACAAATGCACTGGGACTTGCTACAGCTGGACCATCTGATAGGGTTTTTTTTATGATGAGCATATGTGAAACTTCTTTAGTGCGGCAACAAATTCAGGAATTAGTGGAGAACATTACCACCATGACATCAGGAAACATCATATCGCAGCCATCAATAATATGCCCACAAATCTGAGTGGGTGAATTTGCCATTGCAGTTCAGATTTCTTTTACAAAAACAAAAAAAAAATACACAACAGAAGTATATTGAATGCTTATAAATACTTAAAGGATGAGTGTCAGAAGGATGGGGCCAGTCTATTTTCAGTGCTGCTCAGTGACAGGACAAGAGCTAATGGGCACAAACTTGAACATAAGAAGTTCCATCTAAACACGAGGAGGAACTTCTTGACTTTGAGGGTGGCAGAGCACTGGAACAGACTGCCCAGAGAGTTGGTAGAGTCTCTGTCTCTGGAGACATTCAAAACCCATCTGGACACCATGCTATGCAACCTGCTGTAGGTGAACCTGTTCTGCTGGCAGGGGGGTTGGACTAAATATCTCCAGAGGTCCCTTCCAACCCATCAGTCTGTGATTCTGTGATATTCATCCCAGATAAGGGAAAAGGGAAGGAATAATGTCTTCATCTCCCTGGCTATATCCCAATTTCACTGTAAAGTTCATGCAGTTTCCCATCCATTCTTGGTACTAAAACACCACCAACGCTTTTTATTTCTCCCACTCTATCTCTTTCTCATTGCCCTTTTAACCATGCTAATAGGATGTAATTACCCAGGTGAATTCTAATCTTGTAAAACATAGCCATGGTCTGGTTGCAAACCAAAAGCAATGCTAGATGAAATGAAACATTTGGCGCCCACTAACTGACAAAGAATAATATCTCTTTGCTTATAGTAGTCAATCATCTGATTTACAAGCCCCACAAACAATCTTGTTAGAGGATTTTTGTTGTTTCTATTTAGTTTTTATTTATTTATTTCCTGATATTCTTTTGGTCTCCCAATCTGTATACCTAGCTCTTAAGAACAAATGGTAAAATCTGAAAGCAAAGCGCTTCATGTAGAATGTCTTTTCTATGCCTATCCTGCCAAGAGCATTTTAAAACACAAAACAGAACATCTACAAAAAATTTTTTCTTATTTAAAAAAAATATATGGAATGATGCTAGCTGAAAATTGGCCAGAATAAATTCTTGATCCTGTGACTATGTTTTCTTTTCATAGCATGCAAACTAAATAAAAATTTGAAAATAATCCTTCTGTTGATAACATACAAATAATAAAACTCAGCTCCTATTAAAAAATTACCATACATTTTGGTGGGAAAAGTTTCTGATTCTTAACAAGAAACAACCCATTTTCATATTTTTTATATAACTATCTGGTGAGTTTCACTCTAAAAGATGTTCTGAAATTCTTAAGGAACTTCCTTCATCCTCCAGTGCAGAAAGTATTATTAGCAAAAGCTGCAGGTGAATACTATTATGCAAATTCAGATGGACTCACTACACAATCACAAAAAATACAAAAAGAGTATTTTTGTAAAAGAGGAAAAAATCTGCATGTTTAAAGATTCACAAACACACACAAAATCACTTATCACTACTGTTGTTTTTCAGCTATTTTCTGACTTCAGGATGCTGAGTTTGGGGCAAACGTTCATTTTGGGAATAGGATGATAGCATCACCCTCATATAAGGTCTATAGTACCTCTGCCAACCCCCCAGACTTTTCAGTGTGATTCTGTAGCTTGGCATCAGAATGTCAAGGCTTGACTTCACACAGGGTCTCAAAAAGTGTTTTGTAAGTACAGTACGTATCTCAACTTTTTATAAGCAAAAGTTTAAAGGTCTTATAAACAAGCAAACTCCAATTGTTTATATCCTGCAGTCTCATGAATTTAGTAGTTTTTTTAAAATAATTTATGATCATCAGTAAACACAACCTCTTGATTTTTGACTGCTATAAAGATAGTTTTCCCCTAAATGGGAGAGGTCAGGCTGTCCTCAACTACAACCACTACAGTTACCCCACAGACTTTTCCACTTCTCATCTGGAAATCAGGCTGCCTTCATTTCCAGTAGACCTTAAAGCAGTGTCACCCTCAGGCCTTATTCTGAGGTATGAAACACTGTCAGAAATACCATTTTAAGTACTACCCCAAGACAGCTCTGACCCTTTCCATGACTGCCCATTTATTTACATTGCTGTATAGTGATTAATTGCAGTTAACTGTAACTCAGTCATGCCAACCAGCCAGGTCTGAGACTGCACTAGAACTAGATGAATAACCTGAAAGCAGAATTTATGAAATAATGCCTATTAAATCCAGTTTATGGTTTTTTTCACCCTGCCGTGTTTCACTGCACGACTCTACAAACAATTTTGTTGCCTCTGCTGAAGAGGTAGCAATGCAGTGAGGGTTGCGAATAGTGATGAGGTAACAGATATTGCCCAAGCTAGTACTGTATCTAGTACTTCTGATCAAAAAATGTGTACAATGACCTCTCTGGAGAAGTAAGTGGATAGATAAGTATTAGAAGGACAGAAGGTGAAGTCAAATCTCTGAGGAGGAGGATATAAAGGCAAGAACATTCACCAAGAAAAAACAGGGGAGGAGGGAAGAAATGAGACAGAAGATTAAATCCTTTCTCCTTTTGTGGAGAGCACATCCCTTGGTACACGTATCTGTCGTCCTAATACATAAGAAGTCATAATAGCACTTATATTTAGAAAATCTAACATAATGCTACACTCCTTTTTCTGCCTAAACTACTTTCTAAGGAAATTACACAGGTATTTTACATTAGAATTGTTAAAGAACTAACACATGAAGTTACAATATAGAAATCACAGTTTCTGCTTTGAGGAGTACTTTTCTTAGAAAAAGCAGGAGACGCAAGTTATACACCAGTTTTTCTGTAATAAAGGTAGATTCCTCCATTAGCCTTTTCTCTATGCTGTAATGTATTATTAAACACTTAAAGGTAGTGCTGATGGAATGTACTACAATAATAGCAGAGCTGGAAAAGAGTCCTACTTCTTTTTCAGGATAATTTATTCTGTATTGGGCCAACTGGAAAGATTTGCAAAGACTGTCAGCACCATTAGCTCTTTTCTGTTGAGGCCAAAGCAAGAGTATTGGATGTGTATTGATTTGATGTTATTCTGAGACTGTACAAGATTTAAAAGCTGGAGAGAATTAGATATGTGTGTGTACCAGGGGAAAAAAAAAAAAAGAAAAAAGAAAAAAACCCACCATATAATACAGACAACTTATCCAGGCTCTGAAAGCTATTTGATCTGGGATTTCTTATCAGCACTTTTATTTCATTCTTTATATTATTTATATATCTGGATGAAAAGTCCTTTGATGCTCAAAAAAAAAAACCCCACCCAAAAATTAATGAGAACCTAATATAATTTATATATTATTCATATTTATTTGATATGTGGTCTCTTGTATATTTAGAGGTCTTAAGTTTACATCGCAGAGGTAATCAGTGTTAAAATTTACTTGCAAAGAATATTCTTGAAGGCTTTCCCCAATATAGATTTTGGTTGTGGTTGCCTCACACACATTAGGATCTTGAAGTGTCTAATTACTAATATGTCTAGACTCAGTCAACAGCCTGTTGTGGGGCACATGCGTTAATCTCATCTCGATGTGTATAGGAAGTAGTTTTGACAGTCCATAGATGACCAATTACAAGTCTCAGAGAAGGGAGGCACTTTGCACTGAAACATACACATTTTATAGAGAAATGTTACTGTTGAATAATAACACTTTGAGGAGTTTACTCTTAACTTGAATTATTTTGTGGATCTACTTTAAACAGCTGTAACCATAACTGAGAAGACAGCAAAGTGAAAGCCCCATCTGAATGGTTCTAGTAACCAACCAAAGCCTCTCACATCAGTTTTCCCTTGAAAGAGAAGATGCCCCCAAGTCACTGACAGGAAGACGAAGCTTTCCTTTCAGTCACAGAGTCATCTGCAAGCTAGTCAAATACATACAATGAACACTGGTCTGCAGTCAAGACTTTTACATCCCAAGGAAGGGGAGGCTCTTTGTAATTTAATGGGAAGTATATAAAAACATTCCACTGGAAATTCAGAGATAAATAGGAAGGAAAATCTGGATCTGAATGGAATACCCAGAGGGCTCCAAGAAAGAATCTAGCTATATTCTGTGTTTTATTGTATAGTGGATTTCCATAATTTCCAAACAAGTAGTTAGCATCAAGATATTCCTTACACAGGATGGAGTGAGTCTACAAACACAGGTTTCCAAATACCTTGAGATGTTCCCAGCTCCCCAGAATATTCCTTTTCTGCCAGCATAGAAGCAATACAGACCTGTTTCAGACCAGGTTTTTACAAGACAGGAAATGGAGAAAAATAACAAGAGAGAAGCATGCCTAATTTCCTAAAATTTCAAGGGATTTTGCAGTAGACTGGGTCCTTATTTGGAAAAATAACTCTGATTCATGTGAATATTGATATTGTGTCAGGAAAGACAAGTTATTATAATAAATATTCATTGGTAGTTCTATTACAATTTTATCTTTGAAAACTGACAGTGTCATCACATGTTTTCATTTTATCACTAGTGCAGAATCTGGCCTGTATTAAGAACATAAAATTTTCTCATCAGCAGAAAAATGAGCTATCAGGAAATTCTCAGCCCTATATAAATGACATTTTCATTTGTTCATCTTTAAAGTTAAACAAGAAGTTCAGAGTTTTGGTAGATGAAAGACAGCGTGGTCAGCACTTTACATTAAGAACCTAGCATGCAAGAGAGACATTAAAAATTAAGCCTGAAATAGGACCATGAGTTTCACAAAAATATTCCTGGAACGTTTTTCTCCGAACATCAGGGATATCAAATTTTGAAAACCAGTTGAAATGAGATGTTTATGATTGCTTTGTTTATTTAACTTTCAGGAGTGCTTACTAAATATATCCTAGAGTGCTGAATTTACTTCTTTACCTGTTTTCTTGAAGAGTCAGCTTTCTTTTTTAAGTCAAATTTAACTTTTCTGTCCATTTTACAGTAAACAGACTTGACTGCTGCCATGTAAATCAATAAATAAGTTCATACATAGGTTTTCAGATGGGCTCCAAAACTGTCAGACAATATTGTGCAGCTTTCCCCAATTTAAGCATTTTGCTGAAACGCTCAGAAAGAAAAGCTCTGCATCTTTCATGCTACTTCCATGAGGGTTTGAGAGACTTAAATACTGCCTACATGAGAAAGTCATAGCTGGATAGTAACTATGCAAGGTGAATTTTTTTCTAACCTGATTGCCCATTAAATCTACATATTCATTTATTTTACATATATCAGCCCCTATAAGCATGGGACAGGGTGCAAGCCAAAGCCCACTGCTCTCAATAGGTGCATTTTGTTCACTGAAATAGTTTTGGACAAGACTCAGAATGAGCACTTATTCATTCTTACTGATGTTGCAGGTTCAAATGTAGAAAGCCAAATTAGATTACCAGTTTTGAAAAGGTGATCCTGTAGGACTATAATTCTAATTTATTTTTTCGAATAAATTTTTGTTAAGAACCTATTTTATATTGTAAACTTACACTTCCATAGTTAACAAGCACAGACCTATGTGAGATTACTACCTATACAATGTCATACATGCACATGGGACCTGGAACACAAATATAAGGATAATGGAGTATGGATTTATTGACATCAAAGGGAGCTGTGTCATTGATGTAAACAATTTCACCATGGTTCCTACTTTTAATCTAAAGTTAGACCAGAAACATAACAGAAGAATGAGAGAGCATGTCATTAGACACCAATGGTAAGGAAACAGAAGGACTATTCTTTAGGATAAATTTTCTGCAGAAAATAGTGCTGGTTTAAATTCCACTACAGCAATTTTTTTTTAATCACTAAATTTACAGTCTTCTTGATGGTTCATATCCATGTGATAAAATACACATTGATAGTATTATCCTTTGGTATCAAAATCTTAAACAGCATGCTATAATAAAAAAGATATTTTGAAAAGATAATCCAGTTCTATTATTCATATAATTTATAGTATGTAAACATGCTAAGGATTTTTTTATATATTGCCTAAGAATATAAACTACAGACAATCAATGGAATCCATTTTACACATTCAATAATATGTGATTTGGGCCTATGGTACTTTGATAGAATTTCACTAGATCAGATATTTCTCTCTTAATAAAAAAGAACAGTTAAGTAAATCTGATTATAGAAACTGTGTCAACATAAGCGATTGGCATTGCAAAAACTAGAAACCTGTGAGTACTTTGGTATTCCAAATGGTTCTTCCCTAACGCAAGTGAACTTACATATATTTAATAAACTATTTGCTTCATGGCACTGTCAATAGTAATGTATTCCCATGTACAGAAATAGGCTATTACAATTATGTTATAAAATGGTCCAACTTTTCATCCTAACCAAAGGTGTATTAAAAAATAAGTGAAACAATTATTTATTAAAATATTATTGCTAAATTTTTAGATAAATCCCAATGAGGAGTCAGGTAGATGTTTGATGGAACTAAATAGAAGTAAGAGATAGAAAGAAAACTCCCTATGAGTGGGAAACTGGATAGATGTCTATATCTGTGCATGAGCTGACAAGCTGTCTTGAACAACTGAGCAAATTTCACTAGTTCTCCTGGTAGTTCTGCAAACAATTAAATAATAATTAGCTAGACATATCTGAAAAAAGAAAATAATGTGTTTTTCAAAGCTAAAGATCACATGGATGAATTAATGGCTTTCTGACAGTGGATTACTAGCAAACAAAAAAACCTCATTTCTGGTATACGCTTAAAGGCAGTTTAATCACTTTTATTCATCTTATAAACCTAAAAAAAAATCAAAGCAAGAAATTATTTTATACTTTGGAGAGGAATTTTTCTGACCACTTGTGAGCAAATGAAGTCATTATGCAAACGCATAATCACGTTTGGCACAAGGAATTTACTAGAGTAGAAATATTCATTTCATTAGCTTATCACATGGTGCAATTTTTTTTCCAATGCGTGCTTCTGCTTATTATTAATAATGAATAAATCTAAAGTTCTATTTTGTGAAAGTCTCACAGCTGGCCCTTTATAAATCTAAAATGCCAATACCTATCAAGTGTTGTAGATATGCCTTAGTGAGAAAATTCCAACTGTTTTGGTCATCCTGTAATTTTTGTTTCAGAAATATGGTTTTAATAGGATTTTACTAGGGAAAACTTTGAGTGGTAACACTTGAATTTTAAAGTCAGACTTTAAATTACAAAATGAATGTGGGAAAATAGGTGGAATCTGTGCTGCTAAACACTCCCCATAAAGTTCACGCTCTTGAGAATATTTCTAGTACCACAAAAATATTCTCACAAGTGAAATAATGTTTCTTTGTTCCATGTTAATCAAAAGCCTCCAAGAGAGCTGTTTTTATAGATGAAGGAGGAAAAAAAATCTTTGAAAAACATCAGCCAGTCCATATATCAAACAGCACCGTGCCATTACAGAGAGAAAGAATCACCCTAATTGCTAACGTACTATAGAAAATGAGATAGAGGTCTTCTAAAGGTTGCATGGGCCCATCTTTAAATTTTCTTGTGTCTTGTCAAACAAACTTCACATGTGCCTATTTTCAAAATGTGATTTTCAGCTCTTCAGAACACCCTCCATGTCCAAAATCTCACTGTGCAGCAGGACTGAAATATAAAGCTATCTTTTTGCTCTGGAATCTTTTCTTCTGATCATAAAGTCTTAAAACATAAAGCTGGAAGGGAAATAAAAAGGTCGTTCATTAGGCCCTCTACCTCCACCAAGCAGGATCAAACTGCATGTCAGCTATTCCTGACATATTTCTCTGACTTCACTGTTAAAGCCTTTAGTAATGAAACCCTTTTGCAAGAATCTATCCCAATACTTATTTAACCTTATAATTAATTGTCACTCGCTGCGGTTAATTCGTTGCTTCTTGCTTTATCCACAGCAGACCACTTTAGGAGAAACATTTTAAATATCTGAAGACTTAACATGCTTCCTTCCTGTTTCATTTAGATTCAACAAAGGCTTAATCAGCCCAGTCCTTTCCCAGTTTCACAGGTTCCAATCATTTTGGCTGCTCCCTCAATGACGGTCTCCAAGACCCCATCGCTCCATAACCCAGCTCCAAGGTTCTCCCACATCTGAGTGGAAGTTATTGCAGACTCCGTTACACCTATATCACTCCCTACTGACATATGTTAGTATGACATTAGCTATAAATCAGGCTCATCTGTGATCAGTATCAGCCAAATTGAACTCTTGCAAAAGACGGTTGTCCTGTCCTGTGCCCTGGAGAAGAGATGCCCCCAGTGTTAATGCTTATCTCAAAGTCCAATCCCTGCTTGAAAGCACTTGCTGATTCTCCCAGGAGGATGCCATCTAGAAAGATAACGAGAACACTCTCTAACCTACTATCCAGCTAGTTAATTAACAGAGTTGACAGTGGACCTCAGAAAATTGCTGAATATAGTCTTTGAGTCTGAATTCATCTTCTAATGATTCATCTTGCATCTAGACTGTATTTCCTTTGCTTATGAAAATATCTACTAATGTAACACTATTTAATAACTTCTCTCTACTGACAATGGGTATTAGCCAGCCCTGGATCAAAGTTAAATAGATTTAATATATTTTTACAGGCCTGTGTTGACAACAACTTATCTGCTTTTGTTACTCTCCTTTTTTAAAGTACTTACAAATACTTGGCTTGATTTTTAGTTCCAGTATTTTTCCATGCATTGAAGCAAAGCTGACGCATCGATAATAATTCCTTTTCAGTCGCTTCAAAGATAGACACTAACTTTATCATATTGCACCCTTCTGGTGTAATATCCAGTGTCCCTGCTGTCAAAAAAAGAAGTCTATTCAGTTTTTCTCCTAGGCAAATTATAAATACTAACAAACTCTCTGCTTGGCTCTTGTTAGATCATGTCAATTAACTTGATCCTGTTAGATCATGTTAAAAAAAGAAGTTGTTTAATTTTTCACTTAAATCAGAATTAGATATATGGACTACATATTCTATATATTCTACATAGCTACACACAAGATTAATAAAATATTTGTAAATATAGGTTAAAAGGTAAAACAATAATGTTATATTTTAGGAGTTCCCAGGTAAGAGATAAAAAATGAGTAATGGAAAAGAGGAATAAATATGCAAGATAGAAGAAGGAAAAGAAGAATAGGAGGGGAAAAAAGAGCTAAAACTGACAGGAGAAAGAATCAAAAAGAAAACAGAAAGCATGACCAAGTAGTAAATTCTATAAAAAGTCTTTTAGGCAACAGAGAACAGAAATAGCCTCAGTCACATTATTACAGCAGAAAAAGAACAAAGAGAAAAAGAAAAGAGAAAAAGAAAAAGTGAGGAGAGAGAAGAGAGGAAAAGAGAGAGGAAAAGAGAAGACAGATGAGAGTGAGCAGAACAAACAAAGTATTATGAAATCTGGATTTAAAGTGCCTTTTAAAATGTAACCATAGTCAATATTCATTCTATAGGGTAAAATTACTAAGAAAAATGTTCAAAAATATAGTTAAAATAATTTCAACAACTTCAAATGTACTTAATTTTTGTTTTGCAGTTTCAGCTAGTGTATTATTTCTCATTTGGATACAATAAGACAAATTCCCCAAATTAGCACAGCTTCACCAAAACAGAGAAGAAAAAGAAAGAAACAGATTTAAAGATACCAAGGTCACTCTTCCTTATGTTCCTTGGCCACACTGCTTCTGAATTCCTTACACCAGCAGAGCTGGCAGAAATATTCTGCTTAGCTTCTCATTAAGCAAAGGACTACTATTGGCTTACAAAGCTTTTTCTGCTGGAGAAACAAGCCCTATGTTTGTTCTTAGTTTTTTCTTTGCTGCAGCCATATTTAAAATACAGGGAATTATTTGGAATTAAGAAGGCTGTCGAATTTACACTTAACACATGATATGCAATAAAAAGTTGACATATGGGTGTATAAATAATTATGCATAGAAAATCATGACTCTTTTATATATTCCAGGCATCAGGTGTTGTAGCCTGATCTTATACTCTTTCTGTGGAAAGCTTCCCTCAAATTTCTGTGATCCCTATACATCTATAAATCATTACTAAAATATTTAGCTTACAACCTGCATTTTTTTCAGGTGGGTGGTGGGGGTTTTTTTCACATATCCACATTTAATGGAAATTTCCAGTAGTCCTGAAATAGTGTTTTGTACAGTCCCCCAGCCATTGTACTTGGCAGATCTTTGATGACATTGCTGTTGGCATTTTGAAAATCATCCAGCAACTTTTGCAGAGTGTCTCTGTGTCCCAGAGAGAATGGGACACAGCATCCTCTCTGATGGGTGCACCATACCATCCTCAATCCCTAATACAGCGGCACCAAGCAGAGCAGGGTCTTATGCCAGATTCTTTTTATGTTGGTTTTACTTATTCTGATAAATAAACAAGAAAAGATCGAATGCAACACATGTGGAAAGGCAGCTCTTTAAAAATCAGTTAAGGAAGAAGAAAACAATAATTGGAAAACAGAGGTTATGAAGAAAAACTGAAGTTCTCCTAGATTACATCTGCCAATCTGAAAAAACAACATGGTTCCATTCCTGCCACCAACGAATGTGAAAGTGTTGTCTGCAGAGCACTATTTATCTGCTATGATGAGAAATCTGATTAGCAAGCACCAAGTAAATTAAGAACACAAGTGAGATTTTCAACAAAAAAGTAAATAAGGCAATAGGGAGGATATGAAGTTGCTGACACTGAATTTTTCCATCCAGCACTCCCTTCGTTTGAGCCAAAAGGCTATTTGCAGACAAATAACAAATGCATAAAGCCAAGTAATAAGTGTCATGTCATGATGTTGCTACATTGCTTTTTTGTGTGAAACAAAGTCCTTTGCAAATGTTAATTATGCTTCAGAAATCCTTTATGAAAAAATTATTTTTAAACAAAATTTAGAGAGGGAAGAATAATATCACACAGAAGTGAAACAGTACAAGGTCACACAGCAAGCCAGAGAAGTGGCCAATGCCTCAGTCAGTTCTCCTGCTCCTGAATTACAAGACATACGCAAGACACCTGAGTGACACAAATAGGAGTATCACAGAGGAGAAAAAATTAAAAGGACACTCTCAGTCCTCAGTTCTGTGAAATAGGATGGTCATTAATTACTACACCAAACTTCTCCATTTTGTACTGTGCAAAGGACTGTGCAATGCTTATTTTTCAGGTTCTTATATATTGACATTTACCCTCCTTTATTTTCCATCTGTACCAGCTTTACATTTCAGATTCAATACTGAGGACTCAAGGCAGGGGAGGGTGGGAATCTCCAGGGCTACGGCCATCAGCTTTTCAGGTAGATGTTAACATAATACTTGGGAAACTACTTGCAAAACTGAACATAACAAAGATAAGCTAAGAAAGAAACAATGAAATTATTTTAACATACACTCTGAAAAAGAATCAGTCACGTTTACTAACAGAAGTTGAACTAGCGACTTTCTCACATCTTCCTACTCATTAAGGCAAGTGTATGATTTGATATTCTGAAAAGTGCGATAGCTTGCTGATAAGCTGAGTTATGACACTGGTCATCATGGAAGCCGTTTCCATAGCAGCAGTTGCCATGCCACTTGAACACAGAGCACCAGCACAATTTGGGAAGAGTGCACTGTGTGCTGCACAGTACCAGCTTGCTCAAAGTTTGATGTCCCATTTCTTCTCCGCTTGCCAAAAGGAACAGGCTTTAAGTGAATTGGGAGATGTGCACCAGCCTGCCAGACTAAACCCCAAGTAATTACAGGGAATAGAAAACTACTCCAGGGCACATGCTCAGTTATGTGAATACGTTATTCAGTGTACACACAAGATATCTATGCATTGGCAAGTAGTACAGAGGACTTGCCATTGGGGCTATATGGGTTTTGGGGTGCTTACAGTGAATGAACAATGCAGTCTAACTGCAGTCTAACTCATGTGCTCCTGAATACAAACGAAAACGAAGTGAAAGGAGAGGATCACCAGAAGATTACCTTTGAAAGGATATGTTTGATCCAAACAAAAAGGATAATTTAGACACATCCCTAACTCCAGTTGAAACAGATCAAATTGCATTAAAATCATGTGAAAGCCCCTTTACTAGTGTATTGGAAACATTGTGAAGAAATCTCAAAACTCCACAATGGCAACATTTCACAATCAATTTAAGGTAATAAAAGCTGTGATGACTTTGTTTGGCAAGCATACTGAGACAAACAAATGCTTGAGGGATGCTAGACACACTTTCTACTCGAATTCTCCAATTTCAGATTCTCTTCAGCATTCAGTTGGGTGCCTAAGGAAGACAAAAAATATTGCTGCTACAAACTTTTGATGAAACTTTGTTCCTGTACTCCAAATTAACTATCAGGATACACAGCCTGTGATTACAAATCTTCTTACTGGAATTACTCACACCACAGCTTCTCAGAACACACAGTCTGTGTCAGAGTTGGATGAAAATAGAATGACTTTTCTGTGTTCCTTTTAAAATAATTGCTTGTTTTTTAAGGATCAATGTAAATTTGGGAGTGTCCGAAAATTTAATTCTGGAGGAGAGAGATCAAGATAGGAAAATAAAAAACAATTTATCTTGCACACGTATGCTGTGATATACAAACCATGTCAGTTCCTTCACCAGAAGTATTTCACTGCAGACAGACACCGTTCAAAATTAAAAACGATCTAATTATGCTAGTTATGGAACATCACTAGAAGCTAACCATCTTTTAGAGTAGGTGGAGCCTCCTACATCTGAACTGCATTAAGTAGGATGAGATGGACCTCCACAATCTGCTCTCTCCAACTCTACTCCTTGGGAACTGTCTTCTATCCCCTTTTATAGGGGCTAAAAATTGATGGGCGTTTCTCACGGGAGATAAGCAAGGAAATAGTTCTCTACTTCTATCAAGATTTTAATAATGAATGTCTGTCCCATGAAAAAAAAAATAAATCTAAAAACCCCAAACCTAACTAAACAAAAAAACCCCACCAAAATTCTAATCATCATATTTAGATTAGAAAATATTGTAATGAATGTTTATATATATATACACTAAACTTTTACAAGAACATAGCATGCTATTTATAAAGTGCTAGATTTGTACAAATACAGAGTTTTGGCAGTCATCATGAGCAATCATTTCCCTTTTCTTCTAATTTCTGGCCCTGACACTTTGAGGTGCTGAATGCTCAGGCATCTTGTGGAAAGTTTGGACAAACATTCTTAGCTAGATCCTTCCAGAATCAGGCTGAATGGTAATTGCCAAGTAATCCTCCTATCCATCCTCCTAAGCTACTGTGAAGCTGTACGCTGCTCCACAGAACCTATTTCATCTCAGTAGCAGCAAACCAGATTTCTTCTGCCATGACCTACAGTATATCTTTGCTCTTTGCCTCCTCCCCACTTCAACCTGCTGATCTGAGAGCCTGTCGAACTAGGAACCCATCTCAACAACCAGACACCTAGAGCCGCCTTCTTCCTCTCTGCACAGTGGGAAGAAAAAGGTTGCATCGCTCTACTGGATACCTCAATAACTGCTGAGGTAGGGCTTCAAATCTCTCCCACTGGCAGTAAGGAGAGCATATTTAAATTAACATTAAAAACCAAATTAAGTTACTAATGCACTGCAGAAAGCCTTTGGGGTTTTTAAAGCTTACTTTTAAACTGAGTGGAGAGAGGGGGTTCCAGATTTTATTATTCCCTGCCCCAGTGCACCGGTGTGTGGAAATCAGCTTTCCTGCCAGGAAAGAAGCAAAAAGCTGTGGGACAAGGCAGACAGTGGAAAAATATACCACACATAAAAATGTGTGATGTTTGCTATAATCCCTAGGAAACCAAAAATGACAGTATCAAGTCAGATAGGGACTTCTCTTTGTGAAGCAGCACCCTTTAATATCAAGGAGCAGGAGTGTCTGCTTTGAGGTGGGATTGAGGGGGGGAAACAGAGTCTCCTGTGCAAGGGGGAAAAGTATCATCTTGGTATCTTCAAAGGTCATCCTTACTGAGCTTTTTATCAACCGACAACTTTCTAAAAATAATGCAGCAAGTAGGATCACTATCAGAGAAAGGTAGAAAATAACCCTAACGTTAGTGTATGCTGCTCAGAAAGTCATTCCTAGATGTGCTAAATTTATTGTGCTGTTGAACATGATGAAGTCTTCTAATTAAACAGTAAAACATCGAGAATGTGATAAATTGAATCTAAATGGGGCTTATATTAGCCAGTTTTCATTGTGTATCTATAAATGCTTCTATATACAGAAAAGTCCAAAATCTGTAATAATTAACAACTTGCTTGGCTTCCCTGTTGATGTTCCTGTTTTGTTTTGGGGGTTTTTTTTTGTTTGGTTGGTTGGTTTTTTTTTCATTGCATTGACATTTTTAAATGGAATCAAGTTTGAATGACATAGAAAGAAAATTCTGAACCAAAGAGTAGCAACCTTGCCTCTCAGGTACTGATATTTTCATAGCTACAACATATTTACAGATGACCCAATATTTTTGGTGTAAAAGCCTGACCTTTTGTAAGAAGCTACATGACTTCAGATTCCAGCAGTTTCAGCTGGGCTTTGTAATACGTGTGTTAACTAATCCACCATAGGCAGACAGCTACACAGTCATGCTTGTGAGAATGGGAGACGAACCCGGAGACATCAGCTACCAAAGCACAGGAGGTTATGCAGGCTATAAGGGGTTCCAGCACAGCTAGTCACAGACATCTCAAACACTGCCTTTACTGAAGTTAGGTCTCTCAGCCTGCTTTGCATTAAAATATATACATATATTTTATTTTTTTTAATATATAAATATATGTATATATA
>KZ505667.1:1132869-1297383 GCA_002844005.1 Limosa lapponica baueri | reverse complement strand
TTTTTTTTTTTTTTTTTTTTTTTTGCAGGAAGGGCATAGGTTTAAACAATATTGTTTTCTAGGTGAAAAACAGACCTGCAATATGCTTTAGGCTGAAATGTGATTTGCTTTGCATCAAAAAGTAAAAATTGTAACAAAGACAGCTCTAAGGGGTTGCTTTGAATCTGTGATGTTCTGCTGAAAATCAAAAGAAATCTTCATTGTAATACCCAATTCCTGCCGTGAAGGATCCACAGAACACATTGTGCAGAACTGACACAGATGAAATCTCTCTGAAGAAACATTTACTAGTTCAGCCAACAAGCCCTTCATGTTCCATGAGATTCAAATGGTTTAAACACGGCATTTTCCTTCACTATTTTTGATCTCCAGAGCACTTTATCTAAGGAGGTGGCTGTGACAGAGGAGCTAGCTCTTGAAAATAGCCTTTTTTTATCACCTCTCTGACAATAAGGAGTTAGTTTGTTAAAAGATTATGGGTTGTTTTTTTTTAACTACACACTCACAGAGAAACAACATTTGATTGGAAAAAATAATTCCAATGCTGAAAGGCAAATTGCCCATAAATTCAAGTAGAAAATAGATGAGGTCCTGAAAGTAGTTTCCATGGAATCAGTAAAAACTACTGACGTAGGAAATAAAACTCTGTTCCAAAAAGTAAAGTCATTTTACCCAAGGGAATTGTAGACTTCATTGATGCCAAAGAGCATAAGGAGGTGATGACCAGACCATTCTAAGAAGTCCTGACCAGGGACACAGTATCAAGTGGTAAGACTGCGGGTGAGACAGAAATGTTTAAGATTCTATTTTCTCTTTATTCCCATGAATCACAGAGGAGCTGATTAGTTATCAGCAATAACAGCCTTTCTCCCTGAGAGGGGGACTATACAGGAAGCATATGCTCCAGGCTATTTATGAGAATGTTGCCAGAAACGGGTGTAACATTTTGAACACGGTGACCTGCACCTTTAGATTATAATTGTATGTGAAGTCATAAACTAGTCAGAAAGGATGTATAAGAGAGACATAGAAAGGAAATACAATAAAAACTATTAATACGTGATAGTTTCCAATCCATTATTTTCTCAGGAAAAGAATAAAACAGCATATTACAGAGCTCTTGGAGTCCACATTTAGTTCCTTTCGTCAGGAACAACTATTCATCTCAAATTTCTGTTTTATCTATTGTAATGACAAACATCTCATCTAGCAGCCAAGTTAATATTTGCTCTAGAGGTAGCTATGTATCTCTGGCAATGATTAGGGAATGACTGGGATATGAGAACTGCACTACAGGGTTCTGTGTCAACAGGGGTTGTCAATGCTTATTTCAAGATACCTATGGACTGTTTATCCATTTCTAATATCCCTCAGAAAAAACTGTCAATGAATTTGTGCCAATTTCTTCACAGTTTAGGGAGTAAACTTCATAACAGAGTAAGCTGAGGTGAGACTGCTGAAATGCAACAACATTTAAGACTCGGCTCGTATTCTCCTCTGTTATATCAGATATACAAAACTATTTCTTATATAATAGTATATTAACATATAGAATATTAACTACCCATTTCTTTGTCTTTCCTCTGAAACACCCCAGATCTACTTCCTCCCTGGACCCAAGGGTCACTACAGCTGCGAGTATTCCATGCCTATAACTATAGTTTCTCTGGGTTTATTTTCTGTATTATCCTTCTACCTATATCCTGTCCAAATAATATAACTGACTAGGTTACTAGACTCAGTTTCTAATGACAGATAGGTTTTAACATCCAAATGCTAACATTTAGGTCCTTGCAGAAAACATTAATTTTTACTTGGTTTTCAGATCAGCAGTGAGTACAATTTAAAAAAAAATAAGAAAAAAAAATGTATGTAAAAACCTTAAAGAGTCTAACTTATGAAAAAATGAAAGACATTTTAATAAACCTATACATATTTCTGGATGGATTTGTCACAATTCAAGTGCTTGTTAGAGAGCCCTGAAATTGTCATTCATTTGATTTTCCATAGAAAACTCTTATCCTACTAAAATTATATTGAAGTACCAGTCAAAAATCCATGAGTTGTTACACATCAGAAGTGGCTGTGGTTTCTTTGCCAGATTGGATGATCAGCTGGCACTACTGTCTGATCATATGGACTTCTGCATAGGAAAGCAGTATTCGTTTGCACAAATATGTTAAGCAAGACTTTTAGACATAAAACTACAAATAGCATTGATGTGATGTTTAGCAAGGAGGAGTTCTCTGTTAAGACCTTCATTCCAGTTACTTATTATGGAAGAAACAGATGGAATTCAATTTTTGCCCAACTGTTATGAACCATGAATATCTTTTCAATGCTGAGGGAGTACAAAGATGTAACAAAACAGTCTGGAGACCAAAACATAAAATATGATTCAACATGCAGAATAAATAAAACCATACCCTGATTTGTTGATTCCACCATTACTTCCTCACACATACTAGGCCACCAGCTTGCAGTTTTAGACTTTTGCTGCAACGTATGTTCTGGTATAATAATTTCAATCCAATTAAAAGCCTTAATTCAAAGCCACTGAAATCAATCAGCACATCTCCTTTGAAGTAAAACATTTCATTTGCCCTAAGAAATCTGATCTTCAGGTCTTTGTTTGCCATTCTCGCAGATGGTCTTTGGCTTTAACATCAGATTTCTTACTTGCCTTTCATACTGTTCTGCCATAGCCACTTTTTCTTCCAAACCTTTCCTCTAATTGAGGATATGAGCTTTCTTGTTTACTTCTAGTGGATGAAACCCATCCTTCATAGTAATTATACTTTTCTTTTTGGGGTTATTGTAGTTTCTGGTACTGTCAAAGCAGAAATATTTAGTTGCAACACCACTGCATGCTTTCCATGTTACCTGTGAGAACCAGTTGCATTAAATGTGGTTTAAATTTTCAGTCATTTAAGTGGGGGGAGGGGGACGACTAAGCTAAAAAATATGTTCACAGCTTGTTTTCTCCATGCTGAATCCTTCTCCCTCTGAAGCCACTTGGAGTTTTGCCACTGATTTAAATAGGAGATTGATAGGGCTCTAAATCAACTTTTTCTGAGATGTGCCCCGGTGGTTTTTTTTTAAACGTCACCCTGATTATTTTCCAACATTTTCTTCTACCATTCTAGAATACAATATAAATCAGAGAACTTTCTCTTTGTTGTTTGTCACATGTTTTCCTGGAAAATTCATAGAGGGGATTTAAAGGAAGAACATCAGCAATACATGCAAGATGTGTGTACACATTTTTCTTTTGAACTCACATCTAAGGTGGTCTTCAGTACTCTATGATTTTTCCTATTGTACGCGAAGTGACTCATTCAGACTTTGGCACTGTTCAATATTTTCCTGCTGTTTGAAAAAAGGAAAAAAGTGAGTGTGAAGAGGCCGATGCAGACTGGCTCCATCTGCGCTTCCTCACTGGCTCCTGGGCTGTCGGAAAGTCAAGGACAGCCAATGCTCCCGGTGTTCCAACATCACTCGCTCTTAGCAGGCCATTGTTTCCCTAAACACTATTATTGTTTCAGGTTGTCATTTAAAGGAGATGTTACATTTACGGTCACTTCAGAAACGCCAGGTTGCTCTGCCCTCAGAAGTGGTGTTTATAACTTCACCTTTTGCGGAGGATGGCTGGCTGACACTGCTGCCAGCTGCAGTTAAAGGTAAAAAAAAGCTCTTCTTTTACATAGTGACTGTTAGGTTTTTTATTTCCCCTCATGCTCTATCCTAAGCTGTGAGGTTTGCATAGCCACTGCAAAGAGGAATGTTAAGTTCCTTTATAAATTAAAAGATGTTTCATAGCTGAGGTTTGGAGGAGCCAGGAGCGGAAATTTCTGTGAAGCTACAGAAAGGCTTCTGCAGCGAGTAGGCAATCAGAGCAAAAGAATTTGTTGAATCGCTGTATAGATCATTAGTTAATTATAGGTCTTAATCATCTGCATATTGCAGAAAAAAAGCTGTGCTGCAAATCAGATCTACTCAGCCAGTTTACAGACTGACATAAAACCAAGAAGAAAATGTATGGATACTTCATAATCATCTCTTTAGTCTGGTGGCACTGCTGCACATAATGATATTGTGAAAGCGAATCTGATGCATGTGACACAACTTTAATAACACTGGGGAAAACAAAACGCAGATGTTCCCAAAGTTAAGGAATTTCTAAACAAATGTATAGAACATTAAAAGAAAGATTAAAAAGAATTTACCATCTGCAGTAACCTAAAAGAATAATAAACCTTACAACCTGAGCTGAACACTTAAAATGCATTTGTATGCTTTCAGAATTGCTGTGCTGTTTTGGAGAAGAAAAAAAAAAAAAAACACACCACAACTTTTTCCAACAATCCCACATTCATCAACTTCTCTTATTAGCATAGGTTCTTGCCACACTTGGCTCACAGGTGCCAGACCACAGCACAAGCCAGCAGTTGGAGTCCTTCACCCAAGGACTTTCAGCTGCTGTGGAGCACCCATTATGCCCAATTTAGTTCTTCTGACACTTATACTCATTCTCAGAGGAAAAAAAAAAAAAACATAAATTCATACGACATGAAACATAATCAAAAAGAATAAGATTCAATTCCTGTTCTGGGAGACTTATACAATACTCAAGTTACGACTTTCTAAACAAGTTTTGGGAATTGTCTGTGAATGCCCTCATCCAACACTTAGTGGTATCACGGGGAATTCTTCCAGTCATCTGAGACTATTTTATTTTTTTAAATAGGGACAGTCTATATCAAATTAAATCACTTTGGTGGAAATCTCATGTGGGTCATTATGAACAGTCTTCTTATGATGCTATTTCTTTCCCTTTATTTTTGTTAAGCAAGTTATTTCTGCTCAGTAGAGTTGTGTAGCCTATTACATGATGCAGAGATGTGAGACAACTATTAAATGAGGCTAAAAATCACTTGCTCCCTACCACAGGGGTCTCTGTTACTACCAAGTATGAATAACATAAATATCTGTATCATCTATAAATCATACTCAGTTGAGAAAACCCATTGAATATTCAAGTTGAATTAACTCGTGTCCACAAATTACTAAAAAGCGTGCAGCCTACAAGCCTAATCATGCAACTGAGCAGTGGAAAACTGCCAGCAAGACAAGCAAAGGCAATGAAATCGAACAAAATTTGTTTTTGAAGTTACCACAAAATAAGCTTCTGGATTTGTATTATTGACGAAAAGATATAAAACTACAGCTGCCAGCTCAGGTAGCTGCTGGGAAGACCCATGTGACAGCGGGGCTGTATGACAGAAACTGCCTTCATCATTACTAAGATGACACCAATTGTCTTTATGGCAGTTAAATTCTGCAGCAGACCCCCTCACGCTCTTTCTGCAAAGCATTTGTTTTCCAAAATAAAGTGTGCTCCAGAGCTAAGATAAAAGAAATGCATGAACACATTCACTAGTGTGTCTTTCCTTGGACTGGGATTCACAAACTCAAAAGGGGATGGATTTATGGTTCTGGAATAGTTCAGGGCCCTCTGTTGAGCTCAAATTCAATAAGCAGAGGAAAACGTTGATAATATAGGGAAGACAGACCACTGGCTTTCCAGAAGCAGGAAATCTTTTCACTTGCAATAATTTCCAGGACCTGGTCACACTGGAAATGTAGAAGGCCTGTGCCTGAAAGGCCTCTGCTCTTAGTTGCAAGTGTTAGGCTGAGCCACATGATGCTTTGGTCTATACAGAAGCTGTCAGTTTGCTTTACTGAACTGTCCACTTCCACCTTCACTTGCTTTTACTGCAGCTGAAGGGGTAACCAAGGCATGTTGGTTTGTGCATACAGGCCACCTAGGCTGTGTGCTCAGTGCCTCTTGTATAGAGTTTCTTTGCATTTTCTGATTGCCATATCTGCTAATTTTTCATCATGTATTTAGATGCTTAGTGTTTTGTGGCAGGAACCATCTGTTTACTGTGAAGAATAGCTAATGAAACAGGTATCCCATCACTGAGACATCTGGTTGTTACTTCACTATTAACTACAAAGAAGAAATCTTGATTTTCATTTTTTAATATAAAATGTGTTATTGCTTTTTATTTTGTTTTGTGTGGGTGGTTTTTGTGGTGGTTTTGCTTGGTTTTTTCTTTTAAGATCTCTAATGAGACAAACATCACACCTTTGAGAATGGCAAAAGTCACCGTAAAAGAAGCTTGCTTTCCTGCTTCAAAAGCACACATTTATATTATCACACTACTGGATATTATGTAAATAATTATTATGTAAATACTGGTGACAGGGATCCAAGCTGAAGAACATCAGAAATTAAACTGCTTTCTGACCCCTCCCTCTTGCATAAATGTCTTTGAATTTTGTCTTACAATGGAAAAGGGTGTGAAGAACAATTTTCAATAATAAAGAGGCAATATAGTCATGAGGAAGCCAGGGGTTCTTTTCTGAGTAAAGTAACTAGTGGTCTGCAACAGGCCAGATATCTGAATATAAAGTAATTAGAAGATTAGTGGCAAGGGGGAAAATATGTATTTAATGGAAAGGAAATATGTATTCTGGTCCAAATAATGTGTCCCTACAAATTTACACTGTCTAGCTGATGCACTAGAATTAGATTAACACAACATTGCTCATTTCCAAGTGCAAAGCCTGCGTGCAGAAAATGCTTAATGACAATACTAAGAGGAAACTTGCTGAAGCAGTAAGACACAGATGGCCAGAATTCAGTACTGCAACACCACAGGAGTCAAGTTGTGCTAAGGCTGAGATGAGATTTCCCTGTGCACTGATCTGCTCTGTAGAGGACAAAGAGTGATTGTGCCTACTCTGGAGAAAAAAGGAAACATTAGAACAGCTACGTGTAGCAGATTTAGGGATGGAGAAGTGCCAGAAGAAGGTTCAAAATTTGTTTCTCTTGCCAATAATGACCAAGCAGATTGAACATTTTAACATATAGATATTATTCTACATGTAATTAAAAGAAGAAAGAAAAAAAAACCACTCTAAAATCTCTATTAAAAGACCCTGGTGACAAGGAACATATCAATAAATTATTTGGTGCTGCTGGATTTATTGTGCAGATGCTTTGTGCCTTTTTTCCAAAGTAATAGTATGACATTGTCAAGATGCATAAATTTATTTTGCTCTCACCTGATATGAACAGGATTTAGGGTTTGTTTTAAAATTAAGGATATTATGAAGGAAGGGTGGGGTTAAGCACTAGGGAAATCAAAATCATCTCATTGGCTTTACTGCAAAGAAATTTGGATGACATTGGGGCAAGTCATTCAGTTTTAGTGGATTGGTTATCTACTTAATACTGAGATTAGCAAAATAATATTTCCTCCCGTCTGCTTTTGTGTGACTTGGGTATTTCACTCCCTTGAATCTAGTATTTTCAGCAATCCTGGCTTCTCCTAGCATAATAGCTCACAAACGTAAGCTGGAGACTTTAGGAATCATAATTCTAACAAGAGGCATGTTTGTAAACCTATCATTTGTTAGTAGATCAATTGGACAGCAGAAGAAAAATAGCTCAGAGGTGAGCGTAATAAGAACACACAGGGACTAATTTTTAACTTTTCTGTATGAACACTGTTATTTCCATACAGAACTGTCTGTGATATCTTTAACGACTGCACTGAATGCAGATGTATCATGTTTATCCTCACAGCAGGGTGGATTTGCTCAGCTGGCATGAGGCATTGCAGGTAATATAAAACAAAAATTTTTCTGGATTACAGACAGTCATACTAAAGATTTAAATGGTCCCATGAAATCAAAGTTGATAAGCAAGTTTGCCCTGCCATAAATCCTGAATACAAAATACAATTACGGCCACTTCAGAGCAACAGTTATTGCCCTTTAATGTCATTTTAGATTATTGAACTCCGTTTTTCAACTATGATCAGCGAAATAAAGTCTGAGGCAGGCAGAGGAGAAACAGTGCATTTACTTCGAAATGGAGAAGCAGAGACAACACAAAGTGTTTGAGCAGCACTTTCTGAGTAGTGGTCTGTTACACCTGCCATCAGCACATTTTCAGATGTGTTCCTGAACAAGGGAAAATGGCCCCAAGTTATTTACACACAATGTTAGAAGCACCTTAATAGTCTCATTTTTAAATGAGTGATATGCCAGTGTTTAACCTTTTTATTTACTACAGAGATGAAAGCACTTTGGTTCCATAGACGTAGATATCTATATCGCATAGACATTTTAGAATACAAACTTTCTGTAGGTTTCCTGTCAGTTTTGTCAAGAAGTTATTCAGAAAGCTATGAAATGCTTTATTTAAAGTGTCACTCAAAATCACATGAAACTCGCTGCTCCACTACAATCGAGAGACTTCTCCTCCTATCCTAAGTTGAAGCCTATATTCCCATACCCATTCTGGGTGCTGCAGATTATTAATACTTCATCACAGAAACTTTTATAAAATAAGTTCTACAGCCTTACAGAACTAAATTGAAGACAGTTAGAATGAAACATGGAATTAAACCTATAATCCATATTTGATTGTAAAATTTTGCAGTTGTCTTACTCAGCCTGCTGAGCTTTCCAGTGCTAGACCAGAGAATATGCTGGGGACAGTCAGCACTGTAATAAAACATCCAGACACTGAGAATACGTATGTGCCTTTATGATCTGCAATTTTGAACTCATTCAAATCCCAGCAAAGGTCATAATCAGTGTTTTATCAGTACTGGCATTCACTCAGCTAGCTGAAGCTTCCGTCAGCATTAATGAGGTCAAGTTCTTAACAAATGTAACAAACAGAAAAGTAACATTTAAGGAGATTTAAATACGATGTATCTACCTACCTAAATTATGGACCTAGATAGTTCATGGTTAGTTGTACACTGAGAAAAATTCTGAGAAAGGAAAAGGTATAAGTAAACACCAAATAAGGTTTTTTGTTAGTGTAAAAGTAATTCTCTGAGTTAACAGGTTTGTGCTGTAAGATACTGCTCTCGTCTGATGCTCGCTTTCTCACAAACTCAGTGCCTTGCTTGGCTACCAGCAGATCCTCCTGCCCCTAGGGCTCTTCATCGCCTTAGCAAATACAGCTTCAGCAAGCTCCGTGCTGATGCGTGCACTGCCTCTGTCCTTTGCTTTTTATTGCTCTTAGGTTACACAAATAGTGTGATGTCCCTCTAAGAAAGCAGCCTTTAAAATCTATAACATTAAACACTTTTCACACAACAAAAAATTTATGTGGATGGCATGTAAAAGCTAGACACAGAACAAGACAGAAGTATATGCAATTGATACATTGTAAAGATGATGATGACTGGGTACTTGGATTTTCAAGTAATAGATCAGCCAAAAAGTACCAGTTTTTCAGATGGGGAGAAATAACTGGATTGTAATTATGATAATTTGAGCAACTTATATAATGATTGATCCTTAACACATATTAATGCAAAATACGTGCATTTTTGCTATGGTTAATTGTGCACTGTCCTTGATCCTCAAGCTGGGTCAAGACACTATACAACACTGCAAGTTCTAAGACAGCTAAGAATTAAACTGTAATTAACACTAAATAATCTCATACTACTTAAAAGCCAGGGCTACCAAAACTGCAACCTTCAAATTCTTTTTACAATGCTTATACATGGCCATTTTAGTTGTGCTGGTTCTCAGCAGAACCAACTGCTCGCCACAGCTGTGGCAGCCACCAAGTCCCTCCCAGAGATGCCAGAAACAAGGGTCTGCACTAGGGTCAGTCTCAGGGGTACCACATCACAGCCATCATTAGGGGTAGTGAGAGCCTACTTTTTACCAGACAGAGAGGAGATGCCAGCTGGTAACAGAGATAACAGGTATCCCAGCTTCACACATGACCTGCAAACCAAAGACAGACGGTCAAAAAAGCCCACTTTTCAGCTCTCTGACACATAAGAGGGAGGCCAGGGTTGCCGTTAACATCCCGGCCAGCAGCATTTGGCTGTACCACCAGCAGAGCTGTGCTGGGACTAGAAAGGGCTTCTTACATGTATGCCAAAACCAGGATTCATTGAGCAGGCTTGGCATCCACAAGCTGCTCTCATGATGAGCAAAGCCAGATGCCAGAGACAGAAAGTTATGTTGCCTGAAATAATTGTCAGAAAAGTCAGCTGCATTAGTCCCCCTCAACAATTCATTCAGTAATGGTGCTGAATTCTCCCTGGTTGTAAGCTTGCAAACACCAAGTGCATCCTGTAACTGATATTGAACGAAAAGGTACCATGGCACAGATTACTTTTGTTATAAGGCCCTTAGTCTAAGTCCAAAATATTAGATACATTCCATGAAAATCACTCTGGGAAATGCTGTTCACAATTAAAAATCCAGCCAGTAAAAAAATTTCTTGTTTTCTATTCCCAAGAACCTCTCAGAAATAATTATAAACAGTTTATAGTGTTGTGACTATGGACAATTGAATTCTAGAAGTAAATTAATCCAAGACTTTTTCTGATCATAGATCACTGCTTCCAGAATCATGCAATCTAATAAAGAAAAGGGTACATACAACTGAATGTGGCTATACCACATAATAAGTTGTAACAGTAAAGACAGTACTGCTTTCTCCACTGTTCGTAAAGCCTTCCTTTAAGCAGTCCCAGCTCTGAGGACACCATATCTTGTTTCATAACCCCTTAGAATATTTTTTATTTCCACCTTTTTCTGTGATTCAGATTTTTCTACTGAAAACAGGGTGATAGTTTAAGTAAAAATAAGGTTGGTTTCTTTTTAATCTGTTTTTGAGGTTTCTTCACTGTCACACAATGATGTGTATAGATTATTTACAGTCTATAACTTTCGAATACTCTCAGACACAGCTCAGAGGCTGAAAATATCTTGAAAGCACATTCACCAATACATGGTAAAACCAACAGTTTAAGACCTGCTGCCTGGTGGCTTTGAACAGGCTGAGAGAACTGCAGTTTCAGCAGAAAAACTGAAGTCATTCTCCTATTGAAGTGATAGTATTAAAAATAGATGTCTTGCAGTGCACCCCACCAGTCCTGTTCAGATGTCCTTTGGTCACCTTTTTAAAGGTGACCATTTAGATAGGGAAGAGAATTGACCAGACTTAAGGACACACAAATGGGCTGAACGTGCAAAATTAAGTGTATGTCTGCCTGACAAGCTATTCTCCTGTAAGGAAGAATGAGTGACTACTGTCTGACATTAACCATTGCTAGAAGCATCAATGTGGAATAATTGAGAGTCTTTCTGAATCATCACAGTCAATCAACAAATAACCAACATACTTCTCTGAGCCATGTTAATTCACAGGAATTGATATTTGGACATTTATTTAGATAGATGCAGATGACAGAACAGGAATTCTTTAAACCAGTTCTACCTTTGTTTGAAGGTGTATTTACTTGGTCAATAAGATAGAATAAGACTATTATTAATAAATCACCATATTCCCTTGGCTGGCTCCTGACAAGCTAGTATGTTTCAGTGTTGCTGTTCTCCAAGTTCCCATCTTTTCATGATTATTTTGCTCCCCTGTAATCTTTCTTACTTTCTTCTGGACACCCTGGGAAACGTCTGGATTTTGCATGATTAAAGTTAATGGGAGCTCTGCCATCAGCTCCAGTGAACATGGGATCATGCTCTGTGCCAAATTCCATAAACCTTCCAGTAAGCCACAACACCTGTTTTCCTTCTCCTTCCATGCCCCATTTCTCTTCATTGCACATTTTTTTCTCTGCTCTGACACCTATTAATCCATACACTCTATTCAATCCATCATATTCATCTTTCTTCAGCATTTATGTTATTGTAGCTCTATGGCTGGAATTAGTGGGAGAGTGTGAACTCACTTATAAAAGTGCTACTTTTCATACTGCCAAAATAATGTCAGTGCATCACAGAACACAAGTCCAAAATGGTATGCAATATCTTTTCATGCATCTTGATCTGATTTTAATTTTACTTCCAGTCCCACTTGGAAAATCACCACCCTATACATTTATTTCTAAAATGTTCTTATACCCAAGTGTTAAATCTTTGCCATTGTTCAGTTTGTTGAATTCCAGCCTCCTCCTTCCTAGCAAATGTAATGAATGTACTTTATTATTTCTGCCAAAATGTTTCAATATTTAAACTTCAGTAGTTCTTCATTTCTTGTGCTAAAACCCTCCCCCCTCCCTGGAATTTTTAAATACACGTTTTCTAAAAACACCTATTGAGACAAGCAGAACAAGTGAAACTATCTTAGGAAAGCATAGACCTTCAGCTTTAGATTAATAGTGACTAAGCAGAGCGAAAGCAAAGACGATCATTTGGGAGCGATCACTCGGGTCAACAGTCTCAAATACGGATTAATCATGGGGGGGAGGGGAAAAAAAAAAACACTTTGGGAACAGTTGGTTCCTTATTGAAGCAAGACCTACTACTCTGTCTCTTTAGCATATCCTCTCATTTGTTAAGACCTTTCATTAGTTGTGTGAATGTAATCCACTACTTCATCTCCAAAATGCGTGACAGGCCAAGCAGCAGGTGAAGGACATCCTTTATTCAGCTCTTTCTGACTTTGACTTTATTAGAGTGATACATCATTCAGGATTCAAATTAATGTCTATCCCAAGAGACGTATTGTATAGCTCGATATTTACTCTAAAGTGTTCTTTGAATTTGCTGTCTATAGAAACAAAGTATACTGCCATTATCAGAAAATTTATCTTCCCCTACTGGAGACTGTTCTGTGAAACCCAGGCTTCTACTCCTAGTAGTTTATAAGATGTAACTTTTTTCCCCTTCCACATTTTTCTTGGGGAAAAATAAAGTCTAAGCAGCTAAAGTGCTAAGTAAAGAGCAAAATATTGTATGTCCATTCAAAATCTAGCTAAACAGACAGAGTTCAGAGTACAATTGCTAAACACTTGTTGTTCACTCACTGCTTTTATAAGAATTTAGGACACTGCTGCCTAAGAGAGGCAATTACATCAAATATTTTATAAGAGTACCACTGGAGCTGATTTTTATCTCTTTGTCACTAATTCCCAAATACAAAATCAAGCAGTTTAATCCAATCCAACATCAGCATCAGATTGCTGGGGTCTCTGGTAAAGTAACCTAAACTGATGCATCAAAGAAATTGCACTGCAATCTTGTTGCCTCCACTGTACCATACTTCATTTTTAATCAACTAACAAATGACATATTATCATTGTTTCTTCTCCTGAAGATTGGACTCAAGACTAAGAGAAGCAAAGTAGCTCTGAAGCACTTGAACCAGAGCTAAGAGTTTAAACCACAACATCCACTCAAACAGAAAACCAGGTAGGTAGATACTTATCAATTTCCACCAAGTAGATGTAAAAGCAAAGTACTGAAGCACCACCGTCAAATGCAGAAAAGAGAGTTTTCTCCTGAGCAGCCCAAGCAGACCCGAGACCCAAAATACCATGTTATTAGCTAGCACTTCACAGCAATACTAACACTTTCGCAGCTAACCCCATTACCATTGACTGGCTTCCAGAGCTGCTGTTCCTTCCCCATCATCCAGATCGGGGCACCATTCACTGCAGATGCCCCGATGTGACTACATGTGTTGTTCTGTGTTGGTTTTCCATATCTTAATTTCTATTAACAATTCTTCTTTTCAGCCCTCTGTTAAGCACCTGATTCTTTTCAGTAATCAATATGTTTAAAATTAAATAGGGGTTTAAGCTTTTGGGACATTTAAAAGTATGTTGGATAGTACTCAAGTTATTTTATGGGCATAGACATTGGGAAACACGTTTTTACTATGCTATTTTATCCAAATAAATCCTTTATAATTAAAGATTATATTTTTAGGGATTATTTTTCCCCTACCTATAAGTTGGAAAAAAAAGAAGACAGTACTACAAATGTTAACTTTCTCGGCTTTTTTTTTTTTTTTCTCTTTTTTTTAAATTGATTGCAAGATTCCGTTTTAGATGTTATTAAACCATGGAGCACAAGATCTGCTTCAGGGTAAGTTTTATTCTGTGTCACCATGTTATAACATCGTAACTCTTGAAATATTTCTCATCTAAGTTTCTTTCTATTTTGAGGGTTTGTTCTGTGTAGTGATCAACATCCGTTTAATTGATATTCCTCCAAGCCATTAATCTACATTCATGCATACACACATACTATAAACCTGTGAGTTTATGGCAGTGCAATTTACTTCAGCATCAACTGAACTGTACAAAACCCACTTGCACATCAACGGAATCACCCATTGTGGATTGGTTTTATGTAGACAGGGAGTAAATCACCTGATAATCTAATGAGGATGGATTGTGTAAATAGTTCCACAAAGAGCAAATGTGCATAGATAGGGCAATAAATTGGAATGATCGATGGGACAAGCACCACAGTAAGATCAAAGATGTGAGGCTGCAGCAAGCTTTTTAATCACCAGACCTTGCACTGCCATTAACCACTTCCCATAAATGCTCTCTCAGCACTCTGAATTGGAGAGTTTCCACTGCTTTCTGCCTTACATCATTCAAGTTCAGTAGGATACAGCCTCCAGCAGTGCCAGAAACCAGGTGAAGTGCAAACGCAACTTCTCTGAAGATGTGCCTGCTTGAGTTAGGCAGCTCGGCATGCTGCTACATGAGGGTTTTGCCACCCTAGCTTCCTCCCAAACTTGTCTGCTGCTCAAAGTCTTGTCTTTCACAGGAAGAGTTATTAGCTGAAATTGTGACTGCACTTTTGGGAGACGAGGGCTGACACCTCCCCATCCCCAAACTTTAAGTGCTGTACTATGCTTTGTTTCAAAAATCACCATGGCTATTTTTCCAGAAGAGCTCAGCACGTGGAATGAGCACAGGATGCTGCCTGTCTCCCCTCGTGATCTTATCATTACTGTGTTTACAGTGCCTGCTGCTAGTCTTGGTTTTGTTGTTAGCTTAAGTTTCCCAGTTCTCCCTCTGCCTTAAAAAGCTGCTCATTCTCTATTTGGTGGTTTGGTTTTTTTTATTTGTTCCGTTTCTTTTTTCTCCTCTCCAGTGTTTAGAGCATGAAGATTAAAGATTCTCAATGAAATTTTTGAGCCAAACCTGAATGCCTGACTCACTTTGAGAACATAACCATTACCATCAGCTCGGGAAAGTTTTTTAAAAAATCTTTTTGGAAAAAAGTTTCCAAAAATCCCTTAGTTTTTCACTGCCTACTTAGTGTCCTCAGCCACATTTAACAGCAGTCTGACGTCCAGATACCATAGCCCTTAATGAGCTCATTCACAAGGCAGCCTCCCTGAGTAAGCTGAGACGTCAAGGCAAATGCAAATGCTCGAGGAAACAATTGCTCAACAAAGGGTTGCAGGATTTTCTCCGAAATATGCAGGTCAAATTACTGGAAACATGCAGGCAGAAATTATTACTACTTAGATTTTTTGAATTTGTCTTATTTTCAGGGCAATAGCCCTGTCTCTTTTCTCTCTAGGTATTTCAGTCAGCTGCTGCATCTTCTAGCCTTAAGATCTTTGCAGATCACCATAAACACTATGGGCATTTCTTACTAAATTAGTTAAGATTTTCTTTTTACTCCATTTTTACTCCAAGATTTTCTTTTTAATCCATTTTACCCTGGAAGACAGAAAGTCAGATAGCAAAGCCATGCAGTTTGAACATTGTCACTAAGCAGATGCAAAAGATTTGCAGTGGGAATTATTTGTACAACTGGTTTCCTTTTTGGAAACAGAATCCCATAATTAAAGAAAAATCCTTATGGGGAAGGCTTTGAACTTAAAGGAAGGGAACTACATCATCAACCAATCCAAAAACTTGATGGGCCAGTGTAAATCCAACTTAAACAGAAAACAAATACTTGGGACTGCAATCATCACCACAGTCTGGCTATATGTCTAACTTACAACAAAGCAAAGAAAGAGAAAATTCACGTCAGGTTTGTTAAGTTTCTCATAACAAACTGTAAACAGCAACAAAACAAAAACAAAATTTCAGCTGGAAATTGCAAAGCAGTAACAAGCTGAGATTCTGTAACTGCCACAGAGACTGAGCTGACACTCCACTGCAAAACAGTCATTTTAGCGTTTCAGTCATTCATGACTTATTAGATGCTTTTTAATTTTGATTTCTGTTGGGGAATTTGTGATCAAAGAGGGACACGTGCAAATTTTCATTTTTTTATCTCAGTAAGTCAGTCATTCTGGAATCAAATCAGTTTACCAGTGAAGCAAATTTTAATTTTTTATTTTCCTTTTGCTTATGAAAGCCGCTTGCATTTGCTAGCAAGAACTGTGAAAATTACTTATATGGAAGATTTATGTCTTGCGGCTAAACCAATTATACTGACCTTTCACTCTTTACCTAATATACATTCTTTACATGTTAAAATAAAAAAAACCCAACATATGGAATGACTCCTGCTTTTTTCCAACACCTGGAACTGTGCAGTACCTTATAAAGCCTGGAAATGATCTGATACACAATATTCCAATGACATAAGACTGTAGCCCTAAAATTATAGGGTGAAACAATAAGTCTGTACAGGTTGCTTTGCTTTTCTACATTCAAGTGAAGACCAATCCTCACTTGCAAAAAAAAAAAGTTAATTGCATAAAATTAATCTCTTTAATATATTAATCTCTTGCTCTATATGGAGGTGTGAACATATCTTTCACCCAAGGCTGCTAACCTTATACCTCAAAAGAATCTCTCACTCAGAAACCAAAAAGACAAACTTTGTGTTGAGACAAATCTTTGTGTTGAAGTGTCAAATCAAACAACAGATCTTAAAATACACATTCTAACCAGCTGTGGTTAAATACAGATATTTTAGTATGTATTTAATAGGCTTTAAAAATGCATATTTTTAACTTGCTGACAATATCACATAATGAAATGCCTCAAAGGCAAGATGCCCCATGGTATGTGGGGCATTAGGAATGGAGGAATTTATCCTGCAACCCCCTTCAGCAATCAAAAGCACCAAAAGGATTTATTTCATGGAGAATTTTCAACCGACTTTTATCTAAGGTCTTACTACCCGATTAGGGGAGGCATTTTCCATAAATTAATGAGTTAATTCAGTTTTCACTTTTGCTTTCTGTTACACTTTAAAAGAAAACCCTGAGGCTGGCAATACTGCAGTACATTGCAAACCCATGCTGGTTTGTAATAGAGGGCTGCATTCAGGGGTAGCTCCACTGTTGACCTCAACTGCAGGAGCAGGTTCCTTGCTAGAAAAGAGGCTCAGGAAGGAAGCACAATGCAGGAGCTTTCATCACATTAGAAGACAAGAAGGAAGAGGTACAGTCAGGTTAAATACATGACAGCAATTAGTCCTTGAAATGCAGTGTTAAGCATTCCTATAGTTTTAATGTGTATGCTTATGTTCAGATACTCTGTTGAGAAAACAAATAATTAATTGATCCTATGACAGAATCAAAGCAAAGAAAGAGTAATACAAAACCAAGCCCTCACAGGAGAAAACAAATTCAAAGAGTTCTGTTAATTCTCTGCAAGCAAATATATAAGTTCCTGATTGCTGAGAGTATGTTCTATACAGAAGCAAGGCAGGAGGAAGGAAAAGGTAGCTAAAAAAAGCAGATGGGTGGATAGGACGGAAACAATAAACAGAGAGAGAGAAAGAGACTGTTCTAGTGGGGGAAACACTAGAAGAATTAATTGGGAGATCGAAATTTAAGACCTTAGAAACAAAGTTGAACAGCTATATGAGATGTAAAAAAATATTTGACAGGATGGTTTCTTGAGGGACATATGGGATTATTGGTTGTTGCCTCGGGTTACAGCAGCTCTTCATACCTAGACACCAGAAATACTGAAGAACACCATCTGGAGTGTTCCACTAATCCTTCATTGACTAAAAACAAAAACCAGAATTTCACTAACTGAGGACCATTTCATTCTGATTACACAATAAAAAAAAAAAAAGCTGCAATGGGTATGAATTGAACCAAGACTTATTCTAAAAGTTCAACACAGTATATTAACTTTTTGTCTTATAATTCAAAAGCTGCAACACAGCAATTTCCCTGTTTGAATCTCGATGACAGCAGCACTACAAAAGAATGTATTAGAACTTCTGCAATGAGCTCAGGACAGCAGATCTCTCTTAAATTTTATTTAAATAGTATGTGAAACAAATACATAATAACAATTTTTTTAAAAAAAAAAACAGTAGAGGAAAAGTTTCTCAGTATATTACACCACCTCACTGAACATTCAGATGTATTAAACCTTTTTGTACCGGCCATATTTGAATGAGGCAATCACCTACTCACACAAATAAATAAAGTACTGTACAGTGTATGTTAAATCAAATATTATCACAGGCTTATGTATGCCTGGGCTAAATCCAGAAAACCACAACAAAGCCTGAGAAAAAGGTGGACCTGGAATACACATGCAACAGAGTTTCCTTGTGTCCCAGAAACATTACTGAGCTATTACACAGACTCTTGGTCATCGGAAAAAGAGGAAATGAAAAGGGAACATCTGCAATGTCTAAAGTATTCTAAAGGGAATATACGGGAAGGATGTTTCAAAGCTATTTGAGCTAGTGTCAAACAGGGATAGGAGATGCAAAACCTAATGAAGGATGTTAAACCACATGCTAACAGAGTTTACCTTGCATAATCATTATTAAGCTGTGTGATAAATACATACACAGTTCTGAAAATTATTAAAGAAAGGGCAATAAGCAAGAATCTAATTCAGTGGACCTCTACTGATCTAAACTGGCCCTATGTTTTTCTCTTGTGATAAAATATTTGCTCACAAGAAGAGTAAAACAGTTAAGGTAAAGCTATTACTTTGAAAAAGCTTGTACTACCTACCTCAAAGCATTTTTTGTTGGATTCAGTGGTAACCTCTTTATGCAAGTATTACATTGCCATCTAGTGTATGCAGTATATATTGTAAACCCCAGGAAACAACTACATTGTATATAGCAGCTAAATTTTCCCCTTAGCTGCCTTTCCTCAATGCTTTTTATCTTGCAGAAAGACACATTTCTTCCAGGCTATTCAATCAGAAGAAACATATGACTCAACATTGCAAAGAAATTCAGCACCATAAAGCAAGCACTACTCGAAAAGCAGCCACTCTATTGAATCCCATTCTGTTGTATTTAGTGGGTACCCCCACCAAAAGTTTGAGTATTTTCAACTCTTCTCATGCAGGAGAGGGTGCTTGGGATTCAGTGGTCCTCCCCTGGAGGGGGCTCGAGCCCTCAACCCTGACAGCAGCACAACCACCCCGCTCTGGAGCGACACTGGGTTGAGGAGAGAGGAACGATACCAATCTTTCTCATCCCGCTTTCTATAAATAAATTGTTATCAAGAAAAGTATGGCACCTAAGCTGCACTGACAACTCCCTGGATGACACGAAGGAACAATCCATGTTGCAGCAGCAAAAGACCTATTGCTTTAGGCCCCAGGTGGCCGCATGGGATTCTTCCAATCCTTCAGCAGGAACTGAGGTTTCCCACTGGCATGCCACCCTGTGCAGACTGTTAGCAGTTACATATCCCACTCTTGAAGACTATCCTTCCCTGAATTACTTGGTAAGAGTACCTGAATCCATGAGCTGTGAACATCACTAGAGGCACATCCCACCCAGGTTAACAACAGAAGACATTTGGGCAGTTGTAAGAGTGGAGCTTGGCCATTTTGAAGGACTGAGCAACACCCCACCACACTTTTGAATACAGAGGCCTCACTCCATTTTAAGAATTTGGGCTTTTAAACCAAGACCTCTGAAGCACACATTTCTCCAACCTTTATGGTGAGATTTCGCTCTTTTGGAAGAGCTCTTTCAAAACACAAACAAGCCCAGATCCAGAATGCAAAGGTTAACTCATAACACAGTCAAGGCTACAAAGGAACAAGTAAATGCACCAGCACTGTATTTGAGAGCCCCTGGCCACCAGGTTCATGGGAAGGCCAGTCTGGCACTGAGCACTCCCACCTTCCTGCCCAGTCCCTCCTTGGGCACTGGAGTGCTGAAGTGAATGCCAAGCAAAAAAAGAAAAAAATAGTTTCATGCTCACCTCATCTGCCAGTTCACCTGAGACAGAAACAGGGTCTCCACTGGAAAGAGAGAAGAGGAAAGAACCCTTACTGTGGTTCAGAAAGGGAAGTGATATCTCAAAACCATGCCTCTGCTTTCAAAATCAGGCTTTCCAGTTATGGAAGTGAAGAAGCTCCTTCAACCCCAACATCAGTTACAAATATTATGTTTTACAAGAACTGGCTACAGTTGTTCTTTCCAGTGCCTCACCATTTAAACAGGATATCAAGGGCCTGATGATATGTATAACCAGCACATTTTACCTTCTTTTTGCTAGCTGTTGAGGTTTGAATTACTGGTTCTCCTGGTTAACACATTAGCTTGATTTACTGGTCTTACCCCATGATATATTGCACAGGGTGTAGTAACAATAAATATATTCAATAGCCTGTAGCCTTTTGTTTAACCACTACGTTACACACTTGTATTTTTTTATTACTACAATTAATATTCAAAATACATTCTTTATCAAATTCAGTCTTGGTTTGTTACTGACCCAGATACATTACTTACAGAATGTTAGTTACACTGTGATTCAGGATGCAAACAGACATGCAACTCATAAACAGCTGACCTAGAGGAGAAGACTAACTAGCCCCCTACTTTCAGTCTAAAAGAGCCAAGTTAGCAAAACCCAACTGTTTAAGCTAACTAATGTCATTTTAAATGAAACACTATGCTGCCTCTGTCAGCAGATCAGAGAGGTCAGTCTCCTCCAGCAGGGAGGGAGGTGAAGGACAATTAGGGCTGATAACTTCTCCTGTTAGTGCAGCTGTTGGGCATTATGCCAAGAGGAAAGGTAGCAAGTGTAAATAGAGTTCCAGGGTGATTGTAATTCCTTTTTTTCTAACTGCGTTGAACATGCTTAAGCAAGATACAGATACTTGTACCTGCCACCAATCGTGTGAATACTCCCATTCTCTTTAATAGGGCAACAACCCATGTACAGAAGTGAAGCAAGTACTTAAGTCTTTAATGTAATAATCTACAGATACAGAACTAGGGAGAGATTTTAGTACACCTCTTCCATGCCCTCCTGTGGACTGTCTCCCTCATTGTATCACTATCCTTAAACTTCTTCCAGCCTTAAATTCACAACTTTTCATAGGCCGACACAGAATCATCTGAGTTGGTTCAGGTGTATCTGTAGCCTTTCGGGACGTAGTCAGAAAAAGCTGCCCTTGCTGTAGGTAAAGCTTGGTACTTTCCCCATTTACTAAAACAAAAGAACTTAAACATAACTAGCTAAGCACCATCTTTCTACATGATTCGCTAATAGAATAAAAATATGTTTTTTTCAGAGAGCAAGATATGAAAAGAGGGTAATTCTTTCTATAAAAAGTGGTGGTATGTGCCTTATTTTTGCTAAAAGAAAACTGCATTTTCATAACTAAAGAAAAAACAGAAGAGCTTTTTTTTTTAATTCAAAGTGGAAATAGCAAGATGCTTACATTAAAATCTAGAGGAGAAATAACTCCTCTGGTTAAATGCTTAATAACAGAGAGATTTCAACAACATCCTATTAATGAGCCTCAATTTGTTTGCCAGCTCTAGCAAACCTATTCAGCATTTAAGTTAGCAGCCAGGCTTTCATTTGAACTCAATTAGTACAGGAAAGATGTTATTCTAAAGAAGTAGAGGAGGGTCAAGAAACTTCTGAAGATACTGTCCTACTAACTCCTAAGCTAGAGCATAAGATGAAGCTTGTACCAAGAGCACGTCAGTGAGCCAGTTTGATGTCAAGGATCAGCAGGCGAAGTCAAACAAGAGGTTTCTCAAGCTTTTCAGACTACAACTTTACAAGAAAGTGTTTGCTGATCATATGGTTATCCACAATTTTTCACAGTAAAAATATACAGAAAATCATGATTTCTAGCCATTCAACTACAGAACTGTTTCCCAAAGGCCGTGTCACTTGCTGAGCATTTACCACAGTGGATGGCAAAAGTTGCCACTGAGTTTAGCTGTGGGTGATGTATGTCCTCACCTGGAAGAAGAGGATTTTATCTTCTTGTCCTAAAACATGACATCTTCCATTTAATCTTCTGCAGTATTTTGCATAGTTGCTATATTTCTCTGTTAATAAAGGAAGCAGTAAAATATTGGAGGCAAAATTAAAATATAGAGGAGAAAATCTTAGTGGAATTTCCCATGGCAGTGTGAGGCTTTTATTCACAAAAGCGGCAGCCATCTAGAATCTAATAACCAGATGTGTCCAGAACTTGCTGGTTCCAAATATTTCAGGTATGTGAAGTTTCTGAACAAGACACATTATGCCAAAAATGCGCACAGGAGCGGAAACAGGTAATTGGGAGGGAAATGCGCAGTAGTAGCACATGCCAAACTGCCCTTGCTCAATTCGTGAAAGCTGAAAGAAGATCTTTGTGGTGGGAATAAAAGGGACACAAGGTCATTTTCTGCTCTGAAGGATGGCATTTCTAATCCAGAGTAATTCCACTGAAGTCAATGGTTTTAAATATAGAGTGGAAAATAGACTCTGGCTGTTATCCCTTTTTAAACCCAATGGGAGGTGGAGAGTCAGTTCAGCACATCTTTAAGTCTCTCCTCTCGAGGGACAGCAAGGATCAGGGCCAAACAGGTACCTAAACACCTGGATTTGCTGACTCACAAAAAGTATTGGATTAAGGGGCGATACAGAGGATGGTCACCTCATTAGCCAAAATCTGTTTGTCCCATCTCTCTAACAGAGATTGCTAGCCAGCTGCAGGGGTCTTTTGAGTTACAACGCATTTCCCACTTCACAGAATTTCAAGGCAGAAACATAATAATGTAGTCCTGGCAGTAATAGGCAGCATAGATGTCCAGATCTTGTTTTAAGTTTTGGTCATCAAGTAATAATTAAAGGGTAGCCAGGACATTTACATAGTTCTTAATTTTATGCTTAGATTTTTTTCACATACTTTTAATCAAGCTTTTTGTAGCATTTTTTTAAGCTTTTCAAACCAAGTTTTCCAAATATTAAAGACTTTGCGGGGAAAAAAAAAAAAAAGCTGTAATAGGAAGTGTTTGCATGAAGTGTTTGCACAACTTGATTTTTATCTTTTGGTTATCTTCATCTGCAAGTTTCTAAAGGAAAAACATTCTTTGGAAAACTATGACATGGGATTTTTTTCCCCCCATTTTAGGCTTCTGAGTGCACTCCAGGCCCAACGGTGTGATGCCCTGGAGAAGAACTGGTTAAAAATTAAAAGTGTGGTGTGACTTTGTTGTTTTCCTTCAGTGTACATTCAGTGTCCCCATAAGCAAGCAGCTTTCAAGTTCTCAGCTTCGGCTGTAGTCAAGCAAGAGTTTCACTGGGTGTGCTCCTGGATGTTTGTGCTCTTAGCTGCTTGCCTACAGTTAATGAAGCTTGTCCTGATATTTCCTCTCATTATTAAGCATGGTTTTCATTCTAAGATTAAGACTATCCAGATCCTAATCCATGATTATGAAACAATAAAGCAGCAGCTCAGGCTATTTGAATGAAGAAGTTTTTCAAGTATTAAAATTGCTGTGGTAGGGATTAGGGTAGGTCAAATGAAGCCATTTCAATGGGCCATCCTCTCTTGCCGGAAAAATATACCTTGCAAGGCAAAATGAAAAATAGAATATTAATAAAACCATGAGATAATCATGAAGTCTGAATTACCTACAGCTGACCATAATATGCTAAGAAAAGTGCTGAGCCTTGCTCCCCTCACTGGCTTACTGAGAGAAAAGGCTGTTAATTTATTATTGCCCTACAAATACCGAGGTCTGAGATAATCCCTATTGGTGCTGTTTTATGAAAGACTAGGTGAAGTAAACACTTAAAAGTGCAGCATTGAAGTTCAAGGAAGACTAAATATGTGTGTATATTTACTGAACTGCAGTTTATGATTGCACCTTTCTAGCCCCATCTTCGCCCCATCTTCAAGGAGAATAATTCCTGAGTGAAGATCTCACAGGATGAAGTATCAAAACTACTCATTACCTTCAACAATTTCTATCCAAAGGCCCAGAATAACGAGGTTGTTCATTAGAAAAGATAAAACAGTGCATGTTCCATTACTGTATGACCTCCTATTAGCAGCAGCAGCTTAGTTTCACCTTGTGAATAATAAATTTTGTTGTATTGCAATCTCTTTCACATTTACTGACCCGGAAACCATCATCTTCTGCAGTATACAGACCATATCAGAATTTTAGCATGCATCTCAGGGATGCTGAAATGAAAAAAGGATGTTGTGAAGAAAGAACAACTAGAAACTGCTGAAGGGGAGGCAGGGGGGAATGTGTGGCTTTGACATCCCATCCCTCTCCCTAGAAGTAGATGGATTTGAGAGGAATGGAGAGTTGCAATACAAATAATTCTCTTGAATATTATGGAGCTGAAGTTGCTAACAATATAAGTATCATGCAAGCAAGCCAGTCTTTAATTAGTAAATATTAGGAATTGTGGAATTCCAAGAAAATTGAGAAACATGTAAGACTGAATGAGGAGAGAAAGCCCTTTTAAGCATTTTGTCTGATCTTAATATCAAACACACTCCTACAACATTTAGCAGGTTCTGTTATATTTAAAAATTCAGTTCAGAATTTCAGTTCAGAAAGTTCAAAGCTAAAAATCTCCCTTGGCTTCCTTCAGAGCACAGATAGTAAGGGAATCAACCCAGAAGCAAATATGGAAAATCAATATCCAGATATTTTTAATGGCATACAGATACTGCCCATGGAATCCAAGCCTGAATTCTCAGAATCCTATAATTAATGCATTCAAAAATGCTCTTAGATTGATGAAGCAGAAGGGATGTGTGATTGTCTAAAGTCTAGGAGAAACAATTAAACCAGATGGGACAATCAACTGAAAGGGCGTACCCATGAAGACTAAAGGATTGGTTCAGCCAAGGAATACAAACAGCATTTAAACAGTCTTTCGAAAGGACAACAGTCTTATTTTAAAAAAAAAAAAAATTCATGTGATGAAAAATCTACTGAACTATTGCAAAGGTGAATTAGCCTCACTAAGAAAATACTGAACATTAGTTCTGCTTCTGAATTTGCCCAGTTTCAGCTGCCAACTATTTGATCTTGTTCAGTCTTTCTTTGCTAGACTGTGGGTTCAATTATGTGGCTGTGTTAATAAAAACTATGAAACTAGTAAAAATGCTTTTAAGTATAAGCATTATACCATAAAATATCAAAAATCTGAATTGGTGTTTTTACAAATGAAAGATTCAAGTGAAAGCAGAATAGTAGGCTTTTAAAAATTTTACTGTTTACCTTTCAATAACCCTTTTCAAAAATTACTTTTCAACTCACAGTTTTCAAAGGCACCTAAGTCTTCTAGGAAGTTTTATCATAAGTAAATTGTTTTGGTACACAAATATTCACTGCAATCTTTTTACAATCTTTTAAATTAGTATTTATTGTATTGTTATTTTGGAATTCATAGTATTTTCTATTTTTATCTTGGCTTCAATTTTCTCAACTTTAAAACCAGGTTTTTGAGATCAATTAATTTTGAAACAGTCTGTGCACACATCTGTTGAATTGCTCTGCTGAAGCAAAATTCCATTGGGTAAAAATGTCATTCTTCTGTGACACTTGTTCAAGTGTATTATATGCAATTATTCTTTTTCTCATTTGGATTTTGTTTTCCTGGCAACTATTTATCTGAGAATTCTTAACATTATGTGCCAGCAACTTATATAAACCCACAACTAATAGTACTGAATATTTTTTGTGTTAATTTGAATTTATCTTGGCATCTTGCAATACCATCCAGTGCATTGGCAAACAAATATCGAATGACTTAACTTAGAATGTCCTCCAAATTTTGTTTCTTTTCAGTGGAAATCCCCTGCAAGCTATGTCTAACTTTTGAGACATTACAAAAATGATCAGAAGATTTTTGCAGATGTTTAACATCTTGCATATTACCACATATGTTAACAGGCATCTGATGTTGAGGCTTCTAAGATGGATGTGGAAATAGAGAGCTGAAGAGAGAATGTGTATTTATTTGGAAAGGCATGTATCTTGTCCTGGTATAACAAAGTTCAGAACCAGTTTCTGTACACTTAGTCTTTCAGTTGCTTGAAGAAAGTACAAGAAAGCATTCCCTTCAGAAGCTTCTTTCGCAAAAACGCTACTAAAACAGCTAATAAATAGGATTTCTAGGACAAAATGCAGTAAAAGATTCAGCTCTACAGGCTTCAGCACAGTGCATGAAGGGCATCTGATGCATCAGACGCGATGCAGGGCAGCCTGCATGCTAAGCCAGCAGCCACCGTTGGTGACAACCATGTTGTCACCAGCTACATTAGAGCTGTATGTTACATATTTTAAAATATTCCTGTAAGCAGTAGCTGGACTCCTGACTTGCCTGGTGTCTTCAGTAAGGCGGCTGCCTGGCCTTCCCTGCTGAGGGGCACCTGCTTTGCCCCCTGGGACACCCAGCTGCATAACACAAAGGACTGCCCAGGATTCACTTGTCTAACACAGGCATCTAATTTAGACATGATTCTTAAAACCAGGAGTCTGTGTTCCCTTTATGGCAAACAGAATAGGTGCTTTCAAGGATTTCTGAGAAATTAAGTGCCTAAAATAGCCCAGAGAAGATGATGTACATACTTGTCCTGCTCCTTCGCTCTCACACATATTTATGTATGTATGCACACAGGGAATCCAAAAGATAAATTTTGCAGCATCTAAGTCTTTTCTTTGCAGTAAGAACTTTCTGGGCCCTAAGTTTTTACACACTGAACATCTGCAAGAACTTCCTCCCAACAGTTTTCATTACATCTGTCAAAACCTTGTAACACCAGGACTGGAGTGAATGCCCCTCATTTGCCATACAGTAATATTAAATGTTGTGCAGCACAAGCCAGTTAGTTGTTTCAGTGTGTTCCTGCTCTCAAAGCTGCTTCTGTATTTTATCCAAAGCTTCTTTAAACTAAAAAGCATTCCAGCCTTCATAGGAAACACAAAGCAGATACGCTGATATATGCATATACAGGGATAAATATCCCTATCATGATAAACCTTCAAATAAATTACATGAATCTGAAGGGGAAAGAAGGCAGTATTTGGTTTACTGCTATTCCTTTTCAGATTGAGTTTCTAACCATGTCTCAGATTATGTCTAACCTGTGGGATCCAGGAACGCTTCCCAGCTTCCAAGTCTTAACGTGTGTCTGCCATGCTCTGATGTGGAGTCAGGGGCATAGGCCCGATCCTTCCTCCTATACCACTGGCAAGGTGTAGTTGCTGTCTTCTACTGGCACTGGAAGAAACCTAAGCATGCAGGCCAAAATCAAGCTACTGGTGGAGTCCCCAGTTCAGGAAACTAGAAGACTCAGGATGCCAGGCCATGCCACAGAGGACCTGCCTCAGTGCAAGTGGAAACTTAGGACCTTTAGACACAAGAAAGCCCTGTAATCCACTCCTGATGGGTCTTGGCACAAGTGATCCTGGATCTGCTCAGGCTGGGCTAGTTTTTGACACACCCAGAGGGAGAACGGGAAGCAGCCAAGGAAAGCCACATGAGCGGATATTTAGTGAGTTGAAGGGAGGGAAGTCAGACTGTAATGTTGTACTGCTCTTGGCAGCCAAGCTCTCTCTTGAATCTTGTCCATAGTTTCTGAAATGTGTTTAATTTACCTTTTGTGCAAGAGGTGCTGGAATGTGGAGGAAGGATGTTGGTTCTGCAGTGCTGGACACTAGCACACACGCCACCGCAGATCGCAGAACAGATGCTCCTCTGAGTTCATGAACTGGAATCTTATATTACTGGATGTTATTGAAACACTGTGATCCCCTCTACTGCTGCCATGCTGCAGTCAGGTGAGACTTTCATCTAGCTCAATATTTTGCATCTAAATTCTGACCCTGACCACATCCTGAGTGGGAGAATGTTACAAAAATGGCACCCTGATTTCCCCTCATTTCTTCCACTGAGCACAGTTCAGAGGCTTTGTGAGCTGTAGGTTGCCACTGGTCCAACTAATCTCCATAATTTCTACTTTAGGTCTTGCAATGACTCTTAACAAGTTCCACAACCAATTCTGCACTTCGTGAAAGTGGTCTTCATTTCTTGGTTATTATATTTCATCTTTCTCCTGGAAAAGATGAAGAACAATTACTGCTAATGCAAAATGAGCAGCCTTGGCATCAGACAGTCCTGACTACTCAGATTCCAGACTTGAGGGTCTGATGAAAACCTCAGTGAAACTATCAGGAATCTTTCCAGAGTAGTTTTACCTAAAGTCTAAATGCACGGACATACTGCACTCCTGGAATCCCATAGGCACATAATCCTATTCAGCCCTTTACTAATGATTAGCAAAAAGGTCTACAAAATCTACTTATTTCACTATACTAAACTGCTTCCATTGCATTCCCAGATGTCAAATTCCCTCTACATTCCCAATGCAGGAGCCAAACTCTTCGGCTTCTCTCTTTGACAATTTCCACTGTGCACAGAGGGAAGTGTGATTACAAAAATCTGTGGTGGCTTAACTGAATATGAAAGTAGGAAAAAGATAAAATAACATGAAGTATTAACCATTAATTCCGGGAAAATCTAGCACAGTGATAAATGATGCCTAATCATGGATGTGTTAAGTCATTGCTGAAATATAATGCCTGGGGCGGCAAAATAAGGACGGCTGAAGAGAGATCAGCACTACAAGGTCGTTTAACTCAATTAATATATTCCCATTATCATAGTTAGCAAAAGTAAACAGTAGTTGTTTCTAAATATCTCATTTTCATCCTGTCTATTCCAATACTTGCTATACTGCTCAAAACCTAAGACCCTGGAGGCATTGGACTACATCAACTTCTCAGTTGTTGTTTTCTTCTCCCCCTAAAGCAAGCTCTAAAAAAGGAAACTTGAAGAAAGCTCACTCAAAACCCTCACAAGTCAGGAGACAAACAAACCCACTGGGTTTTTTTTATGCCATGACTTTCAGAAAATCTCCTGAGTGTTTTTGTTTTCTGGGTTTAATTATGGAAGTCAGAAATACTGGAACAGAGGCTGTGTCAATGACCAAAGATGAGTCAAATTAACAAACAGTAAATTCTTCACAACAGATGTAGCTCTACATAAACAGAAACGGGGCAATAAAAGATAATACCTGCAAGGAGATGATCAGTATGAGCTCTTTGTAAGGTTCAGGAAGGCAGAAAGCAAGCGCTGGTGTTTCTGGGTCCTGCGTTTCCAGTGCTAACTGCAAGTAGGAAACAAGGCACTCCTCCAGTGGAGGAGGTTTACTGAGAAGCTCTAGATGGCTGCTGTAACTCTTAAAGAGGTGGAAATTAAACTGCTGCTATTCTCCAGCCTCCGCAGGCCTGAGTAAGGCTCATGAGAGCCGCACCTTTTAAGTTTAAATTCGAGCTCCTCTAAACCTACCTGTCATCCTTCTCTGAATCCTCTTTCCTTTCATGGGCTAGTTATTAAGTGTTCCTAACACACCTGTTAGATCCATTAAAAAAAAGTCAGAAAAATAAACTTGGTAGCAATTCTTTCTTACATACCATCTCAGTTTTAATTTACACTTTAATGTATGTTATTATCAGCTCAGGAATAGCCAGGACTACAAGTGAATTCACATACATTAACACGAATGCCACAAGCTAGGAAAAGGGAAATATAATTCAGATGCAGTGATTTTATTTGACTTTCTTCATTATTATAATCCTGACCACTATGTAGTTAAATACATAGTGCTACAGGTTTGCAAAGACACTGCACACTGTGCTCTCTAATCCTGAGGACTGATATGGAAAAAGAATAAATTTGTAAATACTGTGGAAGGGGGAGAGACACAAAAGCGTATGCCCTGTCCCCACTGACCCTGCGTGGATGCAGACCATCTCATACTTATCCATGGCTTTACCTGAAAACCTGCATGGGAAAAGTGCTCAGAAAGATGTATGCTTGAAAAGAAGGATGTTCTGGCACAAAGTTAAGGGGCTATGGATGGTTTTCAATGCAATACCGGCACTAATCCTAGTCTCATCTCTCTGTTCAAACAGCAAATTAATTGGCACATGCACCTCACTGAGGATGTTTATGGCATACTCTGCAGACACACACAGCCAAAGAGGTCACATTTTGACCCTGTAAATTATTCACGCATTCTACATTTTAAATAAACCTGCAGATTTATTGTACAATAGTACAGCATGTGCCTTTTTAACCAAAAGCTCAGCATCACACAACACTTTAATCTTCCATGTAAACATACACAGTCCTACAACACAGCTCAGTTCAGCTAGGAAAGCTACATAATGAATTCATTTACTGAGGGCCCTGGCTGCGCTGTTCTTAAGGATGTTTACCTACAGCAAGAACAGTGGCAGTGGTTCTGGTGTTGTAACATTTAATCACTTTAACCTGTTCTCAGCATAGTAATAGCAAGCAGTCATCTAGAGCAAAACGAAGAGACCATTTAAGGGACACTACATTTAATCACAAATGCATGAAACAGTAGACCAGCGGATCTCACACACTTAATACAAGTAAGGGTTAGAAACTTGTTATGAGATCACTTTGATGTAATGTCTGCACTAACTGTGCCACACAATCCACCACACAGGAAGACGGGATGCATGAAAGGCATTGCACCATGTACTAACATTGCTTGGATTGAAATTGTTAGGTTTGGAAGGGGGAGAGCAGGGTGTTCTGCACAAATATACACTTGCATTATTACATTAGTTTACAGGTCAGAAACACTCCTGTAGCCATTTGCCCACATGCCAGCAGGCTCTTGTTTTAATTAATTTTTATACTGTTTGCTTTGATTTTACCCGGGTCAGTTGAAAACAGTATCATTACTTCCAGACACAGTGTGGTTTTTGTGCTACACGTCTTAGCCTTTCAAATTGTCATAAACTCCCAAGCTGGTGTAACCGAGCACCCTTTATGAACACCACAAGTTGTTATCAAGACATGTTCAGATATGATTCTTCATTTACCACAGGGATTCCTCATCGCAATGGAGATTTGAAGTTCAACACTGTTTGATGACTTACAGCAAGTGAAGTTCCCCTGAAGTTTCGAATTAAATATCTATGACCCAAATGAGCTACAGGTTATATAGCAACTTCTTGATCACAGAAAGTTTATGCTATTTCATTGCTGTTCCATTTATCAATGTGTGTCAAACCTTAGGCCTGTTACTTTAAAGGATCAAGGGCTATTTTTATTAAAGAATTTCAAATTCTCAACAAACACCAGGTTCAGTAGATTTTTAAATACTCAAAGGAGGTAAATCTGGATCCTACTCCTGAACATGTGATTTTTCACTTACGGAGGGAGCATGATAATGCATTGTTGCTTAGTTCTGAACGATACTGAAACTCCTACAGCATCAACTAAAATAATATGCTAATCAAAACACAGACAGTGATACTAAAGAAACAGAGGAAGGAAATCCGTATCAAACATCTGATCTTGAATTAAAATAGACCAGCAATAGTGTGTAAGTTTTAAAACAGATGAGACGTTTAGCTGCTATCAGGTAGCATACTGGCAGTGGTTTCAGAAGAATTATACCAAACTTGCACCCACTACACTTCACATGTATTCTCTGACTCTGCAAATTTCATTCATCTTAGACAAAATACTAAAGCAAGTCAATTCAAGTATACTAAAAAGGAATGAGAGAAAGAAGGATCTTTTTAAGCCAAAGTTGCTTTTTTCATCATCTTCAAGTATTTTGGGAAAATTTCACCACACTGAAAAATTTCTCGCTTATATATCTTGCTTCTAGCTTTAGATAAAACTAACCAGCAGAAGAAATAAAGTTGGAAACAAACCATTGTTAGCTTGTGAGACTAAATGCATGTCCTCAGAGGACTTCCAGTTCATTGTCTAAACTGCAATGTTTTGGTAGCTTTTGGTGAACATATGAACTTTTGGTTGATTATCTAGACACCAGTGATACCTGTAAAGATTGTTGAAAAGATAATTATCTAATTAAGACAGACATCACCTGAAACAATATTTTTTTCTTGCTGTAAAACACAAGCAGCATATTAACAAGATGGACAAGCTCCTCTTCTGTGCCCATTCAGAATTTTTCATTTGGTAAGTAATGAGAAATAATTAAAAACTGATCTTGAAATATCATTAACAGTTTAAGGAATAAAGCTCTGCTATTTCCTGAATTCACTCCATGCCATCTTTAATAAAGGAGCTTATGCAGATCCCTTCTGCTTACTGAAATGAAGTCAGCTCACGTTTCCTACATAGTTAAATAGCCCCAACACCAGAGACATACAAAATGTTATACTGAATTTTAATCTTTGTAAAACATTATTACACCACACACTGTTATTATAAATCTTTTCAACAACATCCATTATAGAACTCAGTAAAGAGCACTGTCTACTACTATGCACTGTCAAATATTTCTGGCAGTATTGGGAATTGACTACAGCATATTTCTTTTTTAAAATTAAGAGTTAACCTACATATTCTGAACTTGCAAATAATACACAACAGATTGTACTGCCATATAGGCCGCAGAGACAATCACTCATTTTTTTCTGATTTGTATATAAGACTAAATTTTCTATAACAATATGAAAGAAAAGTAATAACTTATATAGGTAGGATGCTAGTAGTTATTTATAATCATATTAATCAAAAGATGACTGAAAAATTCAAAGTTGATTATTGTGACGTGCACAAAATCTAGAATATAGGGACCTTTCACAGCACATTATACTAAGTCAACATATAATAGAATAAAAGCTGTAAAGCCAAAATTTTCATTTAAAAATTTAGTGTTTCTGACATCATCTTCCACCATTCCATCAACTCCTCTTTCTCCTCTTCTTGCCTTTCAGACAATGACTCCAGTTCAAAATCAACCTGCGTAAGGGAAACAATCAAAAAAACATTGGTAAGATTTGCAGAGAGAGGGAAGTGTAGGCTCGTAAGAGTCATTTATTGAAAGTAGGTATTTAACATAGACATGGGGTTTAGGGAGGTACCTTCCATTTTAGGTTTATTCCAAAGTCTCTCAGGGCTGATTTAAATCTGTGCAATACTAGCATATCAGTATAACAAGCTTATCTACAAAATGCACGTAAGTGAGCAATATTTCCAAAAGAAACCAGACATTTGTCCAGTTTTGACTTGTGTAAACACATATTGTCACAAAATATAGGTCAATGAAATTAAATTTGAATAATAGCCAGCCACAAAAATCTTCTAGTATATAATAAAAAGTATCATCATCATATTGCTGTCTAACACCTAGCAATGCAGACTGCCAGCATATCAAAACACATATTCAATTTTATGCCATCAGGAAGATCTAGGGTGTTTTTCTGACACACAGCTCATTAGTGTAGAAACGATGTGATAGCGCAGTATAACCTAGCATATGATACACAATAGAGAAATAAGCATTTATTAATGTTAAGAGTGAAATCCACACCTGGACAGAGGATGAATTAAAAATGCTCCCGAACTCTTAGATGCAGCCTAGGTCTTATTCACTATACATGTTGGCCATCTACACAAAACGTAGCTCCATCACCATCTTTCTGCACAGGGCTGAACACTGGTTTAAACCTATGTAGGTAGTCACTTGACAATTTAGACTAAAAATACCAAGTCTCAATGAAAACAACAACATCTCTTACTTTTTCTGTTGTGCTATCTAAAGATATTCTGCAATCTTTTGTCTGATTGGCTATTCACACACCAACCAATAAAAAAAAAAAAGTATAAGTATCTCAATATTACCTCCTCTGTGTCTTTTCACTTTAAGTAAGACCAATAGGAGATTAAATGAGTTTACAATGAGATTACTCTCAGTTGCTTGTGCAGCAAGCACTAGAAGATCAGATTTCTAGTCTGTCTTCTAAACTGGTGTGTTCTGAAATACTCTGAAAAATCACCTCTTGCTTATATGTACACCGTGAAGAAAAAAAAAAGAGATACTTTTTTTTTATATATAATAGATGATAAATCAACCTACACATGAGCACTTACCACAACTGCAGGGCTAAAGGGCACAGCCACTTTTTTAGTTATTGCTAGATAGCCTGGTGCTGAGGCTGTAAGTTTGTAATTTCCAGGCACAAGCAATCTCCAGTAATCGCCATCCTTAGCTGTAGAGAAAAAGAAGACAAAAAAATCCAAATAAATATGTATAAAACTAATTACACAGCTAATAAAAAGGGACCATACATATAGTCAGAGTCTTTTGTATTCCTCTCAGCCCTTTCCTTTTGTCTGTCTGTAAGGATTCTCCTGTAAGGGCTGTATAAATATATCATTACAGATTTTCTTCTTTTCAGCTAACCAAAACACAGATTTAAACTCTGAAATTGTACTGTAGCCTCCATGAAAGATTTTGCCTCTGCTGAGGCTGAAGGTTCTCCAGCACACTGCAGAAAAGGACAATATGGGACATTATTCTACCTAGAAACACCTCCCAGCCAATGTACAGATCCTTTGAAGTGTCTGAGTTTGTTTGCAATGCAATGTGAATTTTCAATGTCCCTCAGTATTCTGAAACCCCAAATGTAAATAGATTTTATTATCATCAAACTTAAATAAATAGGATCACCTTTCTAAGTTTAATTTGCAGAGAAAGCTATAAATCATCATTTCCTAGAAAATTCCACGTGTATCAACCCTGAGGCACAATTATCTAGATGTTTCAGTATGCAGGCAATGTCTAGTGCTTTTTTCTTCTTTTTAGCTAAACAAAGACATGAAAGTTTGATCCACTCAGGTCAAAGAAAGGCCCCTACTGAACTGATTGTTACAGCAGATCATCTTGTTCAGTCACAGAATAAAACCACATCATCCTCCTGTCTAGAAATGACCCTCTCCCATTTTCACTCAGACTCACCAGAAGTGGGGAATCATCTAATTCATCACAGACTAACATTCTGATTTTCTCTATCTCCAGAAAACATTGCAAGGCCGTTCTAAAGGTCAGTTAGCAATCCATTTAAAAGACTTGGCCATGCTCTTACTGCCAGTTCCTTAAATGCTTTTTCAGCACATCTGCAGCTACACAGAGCACAGAAGGAAACATTACTTAAATGTCTACAATTCGCACGGTCAAAAAATGTCAGTAGTCGGTCCAGTTGTTCCCAGACTTTTCGTAAAACAAAAAGGAAAAAAATACTGCTGCAGAGCTACGATAATGATCTGTTCTAATTCCTGGCACTGGAAGAAAGCTGAATTTTAACTCATGAACAAAGGAGCATGGGAAAAAAAGCCAAGGAATATTTATCCTTCTTTTTGAATGTGCTAATATTCAAGTACTTGTTTTCCTCACTGTTTTGAAAATACATGACTTCCAGGCTTATACACATACAACAATGTGAGAGGATTCATGAATAGATGCTTTTTTGTACCACAGAAGCATGAGCTGTAGTACCGTATGCATCACCCACTCATATCTCAAAATACCTCTTTGCAGAGTTTATTCCCTTTTTATTATCCCTGAAAATGTATTTCCTCTATATTTTTTGCTTTCTTATATACAGTGAAAGAAGGTGGCTAACATTATCACAGATTGTCCTCCTGCTTGGCAGAAATGCTGCAGGTGATGAGAACAAACACAAATCGAAGCCAACTGAAGGGTCTACCAGTCCTGTTCATAGTATACTGCATCTCTGTAACAGTATAGTAAGACACATTATTGAGAAAATTACTGTAATGTAAGCTCATGCATAAAACAATGATATTTTATTATTGTTTTTCTAATTAGTATCTTGTACAAACAGCAAAAAATGTCATTCACGATATGAAAGCATGGGTCTCCAGGGAAGACTGCAAGTTGGCACAGTGCAAGCTACCTTTGAATTCATTCCAAGAATAAAGCACACCACCACCAAAGAGGTGACATACAATTTTCTGTGAACACCAATACGATATTTTCCTCTTTTTACAGTCATCCTTCTAAAAAAAATATAAATCACATAATTGTAAACAGCAGAGAGAACTTATCTTCGCATGAGGAAGTTATGTAAACTGAAAATCTGTTAAGAATTTACATACCAAAAAGTATGATCATCACATCATAAGTAATATAACAGTTTTAGACTACAATTTAGCCCTCAAACTCAAAACAGCACTGCTGACAGGACTTTAAATCCTGGCAGAAACACTACTTTCACCACAAATCAGAAGGCAAACTAAGCATGAATAACAAAGAGCCACCAGAACCAATTCACATCAGAGATCCATAAAGTCCAACCAGTCTCCAGCTACTTTAAGAACAAAATAAGATTCATGAAATCCTGCAGACAACAAGCTTCTTGAGGCACAACATGCTTTCCTGGCTTCAAAATTGTGCTCCCTTAAGGCTTCAGCTAATAAGATCTGAAACAGCTCAAGGTGCCAAGCAGAGGGAGAAGCAGTATATTCTAGCACTTCTTGTATTGATGAGGTACAACACTCACCTGACGTAATGTCATGGCTTATCCCCTCCACAGAAATTGTAGCATTTGCTATTGGATTTCCCTGAAGATCTTTAACAAACCCCTTAACTCCTCGATGAATCTACAATAAATAAATAAAGTCAGCATGGGAGAACACTGGAAAATTCTTAAGAAAAGATGGCATTTTTGTCAGGGAAATATCTATTGGTATATCTAACGATGGATGTTATGGATCCCACGGTCCACATGCCAACAACTATCATGAATAATTACTAAACATCATAACGGAACAAACAGTGAAGAGGAAAAATAATCCAGCTGGTAGTTATACTAATTTCTCTGTGAAATGCAAGCATTTTTCAGAAACGTGCAGCAAATCACAGTACATGCGAATGCTGACTTGAAAGTCTTTGTCACTTGGGATTAATGAATGTGCTGAAAAGCTTTGAAAGGAAGCCTAAAAAAAAAATTATTATTTTTTTAATTTCATCAGCTGTAAGGATTTAGGGATAATAATGCACATAACTGCTTAAAAGTGAAATATTAAAAAGGTTGAATACGGGCACTTGGACTTTGATGGGCAATCCCTGTGTGAGATGCTTGAGCTCTCTACTGTACACTCAAAACATCCAGGTCTTCGAGCTAGGACCACATAGAGTCACAATATTCCCCACTCCCTCCCTCTGTGAGGGAAAGGTGATGGTGGGTCATGTCCTAGTTTCTTTTTGCCTCTTAAGCAGCATACTCCAGGCAACAGCTCCAGCAGTAGCCAATCTGCCTGTTCCCAGCATATATGAAATTAAAGCACCAATTTGGCAGCAGTGTGTGGAGAGGCCAGTCCTGATGGTATTTCTTAAGTGCGGTCTGCAAACAGAGTGGGCTCCTCAGAGGCAAGAGGCTGAGGATCAACTACCTTTTCACAGCCTGAGATACGGAGGTCTCAATGCTGGGGAGAATGGGACGTTCTGAACCTGTGCAGAGATGCATCTCATTCGGAGCTTGGAAATTAAGCAGGGAAGTGCTGTGGAGTTTAGGCTTCTCTCTGATTCGGTGGCATTTGAAAAGACTTGTGGATTGCACATTTTATTTTGAGATTTGATGTTCCCCTTTACAAATCTATATGGTGTATTCAGCTCCTATAATTTAGTTCACCAGATTCCTCCAAGTTACACTGTGGGAGAAGCCTGACACAGATTGTCTTAGAAAAGCAGAAAGTACATATTTGCCCTGTCCTCAGCAATCACAGGGGAGCTGGAGCATAGAGCTGGACCTCTTATCCTGTAGGAGGATAAAAACCAATGCCAGATAGACCATCTGAACTTCATGGATAAAGCCAGCAGCTCCGCAGGAGCAAAGGAAGTTGGCAAAATAATCTCTTACACATTAGTAATTTTGAAAATGCGGTGACATCATAGTTTTCCATGAGTCAGAGGTAATTAACCCATGTGCGAAGGAGCTGAACAATTTGAGATGGATCCCATAATAAATGGGTAAAATCCTGCAGGGAAGATACAGCTTTTACCTCATCCCGCATACAACTTACTAACAGAAGGGTAGTACTCAAACATTTCAAATATTTCAGATTTCTGGCTAACGAAAGAATTTCTGCACAAATAAATTCCTAAAGAAATTAATGTATCACTTGACCAGCTCTGCTTACAAAAGTATGTTTCTGACTTCACAATTCCAGGTATGCAGCTATTAATGATATCAGATATATTTGTGATCTTTGACTACAATATCCAGGTTTCAGAAATTCAGAACTCCCACACTGTTTGGAACAATCAACAAACACAACAAAAAACCCCAAACCCCAAAACCACACACAGATCTACTTCAGGAGTCTTAACTCCTAACACCCCATTAGCACACGATTATCTAAACCCATGACTATGCTTTACAGTTCTAACTAGATTTGGTATAATTTTTAATGGAATCATCATACAGGCAGTTCTACGTTGAATATCATCAGCTCATGCAATCGGAGAGCAGTGCAGTATCTACAAAGCCAGGTTTAGAGATGTCCCCCGACGTTACACTGAACTGCCAGGCAGCTACAGTCTAACCCAACCATTTAGGGTCCCTGTACATCCAGAGTGATTCATCCCTGTACATCCAGAGTGATTCATCAAAGTGTCCCTGTAGGCACACTTTGCTGTCTGTAGAGGGCAATCCATCTCCTTTCAGTATACACATCGGTGCTGGAGGGGACGAATTATACACTCTGGTAATGTATGTTTCTTTTCATTTAGGAAGCCAACACAAATCATATAAATTAAATGTCTGTAACAGCTTAAGTAAGGTAAGATAAATTCCGTAACATCCTTCTTCTTTTCCTCTCTGTCACATGCTTAGAAAGATCACACAGGATTTACCCCCTTAGAGACATATAAGAATTATGGAGCATCAATTGAATTAATATGAAATTTTGAATTAGATGTTTAGACAGCACAAAGTTTAGAGTTTTGACATCCCTTTTTGTTACCTGCTCGATGTAATTGATAAGGGAGTTCTTGTTGTCCTCCCAGTAGCCCTTCAGGGTTTCTTCAGGTGGGAATTTTTCACAGCTAAGCTCCACTGTGATTTCAAAGCAGTTGCTGCTGAGGTAATTGAAATCCTGCATTCCTGCAATGCCAGAAAAGAGAGTTAGTGATGCATTTTGCATGGTTCTGAGGAAAACAGAGCAAAGGGAGGCATGTGAGATGCTTTTGAAAAAGAGATTTATAAAGACTGGCCAAAAATTTGGCTTTTGTTCCTCTGAAGATATAGGCTTTCAACTTGTAAGATTTTACAAGAAAAGCATCTGTTTGCTAAAGAATATTCTTTGTCAAGCTTCTCAGCATAGATTCCAAATATTTATAATTTTCGACCCCCAAAAAAATACAACAGCAAACTTCCTATAAACTTCATTTACAAGGACTTTTTTCCATGATTAGGGTAATTTCCCACCCACCTAAAGCCTCTGCAAAATTAGTAATCAATACATTAAGAGAAATATCATTATTAATGCAACTTTAATCATAAGAATTTAAAAATATATACAGTGGCATCATCACTAGGAATAAAAACTTGATGGGAAAGATGCACTCTCTTACATTTCAGAGCCCCTCCACTTCCTACATTGGCTATGTTCTCAAATCAGTCAATTGATAACCAAAGTGGTTTCCAGTTCTGTAACTGGATCAACCAGCTGGAGAGGGACTGTGGCTGTCCCCAGGAGGGTTATAAATATATTCTTTGCAGAAGCTGATGTAGAATTAGCTTTTGCCTTCCCAGTCCAGTTAGCTAGCAGTGGATTCTTAAATGGAGGATTGAAAAGAAAACGCTACTGAGCATTTTGAGCACTCCCATGGAGGTCACTGAGGGATTTAGAAGTGCTTCAAGCACAGCTAAATCGTTCAGCCCTATGTAACCACATGCAAACTACATGTGAGACTAATATAAGAGACTAACGCAGAGAGTCTCTCTAATATGAGAGACTAATAAAGAGACTAATACAGTCTCTTTACCAAAGCACTGGCACTGCACACTGGTCCAGAAATGTCCAGAGAGCTGATGTCATACCCAAAAGGGAACACTGAGGGCAGCAAACAGATTGAGTCAGGTGGGATTTTGCCAACACATTAGGGTGAATCTATTTTCAGTCAAACAGGCAAAGAGACTCCTAACCACTGATATGAACAGGGACTTTTCAGATTCCTAAAAGAACCTTTTAATTTCTAAGCCTTTTATTAAACGGCTGAAAAATGAGAACACAGAAGGCAAAGATGCTCCTGAGAGGGACGGCTCTGATGTCCCACCAGGCAGAATGCAGGATTCAGCAGTACACATCGAGAGAGCAGCAGAGTCATGAATAAAATCCTGACAGCAGTGCTGACTGCCAGGCATCTGTTCCAGACACTAGATAGTATTGTTTTTCTTTAGTTTTGCCTTTCTTCTACAAGAAAGAAAGCAAAATCCATGAAGAGAACTGGGTGCTGAAGGACATGATGTAATTTTACTGTGGTGCAAATAACTCTTGACCATTACTGTTCCATTTCTCTGGAATTTTCTCCCTCCCTCCCATCTCCCAAAGCAAGGTGATACTCAGGGGTGCCCTAGTTTCTCAAGGACTGAATAAAGAAGTAATGTATTTTCCACTTTTGTACACAATGCCCATATCCTATAGTTTGTTTCCCAGCTCCTGGCCTGGGCCACAGTTTATATCTGTTGCTCCTGAAATAATTCAGCCTGCATCTCTGAGCTACAGGTTGTGACCTGAAACTCTGGGACAGAGAATGGGGTGAAGATAGATCTAAACTGTGGCCACTACATCTGTAATCTGAAGGGCATCAGGCTGGCTACATATAATTAGCACTTCACCTGCTAATTCAATATAGCAATTAGGTGCAACATCCAAGAAATTGATACATTTCAAAAGATTTATTGAACACTGCAGGAACTTTGCTGCCACTGGTCAAGCTCTCTAACTGCCCTATTCCTTCTTGTTATGCACATGGTATATATCACGTGCACACACACTGCCACACTCCCAAAGCCTCTCGTTTAAACAAAGGATAGTACAAAACTAACTTTCCTATACTTTAATAGGGACCACTTTTTGAAGATCAGAAAGGCTTAGCAGGCCTCAGACATAACTGAGATTCACACCCTTCACTGCTGACCATGAGCAGGACTTTTCTTTGAAACTGAGCAACACAAACACTCCTCTGTTGCACTGCTCCACTGTCCTGAAGTATGACAGTGTCTCTATAGTAGTACTCAAATAAATAAGCTTAGAATATGGTACAAAATTAACTTCTTCAGCTTTTCAAAATGGGAACTCCAACCTTCACAAAGAAAGTGGAGTGCAGGGTGTGCTCCTGGCACCCAGGCATCAGAATTACTCAGACTTTGAATTACAAGCTACAGCGCTAAGCTAGTTCAGCTTCTGCACATATAAAGACAGTAACTTTTAGCAGGACAGGATGAATTTGAGCATTGTGCATAATAGAGAGAATATGTACCTCCTCCTGCACATGTATAAAATCCTGAAAAAATTTACCTAACACTGCTTCCAAAACTGGCAACATGAAAGAACAAATTAATTGAGTGCCAAGACTAATTTGAGAGTATCTGAAAATAAAAAGACACTTAAACAATAGCCTAATAGTACAGCAACGTAGGCTGCTTTGAAATGCTATTTTTGTAATTACACAAATCTGATTAGACTCAGGTGACTCTGTAATGACAGAACAAGCAGAACAGGCTTGTTTTTTCCCTGGGGTCTGGTGCCTAAAAAGGCCTTTCCTGAACACAGAAAAATGACCTCTTTGCCTTTGCTTACAGCTCTCTGAAAAACCTACAAGGATCAACTAACTACAGAGGACAAATAATACAAAGCAAATGTAACAGGCATCATGGTCTCAGATTTAGCACAAAGATGATGTCGGGGGAGCCATTTTCTCCATGTCCCTGCTCCACAGAAGAAGGTAGCTAAGCAGGTAACGGTGAGAAAAACCTCACAGCAAAGTGTATTAAGAGATAGAAGCAAGTGTCAAATATTCCTGTACATCATCGGCTCTTTCTACCTCAAAACCTCAACGGACAATTGCCTATCACCTGCGGTTGATAGAAAAATTCTGAAGTTTGACAAGAGGGAAGGACAGAACGTGAATGTAATGGAGGGTTCGTCTTTACTTCCAATTTGAGACAAGGGCTGCTACCAGACTCTTCTGCCACCAAACGTTCAGCCTTACTACTGAAAGATCCCAGGTATTCAGAAAAATGTGGGCAAAAGCAACCCATACTCACACAAGAGAGCCACCCATATATTATCCCTGCATACTGAGGAACCAATGAGGACTGCTGCTGACCCACCACATAGTGCTGGCTTTTACAGAAGGTAGAAATTCCTGTGGGTGAGTGATACAGGACAAGAAATGGATGTAGCACAACCAGAGGCACCCTAATACGCTCTATACGGCAACAGAAACTTTAGTAATTTATTAGAAACAAATATCAGCCCTTCCTAGGTCAGAGCTCTTGGTCTGAATAGATACTGTCCAAGGCAGCATCTAGGAGAGCACAGCCTTTCTCACTTAGCTCGGCTGTCCTCTACGCTCTCCTTTTTCCTCCTGTCACCACTGTTCTGCTAAAGCCATGCACTCCTTTCTACATCAAACACAGCTCCAGTACCTACTCTCACCTCTTTTCTATCTCTATTCCCAGCCACGTTGCTCCAGTTTTCCTTCTTTCTCTGTAAACATGTGGTAAGTCATCTTTTATTTTGCCTCCGTTCAGCCCAGGGAGATCACACAGGGATGTGAGCCTAACCTGTAGATACTCACAGGACACTGAGCTACTCTCGCCCCCTCACAGGACCCAGAACAGCCCACAGCAACCCAAAGGCGGAAAGAAGCATCCCCTTAACTCCGAACTAGAGCAGATACCATGGAGACAAGGTCTTCAGAGAGTTTCTCTCGATAAATTCTGAGCTCTGGTAAGGATATACAATGAAATACTTTTCCTAAAGAAATACAAATGGCTTTTCAATAGTTTATACCACTGCTAACTTTGAGTGCGTTATCGTACAGATAGCAAAAGGTCACTGATACAACAGATATCTTACGTACCACATTTCAGCTTGCAGACAGAACTTTTCAGACTAAAGCTTCCAAGAAAATTTTCACTTGAACTAAGCAATGCTTAGTTATTTTCCTTAGCACTAGACGTGGAAACAACAGAACTGGTTTTGCTGAATTATTTTTGTTTTTCTTAAGTCAGCCTGTGGCAAACATTACCATGGAGGTTTTGTTCAAAAGTCACAGCTTGCCAGTTTATTTCTACACTTGGGAAAAAAAAAAAAAAAACAGACTCATGTTGTCCAAAGTATATTGTCACCTCTCAATTTTTTTATTATCTGTACCATATTAGGATCATAGATCCTGGTTAGAACTAGGATTTCTGTCCACTAACTTCTGTACAAATACATGAGAAAAAGAAAGGGCTCACTTGGGGATTTTGCAGTTAAACTTAAAATAAGATCCAAAAGGAGGAAATAATTTCAACTTTCAAGCAAGTTTTTCCAATGGAAAAACGTGCCTTTGGCATGTGCGCTTCAGTCAGAATCAACGCATTTCATTAAAACAATGGAGACACTGATTTTTATAACTTTTTCCTAAGGAAAAAGAAGCTGAAGTTAAATATGTCCATATTTTTATAGTTAATACTTCATTAGGATAATTTTTGGACTGAATTGAAACAAAAATTAACTATTAACTCCCAATGTTTTGTTTATGTTGAGGTTTTTTCAAATTATGCAAACTCTGTTTTGTCAAGGGTGTTTTAATAGTTCCAATTTGAAGTCTGTTGAAAGCTTCAAACAAGGGGAAACTTTTTCTTTTTAGTCATATGCAGAAATGTCAATGATTTAGTTTACATCCAGTCCCTGGTATCTGTGGTACCACAGCAGAGGAAGCACATGTTTCTCCTGTGAAGATTGAGAATAACAACTCTAAGTTTAAGCAGGTGATTGCTGCCTGTGTGAGTGCTACCAGTCATTGTTCTCCTTCTAATTTCTTCATACAAGATTAATTATTTTCCTTTTCTAGTACCCCCTTTACTGTAGCAGGAGCAGAGTTAAGCTACCACCTAAGCTGTCCTAATGCTTTGAGAGATTCCTACTCATTCCAGGTAAAAACTAAAAGTTCATTCATAGACTGTAATTGAATAGTAAAAGAAGAGCAAACAATACTACTGGTATGCGTGTTCAAAGTTAACTGGTACAAATCAACAAAGCCAATGCACAAACAAATCACTCCAACGTAGCTGAGTTTCTAGCTCAGAAATCCCCAGCTCATTTTTCACTCCAAAGTTTTGCCCAAGTTTAGCAGACACAGAAGATTCAAAAATTTAGATTTAGATCCCAACACCTTTTTGCCTCAGTTTACAAAGAAAATGACACATCAAATTTCTTAGTAAAAAGGAACGAAACATCTCATTTCTGACTACTCTTCTAGACTTCTCCTGGAAAATTAGCATTGAAGTGGTGATAATAGCTCTGTTGTTCCTACCAAAGTCTGGGGGAGCATTACCTGGGCAGGAATCAGGCACTAATTAAGCCACAAAGTATTGAGGCACAAGTATCTTCATGGCTGGATTTTGTTTCCATGGAAATCAAAGGCCAAACTCCAATTGTCAATAACATTGCAAAACCAGGCTTCTCCACTTCTTTCAAGGTTGGATGCTTTCATTATTGAGGTTAAAATGAACAGTAGTACCCTGCTCTCTCTCATCAGGGTTTGCTAGGGGATTTTTTTATCTTTTTTTTTTTTTAATTAAAAAAAAAAGCTTTTAAGGTCTCATGATAGCATAGCAATCACTCACCCACTGTAGAATTAGTAAATTTGCAAACCTTGAGTGGAGAAACAGTGTATAAAAAGCAATAAAAGAGTAATATTTTAATAGGCATCATGATGAGCTTTATGGAATTGTGTAGATGTACTGTCGTGAGTTATCTTTCTCTGATTTAGCCTTAACCACACCAAAAGTTGTGAATAACCTGGTGGTATTCAAGTCTGTATTTATACCAGTGAAAACTCAAGCTTAAAACAACCACCAGTGACACTGAACCCCCACGCAGCGGTGCTCACCTCCTGGCACACTGTACCAGGCACCACCATTAGTTGTTCCATCCACAAAGCTGCTGTCATCATCATTTTTACGACAGGGTGGTCTGTTTGGATCAGACATAGCAGGATTAAAAGAAGAATAACTTCGAGCCAGGCTCTGAAAAATAGCATCATCAGGGCAGGAGCTGTACTCATGAGCACTCCCTAGGGAGGAAAAGTCCAGGAACAAGGATTATTAAAAAGGCAGTTATACTGACTGGGCTCACAACTTAGATTACCAGCACTGCACAGCAGGACTGTGCCTGGAAATTCTCTGTACATGGGTAAGTGCTCTACAGCATCACAAACTAATATAGCATTATCTTAATAACATTAATATTTCCCCAATACTTCATCAATGGGGCAATCTGGTACAGGCAATTATTAAGGTGACTATTCATATCAATCCTAACTTTTACAAAAATATTCATTTCAAAGTACACCACAAAATCTGAGCTATTCTAGGCTTTAGACGTATTTTTAGTACACACAGTACATAGAAAAAGGTCTCTCCCTAAAGAGTTTTACAGTCTGATATTAAAAGGATTTGCAACTAAACTGCAAAAAAGTAGATCGAAGGAGACAATCGCAAACAATCATCTCATGACCATTTCAGTCATGTGCACATCCCCTAGTGGCAGAAAAAACAAACTAATATTGCTGTGTGCTAAATGATAACATCTCTGCCACAATGTGATCCTTCTTATAGGGTACCAATACTGAGAAAGCATAAACAATGATAGTTGTTTCTATTACCACGCTACCATTTTCAGAAATTCACTTTTTAAAGGTACAAGTAGAGAAACCTCAGATCATACAGGCAGCCTAGATACATCTCTCTTGCTTCAGTTAACAGGGTACAAACAGCCCCAGCTAATTTAAGAGCTAAGTTGCCATGATTAAAACATCTGAGGGATCACGATTCCCTCAGGTATTACATCATTTTCGTGATGTAACTCTACTGAAGCAAACTATCATCTTCAAAACTAGAAAACATAGTCATACAGTGACTAGCTTTAAAAATGTGATGAATATGCTAACATAAGTCATTGTAAACATCATGTCATTGCATTTTTACACTTTTAGTGAAATAATCATAGAATGTAATTTCTATCTCCTACTACTTAATGTTAACTTCTATTACATACCACTGCGAGTCTCATCATAAGGATAGTTTGCAACGAGGTCTCCTCCATGTAGATTGGCAGAGAGCACAAAGGGAATATCCATAATCCAGTGAATGACACCTTTTGTTTCAGGAGCAAGCTACAACAAAATAGTATTACAAGCAGCTATAAATTGAAAATTCAATGTAGAAACTTATTAAATTATATATAGTGGGATTAATTATTATCACATATATCCTGCGAGACATTTAAATGAAAATAAATTCTATTTTGGCTTCAGAGAGAACTGGATCAGTCCTTTACATCAGATTTATAATTATAAAACAAGTAGATTATTGTAAATCTAAAATTGGTGTAAATTAGTTCAGAATAAGACCCCAAATAAAGCAATCTCAATCTTCTATTTCTTCACATTATGGCTTAAAAAAAGCCTACAAAATTTTAAACCAAGGAAAACAAACTAATTCAAAATAAATGTTGATAAGCTTTTCTCTGCACAATAAGTAAAATTACTTCATTTAATAATTTGGATTTGAAGACAGAATATGGCTATTAAGGCCACAATCCTATGGGACTGCAGTCACAACACTGTATTTTCTAGAACCTCCTCTGGGGGTAAACACAAGAAGACAAAAAAATCCCTCCAGATATAGGCCTGTATATTTAAGGCTTAAGCTTAACAAAAAGGCATGTACTATATGTGAGAATAGCTATATAGCCAGCAACGTAATTAAGCACAATACATAAGTGAATTTCTGGCAGTGGTAAAAATGCAGAATATCTGCAAGAATAGCTTCAAACCAAGGGAGAAGGCTACACAATCTCCAGCCTTAAGAATAAAACATGTTTTGAGTGAGGAATTGCCTAAGGATTAAGCAATGTGGATCAAAAGGTTTTACTACGGCAAGCCATTTTGAGAAAAACTTCAAGAAGCACCAGATGGATAAATTTAACAAAATGAACAAAATATTTAGAAGAATGTGAATCATAAAGACCATGCACACATCTCTTAGAGGTTGCTAAAAGTCTCCCTGCATAAAAGGGAAGATGTGAGCATGTAAGTGACTCAGTACTCAGACCCTACTTACCTTAGGATTCTGGTCTACAGCTTTTTTCATGTTTTTCAGCAGATGGTTGTTTGGGCCACCTTCTTTCTCATTAACATAGACTATTCTATCAAGATCAGGGAAATTTCGGTTTAGATCTATCCCTTGGGCGTTACTTCGACCAACAAACCAGTCTTTAAGTTCACCGGGCTAAATAAGGAAAGGGAACAGAAAGAGAAGGGAGATGAGTAGATTCAGGAGGTTATATATCAAGCTTTATACGGGTATATTTAGCCATACAAATTCAAATCATGGGTTTACTTCTCACGTTCTCGAGAATAAGAAGGGATCAAGTGGGAATAAAAACTTCTGAAGCACCAAGAGCTGAGTCACCCTGTTTCTTCCTAGAGCTTTATGGGAACGAAACCAACCTCTGTTTCATTGAGGGTCTCGGCAGAGAGGATCATTCTCATAGTGGCAGATCTGAACTATTTATGGACAAAATTACCAGCAGCATCAGATTTTCCAGTGCCTGCTGCATCTTCCCCTGAAACCTGGTTTTTCCCCATTGCCTCATGCCTATGCTCATGAATTACAGACCTTATTTTAGTGAGCCTCAGAGCGGCTGTAGATTTATCAGCCAGCCTTGAGGAATATCTGCACCTATTTCACAGCTCCTCTAAATAGCTTCAAGGTAAAGAAGAACCTTAACTTTAATTTAACTAGGATTTTTATTTTTATGGTGTCTGTCAGCTTCGTTCACTGCAGTGGTGACACAATAAAGATGCAGTGAGAATTTTTGCAAAAATTTATTCTTTAAGCTGATTCCCTAAAATAGGTTTTGGGTTGCATTAAGGAAATGCCTTCAGAGCACATAGTCTTCCCTAGCTTGTCTCTGTAAGCTTTCAGTACTCTGTAAAATAGGTTTAATTTGATTACTGGTTTTAATCTCAGGGTATATTGAATCTACCATCACACACTGTGATCAAGACACTTCTAAATTAGAATAACAGCAGCACTAAAGAAAATTGTATAAATCATATGTAATTTGTAAGACAAACACGTAAAAGCAAGTGTACTTTGACTAAGGAGCAAAAGTTTCAAATAATATTATTACAGAATCTCTACAAAGAGAGATTTCAAGGAAGTAAAACACTGCACCAATCTGAGGACAGCTTCTGCTTCATTGCCACGAGAGGGAGACATATGACTGAATATGGTTTAAAAGAGTTCTGCAGGTTGGGGCATTTTTTTAAAAGACTTCATGAGAATCAGTTTAATAGAGATCTTAATAAGATTTGACTTATTTAATCACAAAAAAATAGTCACAAAAAAAGATTCGACATTTCCATAGTAATTTAAAAAATTAAATACACCTTGTAAGATAAGAAAATTCTTTTTTTTTTTTTTTAGAATATAATACATACCAGAAGCTGTATATAAGAGCATCCTGTTTGGCCTCTATTTGCTAATTATGTGTTAACACATTACGTGTTTCTTGACTGAGTCGCCGTCCTAAAATATATTCTAAATTTTCTTGACTAATAGCTTAATTAAAGTACCTCATGCCTGAAATTTAGAATCAAAGTTATTCATATTAAAAAGATGGCTCACAAAGTTTGCTTGTTTTGGGACCAAGCTCTGATGAATGTGACTAATTCATGTAAGTGCATTTACATAAGAATATTCTTAAAGGAAACACCAACTTTCCCTCTTCTACCACTTTTGAAACATCATGTATTACTAGAATTTACTTGTTTAGGAAGCAGTTCAGTCAGTGAACTCAGTTGAAAGACTATGCATGAAACATAAACATCATTATATTTTAAAATACAGTAAACTCACAAGAGAGACAGCTATTTGTTGAAAACCCAAACATGAAATCCTCCTTGTTAAACAGAACAAGCCTACTGTACTGTTAGGAAATACTTCAGTTATGCTGTTCCAGTCAACAATCACTAGCAAGAGTTCATGTACCTGTAAAACTGCTATTCCAAGTGTCATTAAGATCCTAAGGTTGACACAGACATTGGTAATTATTCTTATATGTACAGCCTTACAAACCTGGGATGCTGCCTTCTCAAAGCCATCCGGGTTCAAAGATGGCATGATATGGATACGTGTGCTATGGATCAAGTTGATAATAGTTTCATTTCCTTTCTGGTATTCATTGCACAAGTACTGAGCCAAGAAGATGAGCAACTCCCTTCCGACAGCTTCATTCCCATGCATATTCCCAACATACTTAAACTCCGGTTCTCCTGCAAGAAAAAAGAAGAACATGTCTTAGAACTACACATTAAAATCACCCATGGACTAGAGCATACAGCACACTTGAGATGTCGGTATCAACTGGTCACAGTGTCCCCACGGAGGTACAAGCCTCCTTCAGAAAAGTAGATTTCGTTTTTTTCCTAAACTCTTGCTTAACAAATAATAGTTTATATTCGGTTCTTTGTCAAAGGCAGAGAAAGAATACCAGAGGACAATACAGACTACACGGTACACCAAAATAAATGCTAGGCACGGCCGTTAATGTTACTACTGTTGAGATCTAATAAAATTGATGCCTCAATACTACAAAAGAGTGTCCTGATTAGGTAGTTTTTAAATATATAAACTGACACTAACAGAGCTTCTTATCTTTAATGTTCTAAGATTAGGTTAAGCTTATCACACTACACATGCATTAAACCGCAATTCTTTTACCAAAGCATTGCCAGTGAACAGCTGTTGATCCTAATGATCTGCAAAATCTTATTCAGCAGTTGCTTTGGGTATTCAGCTCAAACTTTATGAAACAAGTGCAATAACTTAACTCATAAAAGGAATCTTTCCCGTTTAACATTCCAATAAACAGTCCAGTATTAAATATATATATAAACATTCTACATATATTAATGAATACATCTATGGAATGAATAGACATATATTTAATGTTGCTTTTTATATATTGTACATTTATGTCTAATATTCAATGTTTAATATTTAATAGGTATTGCATATACATTAATATATATAGTCAATATATAAAAAAGCAGTCCAATATTCCCAATTGCTCATTAGTCACATTCTTATGACCCTAGGCATGAAAAAGCATACAAGATAGATAGAGCTGTGAAGGCTATACTTTTTAAATGACTATATTTTGATCTCTGATTCCAGAGAGGTTTTATTATAATGTAAATACCTGAATGACATTTAAAGGATTTTTCTGGAACTAAAAGGAAGAATATGCTGGTTTTGGGGTTGCAATGCTTCTTTCTTATCCTTTTTCTTTTTAAATGCAGTTCTTTTGCTGTAACACCTTTAATCAAACAATCTGCTGATTATATGCTCTGACTAGTCTTTGAACATGCTTTGCAATAGCCTTCAGCACTATCACAGGGGCAAAATCAAGCCAGGAAGTATTACACAAATGAGACCTAAATAATTGTTAATCAAGCACGCAGCCATATCTACTTACGACTCTTCAGCCTGTGCTTGTTAACCTTAATCCAGTGATAAATGCTAGCAGAGACAGGGCTGTTAATACCGTGACTTCTTTCCTTCCAGCTAAGATGTTTCTGTACATATGTATTCATCCCTGATTTTTTTTGTCAGATAGGTTAAAAAGTTTTCTAGTTTCAGTGAAATAGCTTCATTTTATCTGATACACACAATACCATTACTGTGACCAAAACCCTCCATTTCCTCTTTTGGCATTGAGCTCCTATTTACTGTTTTTTCTTATCTGTTAATACCAGGGAATGCAACAGGTCTAATCACCAAGACCGTGCAACCAACCCTACCCATCAACCCTATCCCATTAAAACAGATGGATACTATTTGATAAAATACACACCACTGCACATCACATAGTCTCATAATTAGAATACTCATGTATATGTATACTGGCACAATACTTATAGGAAAATTGCTTCACAAGCTAACAGGCGAAGTTGTTATTGCAGTAAATATGAACACAGTTGCATTCTGCATTTGTGGTTTTCCCTAGAAGACCACTAAGGAACGCTGAAGGAGAAATAATTTTTCCTGATTCCCAGACCTGTGCATTAATCCTCTGCCTCTCCCACTTGAATTTTATAGGCCTGGCTCAAATGAAGAAATAGAAACATATGTTTCCTATACAGTTACTGCTTGCCCCCCTCCCCAAAGTATCATTAACAGTGTTTAGAAAGGTTCATGAAACAGGTACAGGGTCTATAGGGAACCAAGAGTACAGCCTCATCTACAGCATATCTTCAGTGGTAATGACCCATCTCAAATGAGCATTAAAAGCTAAAAGGAGTTCAGGAAGAGGTAAAGAGAGTCAATGGAAATATGGAAAGTCTTTCCTACGAAAAGTAATTGAAGAAATCAGCCCTATTTTCCTTAGGAAGCATAATAAGGGACAGTCAAATATACTGGCCATTGTGGCACAGAGGAATTGGTCTGGAAAGTAGCACTTCCCTATACCACAAAACAAGAGACAGTGATTTTCAATGAAAGGAAACAATGACTGTTTTTAGACTGATAAAGAAAAAATAACATTACTTGTAACAGAAAGTATGAAAACAGTATTCAAAGAATCCCATTGGCAGTGAAGTATCAGCAGAACTCCAAGTTTTGCTAATAAACCAAGCATTAAAAACTAATCTTAAAGTTAATGCAAAAGAACGAAAAGGAGAAGATAACAGAGAGCTGAATAACAGCCCTGCTTCAAAATTTGTGTTCATATTTTAGCTCCCCAGGGCATTTCCTTACGCCTTTCTCTGAAGCAAAGGAATCCGTCTCCAATCGATCCTCTGGGTGTGGAGGACAAGGCTGCACAGTCCACACAGGTGGGAACTGTTCTCTGCCAGTCCCCCAGCACTCCTCATTTTCTTACCCCTAGGCACAGCAACCAAAGAAATACTGGGTTTCTGCTCAGTATCAGAAGATATTGAATTTCACACTGTATCCCACAATTTTAGGAAAACTCTTCATCACTTCAACAGTGTAATTTACACCTAAAAGAACAATGGAAAAAATGGGTCCTTCTCCCATCTAAACTTTGCAGCTTCTCCAAGGGAAACAAACTCAATTTTTACTGTTCGTTTCAGGGGAAACAAATTAATGCTACAAGCTGGCTGTGTGAGAATTAGTAATTCAGTCATTAGTTGTCCATGCCTATCATGGCCAAAGTCAGGGAGTCCATTCTGGAAAAGGGACAATGCTGCTAAAGTCATTAGTTATCATCACAGTGCCCAAAAAGCTGAGGGAGCGTCCACAGGCTACTATCTGCTGATACGATTTTGCAGTTAATGAAGCCCTTAATTTGCATTTGAATTTTTGCCTTTAGTGTTAGAGTAAAAACTGCAGCTCATGGTGTACCTTCTGGAAACCTTTTTTGGGAGTCACATTTACCTAGATCATTTCTTAATCATCTTTTACTGTAAGACAATGAAGTCCAAGCCGGAGGGCAGACTGAGGCCATCGCTTTGTTGGCTGAGAAGGGTTAAGCAAACCCAGATGCCCGAGTTTTAGTGAATGACTCTGTGATGCAGCCAGCATCCCAGGCCTGCTGCAGCTCCCAAAGGAACCAGCTCCTTCTCCTCCCCGTGAGCTGGCACAGACACCTCAAACACTGAGGATGCTCAGTAACCCATCCTTAAGCTGGCACTCCTTGCCTTATGGGTTCTCTGGCCTACTCATTGAATATCTCCTGCCACACCATCTCTAAATGCTTCAGCCTTCTCTGGAAAACAACCCTTAGTCACCTGTTGCTAGCACACTACTTAGCTAGAGGAAGAGCTGTTCTTCCCGTTAATCTTTCATGAGCCATTTAACGCAGACCTTAATCACCCTTCATAGGATTCTGTTATTGTAATTGCCTCACAGAATTATTTTTTTAATGAAAGGACTCAGTAAATCTCAATTTGATGATGAACTTTTAAACAGTTTCTCCAAAACAGTAGATGCACTCCTGTCCCACTGCAGAGAACCCGAGGTAGCTTTAAGGGAGAAGCAGCATGAAGAAATATAACTATTTTTTTCTGATTTATTTGAACCCTCCCAAAAAATGTAAAATTGTTTTAATGGATTCTAATGGTCCAAGATACGACAAACACAAAGGAGTATTTCCATTGCTTGAATATTAAAAATTCTTACTTAATTTTATTTATTTTCTGACAATGTCTTTTCAAACTTTAATCTTTCATTCACAATAGAAAAAGTGTAACAATGTGAGCATGACATTTATCAATGCTAAAATGTAATTTCAGCCCAGATACAGAGGTTTGTGACAACAAATGAATGGGTGTATACTAACATCTTTCGGGGCAAGTCATTAGATATTAAATGAAGCAATCAAGTTTATAAGTATCTCAGTATCTCTGGTGAAACCTCAGCCATCACATCATTATGGCTTTTAGAAGGCTTTTACATCCCTCTTAGATTGACTGCATGGTACATTACAACCTGACAAACGATTGAGGAAAAAGTATTTTAAAATGTCGTGCCTTTCTGGCGCCTGACAAACATTGTGAAATGTCACCGTTTGCTTCTGCAGTTACTGTCAGCTAAGGTCTTCTGCAGTTTCCTAGGAACAGCATATACATCATTAATATTAGACATGCCGTCCAATTAAAGATGACTAACCACTGCCATTTTCAGGTCAGGCTGCATTTGTACAGTAAAGATGGTAATTTTCTAAAATGTAGGGACAAAAAGTTTAGCACCTACTAATCACATATACTATGAGTCAAGGTAATGTCATGCCACTAGTCCTGGTCTAATGTCAAGCAGTTAACTTTAAAATGTACAGTACTTCACTCATGGAAGTGAAAGCCATATGAAAGAAAAAAGAATAACTACTGGAAAGTTTAAGTGTTTAATGAACTGTTTTGCAAATCAGCCTCAAATACCTTTAAAAACTAGAGTTCTTCTACTTTCCTGTATTTCTTACAGAAAATCCTGCATTTCTGAAATAACAGACTTAGTGTTTTTGATTACTTACTGTTGTTTGTAATTTTTAATATGGCAACCAGTAAACTTTTCTTGTAGATAAATGACATGAAAAATATCAGAACCCCTGCTGGCAAGAAATTCATTCATTAAATGTGATTGAAGACTTGCTTATGCTCCACATTTTTTTAGTAGTTCAAAGAGAAAGAAATTCTCTGGAGATGAACTACATGGAAAACAAAGGATTATAAAATGGGTTTTTCCTTTGAATATGAAAAAAGTAAGAGAGAGAAAGAAGAAAATAAATGAGGAGGTGAGATCAGAAAGTGAAATAATTAGAAAACTTAGATTTCTAACAACCTGTAAAGTAAATGTCTGCAACCTGCTTCAACAGCATCTCAATAGAAATGTTGATCTCCACAACTTGTATGAAAACCGCATTGAAAGACAGAACTGCAATGCAGTATTAATTTCTAAATCATTGTATAGGCCTTATATAATTTTATGTCGACATTTACTAAGATGTAGCATCAGTATAACCTTGCTGAAAGACAAAGCACTGGAAGTTTCACATGAAAGCAAAATGGGTCAACACAGAGGCCTTTGAAAAATCCAGTCTTTCACTTTCTTACCACTAACTGCTAGAAAATACACTGAGAAGAAAACAAGAGGAAAAGAAAATGAAGGATCTTTTGGCAAGCTCCTGCTTTAGACAACTGCATGCATTTTTTAACAGTTATAATTAAAGACTGGTCTCAAACCCTTTCGGGAAATTTTCTTAATTATTTGAACACTACCACTTAAAATTAAAGTTAACAATAAAGTCTGTACAGTACATTAAACACTGAGTGAAAGCACACAAAGAACAGCTATGTTTCTGCTGGCCTTGACATGTACAAATTAAGATGTGATCACCATTCTACCAAGTATAAAGTCTGTCAGTTGGGCTTCAAAATAGGATCTTGTGTATCTTTGCACTGGAAATTAAATTCTCCAGACAGATTACCTCATGCTCAAGGCAGTTATTTCCACCAAAAAGGTTCTGCGTGACTCGATGCTTCCTTCAGGTTTCCAACAACCCACTCTCACCCCTGCAGCTACAGAACTTGGCACAGCCACCCACAAGAAGTGGGCAAAGCATCTGCTCAGCTCCTCCACTCCCCACCTACAGCTCTTTGCTGGCATATCCCTATGCTGATTTTTTTGCAACACCCAGCTTACACTGAAGTGTTGCACAGTGTAGCACTGAATTCGATATTTTGGGTGAAGCCCACTTGCTTTACCAGAGAGTAGAACAGTTTCTGTCTACTAGCTTTGTGCTAATGTGCACAAACTGATGGTGCTATCTAACAGAATTGATGATGATTCTTTAAAGCATAATAAATCATTTGTAAAGCAAAACAACTTCACTTATTTAATCAAAAATCTTAACTTGATAAGAAACACTTAAATGTGATACGCACAAAACCCTGGTTTTATGTAAATGTGTTAAAAAGTGCTCTCTGAAGTTCAAAGCAGATTTAAAAGTCATCAGAATTTTAGAAGTAACAAATAAACATCTATATATACAGCCAGATTAACCAGATTAGTTTGCATTGCATTGCATTTTTCATGCTCTAGGAAAACTGAATAGGACTTTGCATTTACGGAATTCATTATATCCTTACAGCAGCAAGCATCGTTAGCTCAGCATTGAAGATGAGCTTCCTCAGAAACCAAACATGAAATGAACTGTCCTGAACCACCCTTACTAGTCTGTGGCAGAGTATGAGACAGGTACAGTTTTCTTCACCTCCCAGTTTTTGCTCTCACTGCTAGGGAAAAACCCAGATGAAAACATGCCCCTGGGATTCTTTGTGAAGGACACTGGCCATACAGAGATGACACAAGTAACTCTCTATATGTCTGCTGTGATACTGGGTGTGAGATACAATTGATTCAATTAATCTTTTCTATTGCGCTCAGTAAGGCGACGGGGCTTTTCCATTTATAACTATGTGTGACCAAGTGAATTGTCATTTCAAAGACACGCACTGTATCCCTCCAGTTTCGGTTGGCACATAGAGCAAAGATACTTTTTTAATCCATCATGAAAACAGACCTTCTGATGAAGAGATAGTTGATGCATAATTTATACATGTATTTATGATGGTTCCTCATTAAGTTCACTTAACAAGTCTTCTCTCTTCAGCAAACTCTAGAATCGGCTTTTTCACTTCAACTACGGAAGTACCTGCCAGCCACCAGAGCACTTCAAAAGGACTGAGCTCGTCTATCTTATTCCTTCTGCATGTAACAAATATACGAGAAATTTCACAGCAAAACTAGTTCAAATGCCTGCTACCAGCAGGAGACACATTGGGGCTCTGCTTTTTCTCATGCTGACTTCATGAAAAGAAGAAATAAAAGTCAGAAATAACCCATTTATTTCCACATCCCAGACTCTGAAAGTCAAAGAGGCAGGCAGAAATGCTGGACAAATAAGGTGAAGAAAGAAAAGTAAGCTCTCCCTTTTTACTGGAAACAAACAAACAAACAAACAAACAAAAAGTCAATGAAAAGATGTAAATAATTCTTTTCCAATAAGTTATACAGGCCCAGTTCAAAATTGCCATGTGGCTTCCCTCTGCCAAATGAGTAGCCAAAAGCAGGGAAGCGCAGCCACGAGCATGCTCAGAGGCTATTTTCAGGCTGGAATTGATGGGCACTGTGGCTTCCCCAGCAACACCCAGAGCAGAAAGCAAATCTAGAGAGGGCTGAGGGTGTAAAGTCAGGCCAGGGTTCCCCTTCTATAGCATCATGCCCCAATACTTGCTGTGAGGCTGTGGTTAAGGAGGAAAGCAAGCTTGGGCAGCTTTCGGAGCTGTGCTGCCTCGGGCCGTGGGCTGCACCATCATGTGCGAGGGAAATGCACTCACAGAACCCATCTTCACCTACCAAAACTCTTCATATTTTTGTCTCCGTAGAGGAGAGCTATTGATGACTGAAAAGGATTGCAATTCCCATCACAAGGAATTCTGGATCCTTGGGAAATTATATTTTCTGTGCTTAAGGATCCAGGAATAACTAGCAGTAAGCCCCTAGACTTCCTCCCTTGATTTCCAGGAGGCTTTCTCAGGCATGGCAATGGCATCTGTTACTTCACATACTGGATGCTTCTTCTTTATTGGTAACTGGAACGTTATTTTATTCCACTGCTGTTTTGTCACAATCTGACACTGTGTGAAAAAACTTGTGGGCTGCAGATCTGTGATTCAGACAGATAATGCTAGAGTGCATTGGTCATTGCTAACAGATGGAGAGGGATAAAATCGCCCCATAAATGTATATCTGTAGCAAGTCCTTCGTGTAGATAATGCGTTACAGAAGAGGAGTGGCTTCTGTGCTGGCATATTCATTTAGCTCACCTTGCTTAGATGAGCCCTAATATTTACTGATCTTAGCTTCTGTGATTATTGGCCACGGAGTATACAGAGTTAAAAAGTGTCCTTTTAAAATCAATTACATGAAGAAAGACATAGGCAAACTGTGAAAGCTAATTTCACTGTTACCTTGCTCCTTTGTGGAAAAAAGCATATGAAAAATGGACTTGTGATGACTAACAAAGGACATCATTCATGTCAGAACGTAAATGACCTCATTTATGTCAGCATCCTCAGAAACCAACAAATACCCAGGTAGCTTCTTTTAGTCCTACTACTATTTTAGCACCAACATTTTGGTATAAAGAATTTTTAAAAACAGAATTCCATCATTTTAGAAGTTAGGGTGGGGTCTTTTTTTGCCAGAAAATTGCAGCTGCACTGTAGGCTTAAAAACCTGGTAAACTGTGTGAAACCTTGATTAAAAAGTGGCTTATTGAGATCTGTTCCTTTGCTGCGCTTCACCTCCAGCCTGATTTTAGCAGCTAATGCTCTCCCAAGTTTCTGCATTTAAGGCATGAATGATATGTGATAATCAGCAGTAAATCTTGCTTGTACTTGTTCTTAAGATAGCAACGGATAAATCAGGTCAGTAGGAAGCAGAAGAAAAAAAAAAGGTTAAGTGGGAAGAGAGTGTTCAAGATTGGTAGTCCAACACTACATCTCCAAACATTGCAACACTGGGCTTCAGAATTTTTCAATGGTATGTAAACTTTTATTTTAAATTGGTATTGTACACCTTAGTGATTTATTTATAGCCAGTTTAGCGAGCAGCGTAGACCTGGATGCTTGGAGGGGGTCTGTCTCTTCACACTCACATACATTTGAAATATGGATACCTTTTAGAAAACGTCCCCTATAGCAACTCAAATATAGAAAAAAAAAAAAGGTGATGATTCCTAGGAAGACAGTATAAGGAGAGGAAGCTAAACTGGCACAGAGGCTAATAAAATCAAGCTTCATGCGTAAGAGGAAGAAGTGAATCATATAACAGCTTGTTGACTGAAGAATAGTGATGGAGATGACTGAACCAGACAGATCTTTTATCTTGGGGATAAAGATGGGAGTGAACCCAGAACGCTTTCAAGAGTTATTTTGCCTTTAGATGAAGGATCTTCAGACAAAAATTCGCATATGGATACCGACCCCGACACTGCAAGCCGGAGCACAGCTGTATAGCTGTGAGACACAGAACAGCCTTCATAAGATAGAAACAAATGCTTCACAAAAAATCTGCAATGGCTTTTAGGTCTGCCCAGGCACATTGTTGTGTCCTAAAAACAGACAGCTTTTCCTCATATAGGAAACAAACATAAAAGCTTGGTATCTTCTCAGCTTTTTCAGAGCTTCCACTGGGTTTTCCCTTTGAAGAGTAATAAGACAGTTCCGGTTAAGAGAAAAGAGAGAGGGGTACCTGTTTTCCATATGATCTACAGTCAAGGACAACAGAAATCACAATCCTGTCCCTGAACAGCACCTGTAAGTGCAGAAAGTGAAGTGGTGGCTGAGAAGCTAGATATTTTATAATGAGCTCTATGTAGAACAATATAGCATTGTGTAATTTGATATGAAATGAACTTACCTAGGGCTTATTCTCAGTGCAAGCAGAAAGGTTAGTTCAAAGTAACAAGGCATGTTCCTCACAAAAGGGCAAATAACAGCCATTTCCTACAAGTATACCCACTGTGCCTCCAATATGCCAAGCACGTTAAAAGTGCCCTGACCAGCATGATCAGAAACTGAGTAGCTCTTCCTAGCACTGTCTAATTATTTTTCCCTCTGAGCAATACAAAAAGCTACAGTAATCCATCTTTTGTGGTCCTTTCATCTCACTTGAAACTTTCTTTCTCTTTTATGTTACTAGCAGTACCTCATACAAGCTCTTTCCTGCCAATGCAGGAGGAAACATCATGTTAGTGAAAATGTACATGTTATCTAACGGCAAATTCCTTCACTAATAAGAGTCCAAAGGGCTTTTGTTACTGGTATCAGGGATACCTGGCACCAGTTTGAGTGTATGCACCACAATTTCTGTTTAGTCATTTCTATTTTTTATTAAGTGCATTAAAACACTAGAAGTTGAAATATTTTGTTATACCTCTGTAATTCAGACCAATATTGAAGCAGTGAAAGTGAGAGGCAAACTGTGCCCTACCTTTGAGATTTATTGCATTTTATTTCAATTTTATGCAGGTGTAGAAGGCTGGAGAGGTATAATGAAAAATGATAATAAAGTCTGACACATTTTAAAAAGCTGATTTCATGCATTTTGTATGTTTATTTATTATCAAATATTCTGAGATTGTTGCAATTACTTTTCTCATGCATACTGTCATTCTTCATGGCTAGAGATCCCATGAAGTAGCTAAGTAGCAGCCCACAGAGGAGAGCAAAATACAGCCAAAAGGGCTTCCTGAGAAGCCCTACAGCAATATTTTCACGTTGAAGTTTCAGGTATTTGGGGCTTTTTGAGAAGAAAAAATTCTCTAATGAAGAGAAAAGGAAGTTTAGGAAATACTGATTCCAACCAAATAGGAAGAACATGTGGTGTCTGATCCAATATGCTCTTCATTCAAGGACAATAATTCAACAAAGAGGGGAACAGTAGTGGGTAGTGTGGACACAAAATCTTTTTCTGGCTCTGTATCCACTGCTCTACTATTGTGTGTGTGTATGTGGGCATGTACATTTTACAGACACACATGAACGTCCCTCATTGAGAGACTCTGGGACCAAGGAGGTCATCCCCAGGTCATGAAAATATTTTTCATGTTTCTGTTCGCTAACATCTTCTTAGATCTAAAGCACACTTCTAATTTTAACTAAAGAAATTGCATTTGCAGATAGTCAAAATCATATGAAAAGACAGATTTGGCACAGTTCACAAACAAAATCAAAACCACATGACTCCAAGGGAGAAAGAAACTGAACCCTTTAGGAAGTGACCTAGTATTCCCTCTTACACCTTATGATTCAGTAGTTCATTCTTATTTAATAAAAAAATCTGAAAGAAAAGCCTTTGTTATCAGTGAATATATTTTTGCATTAAAAGACAAACTTAAAGCTGCTTGGATTGTTTGATAAAATATTGGCTATCCAGTCTTTGCCATATTTTCTACTTCTTTTTTTATATGCATTTTACTTAACTTTCTCTTTCATCCTAGCTTTAACTTTTATGATCACAGCACGATGACTGCCAAAAACGTTTCAGTATATTTTTTCCAGCTGTCTGCTAAACCATAAAGAAAAAAAAAAGTAAAATAATCTGAAAAATTGTTTTCAGATTATAGGAACACAGAAATGGGAAGGCAAAGGGACTGAAGATTACCACATTGCCCATTAAAGAGCGCACTTAATGAAAGGCAACAAATTTGGGAAAGAGTGGCCAGAGCACAAAACTCACCAAGACATGCTACTAACCCAGCAGGTAGGAACAATACTTTCTACCAAAAACATCCTAGTGATATTTGAGTTGACATGGCTATTCTTCTAACCATAACTACTTCTACATTTATACAATAAAGACATTTTCCCTTTTAACTTTGCTAGTAACAAAAACTACCAGTGAAATTACACTAAGAGCTCGGTTTTATCTTTGTTTCCCTTTATTTAGCACTTGAACTAGTGAGGCACATTAAACATATGCTTACCTTCAGCATAATAGCATCAGAGGGGTTAGTCTGGAATATAAAGTCAAGTATATGCTCAGGAGTTTGCCAGAATAAGGCATTACAGTCTCATGCAAAAGCAACAATCTTGAGAAGAAATTTTCCACTGACTCCTGTGAATTCTGGATCAAGTTTTTATTTCTGAAAAAAATTCTTTCTGGATGAAATTTTTCCATATTTGCTTTCTGTCCCCATTTAACTGTTTTATTTTTCACCTATTTATATATTATCTGGGGGTAAAAAACATATAGGCCCTATTAAGACAATGTATTTTTTTTTGCAAAGATACTTTCTTTGTACTTGTGTAATCCAAAAAAAAATTAATTTTTCATGTTAAAATTCTCCAGGTGGCTTGTTTTCACTGAGGTGTTCTCTTTAAACCAGGTATGAACCAGCAGATTTATAAAAACTTGAATACTCCATATTGCAGTAGGCAATATGAAATTTAGAATCATGACACTTTGAAAAGCTACTCAAAAAGGTACATCTAAAGTATCAGTGCGAGGCACATGGTTGTAGTGGGCTGTTAATGCTTAACTGTCTGCTCTGCAGATCCATACCTAGTAATCAGCTGTAGAAAAGCACACTAGCTTAGCACAATATCAAGACTTTTTTTGTCTAATTTTGCTTAAAAAGGGAGACAGAAAGTAAAATTACTTTTATATTATAGTACTGCTATGCTAAGCCAACTATTTCAAATTCTTCAGTGTTACAGAATGACACATTTTTACAGAGAGCAAACAAAGCAACCCTTAGCAATAAGACTATGCTGGGAACACATGTGTGTTAGGCTCTCTGGGTAATATGTATTTCCCCCACTGGACGTGGTAGTCCACTACTGTAACCCCATGAAAGCAACAAACTCAAAACCAAGGTTTGCTCATAAAATATTTCATATTGGGACCAATGCTGTTATCACATCTCATGCTACTCAGAACACTTAGATCCAAATAATCTACTCAACCTGTCAAAGGAAGCAGGATATGAGGGCAAACATAAGTCTTTTATGGCAAGAGGAAAAAAAAATAACCTAAAACCCAAGAGATAATTTCAGAAACCATGAGAGTTTCCTGACTAGGAACGGCTCCCAGACTTCCATCAAGATGTTTTTCTGTCACAGCTGCATAACTTACAAACTACCAACCTAAAACAGAATTCTGTGTAATGTAGGAAACCAGAATTTATCAGGCTTTCTGAGCTATGTGTTATACATGCCTGTTATGAGAAGTTCATGCTTTGGTTTACAGCTCTTTACAACCAGGCAAAAATAGTCTGACCATGATATTTTTTTCCCCAAAAAAGACAGACTCCTATTTTAGATTGTTTGTCAATGGTGAGTGGCTTGAGTCATGTATAGAAATATGAAAAAATCAATAGAGTTCATCGTACTGATCACTGAACAACGGGCATTTAAAAAAAAAAAAAAAAAATTGGTGTCGGAGACAACAGCCCTCTTTCCCAACATGTGTGCAAGCCCGATTACAAGGGATAGTCACAGCGCAGAAAGCCAGGCAGGGATCTCAACCATGGTTTACTGAAAGATGCCACCTCAGCAGTGCGAGGCTTTCCATAGGAGTATTAATACTATTATCATGAATCCTTAACAGTTTCCATGACAGGACAAACACCACTGTGCTATCACTGAACAAATAGATTGTACCTGCTCTCAGATCATTTCCTATGTAAGCAAAAGAAGAAAAGAGAATAGAAGCATATGGCAAGCACAGGGCAGGCAATGATCTTACCATAGATCTCATTAACCCCTTTTCCTCCCTTACCTTAGGGAAGTGCTGTGACAAAAGTAAGTGTTATGGAGAGATCTGAAGAAGAGCATCAAATCATGGTCTCTGACACTGTTGGGAGGAAGTAATTTGCTACCACAGATGTCACCACAGGAGCAAGTACAAGGAAGGTGGTTTGAAAATTTGCTCAGTGGACAACAGAAGTGATCATTAATGGCTCAGAAGTACAAATTAACATTTTAATGTTCACTGATATTTTGGCAGTTAATGTCTCAACAGCAACAAAATCAAATACCAAGCCTAAATGATGCTCCAAGCCTTTGGACCCAAAGAAACCTACAAAATAGGCAGAATAAGCAACTTTTAGCTCAAATACACACCTGAATATGAATACATTTTTTCTTAAGGAACAGTTCATTTTGCGATGTAATGAGAAAAAAAAAAAAAAAGAAAAAACAGACAGGTTGCTATAAGGAAAGCAAGACTGTCCAAAACAAAAAACAGGTCATTGTACAGTTAGTATAAAAGCAGGTGAATTTTGTCAGAGGAAGAAATATACAGCACTCACTTCTCATCACACTGCAATTGTTCCTGTGTATATTGTTAATATGTTTCCACTAAACAAAAATTTAAGAGTGTTATTATAACATTTTTTTGAAATCTGGGCAGCTGTACTGCAGAGCTCTTTCTTCATGGATTTTCAGTACAAAAATACCCTAACAGATGTCATTTTGGTGTCACATCGATGCGCATGAGAGAAAGCAGGATGACATGTTATGTTCAGCTGCTATTGGCTTATCGTTGGGCTTTATAGCTATATGTTTCTATTTAAAGGAAGGAAGTAAATGTGCTATTTTACAGCTTTATTTCAGGATTGCTGAATTGTCATTGCACCCACACAAATCCACCTACAAAAGAAAACATGAGTTTTGTGAGAAGAAACGTCACACCTAGTGAACATAACATTTTTTCAGGTAAATTAGACAAAACTAGAGAAGAGAATGTTTTTTCATTATGTCTTTTATGTGTAGATTCATTTGAATCCCATGAATATTCTAAATCTCAAAATACAAGAGTGAAAGACAACTTTATTATTTTTTTTTAATCAGATACGTGAAGAAGCCAGAGAAGCTAGTAAGGTCTACATGGATATTGTGTATTCTCTTCCTGCCAGAAGATTTTGCTCTGAAGTATCCTTCAAGGTTTATCTATTTATTTTTCAGTAACTAACTCCTGACACTCTTTGTAACCTATTCTCTGGTCTTATGAACCTTACAGGAAATTTTTATTTATCACTTTGACCACTATAGCAATTTCTTGCACTGAGCTACTCGATAATTGTGTCAGTTGATGAAGATTTCTCACTGTCATTTTCTTTCACTTCTCCTTTAATTTATAATCTGCAAAACATCTTCCAGTTGTACACAAGCACCCCATCTTGGGGAAAAAGCTGGATGCGAGAGCACTGAAGTGATGTCCGCATTGCCTTTCACAGCTGAGCTTCAGATCTGAATCAAGGGTTCAGGATGAGGCTGTTTGAGCCAGGAACTGGCCACACTGCTCAGAGGGGCCACCACTCCAGTGTGACACTACAGACAGCCTGAATTAGCTGTCACGCACCAGAGCAGTCTCAGAAAGGTGACAATCGCCAACCAGTGAAATTCTACAACTTGTCAACACAGCACCATCAGCAGAAAAAGGTGGACTTGCTGTTCACAGTCTCCAACTGTGGCTTATGTGAATTGAAACCCTCTTCCTATGCACAGTTTTTAGGCCTTTTCCCTCAACTCCATCTCTCTTACGAAGTGGAAATCTAGCTAGAACTAGACAAAGTCTCTTTTTCCTACGATTCAACAACTTGAGTCCGCAAGCATCCTGGACAGCCAGTACCCAAGCACCTGTTAAAGGAACAGGTCCATGCCACACAATTTTATTTTTAATCTGCCTGTTAAATTAATCCATAAGAAAGCAAATGCTGATATTCAAATTTGTTATAAGAGTTCAGAGTCATACCTTTCTTAATATGCAAATTAGAGTCTGTTTCAGTCATTGTTTGAGTCTGCAAACTCAAAAAAGTAGTTCTGGCTTTTTTTGAAGGGCTGGAAACATTAATTCTTTTTAAAAAAATTAGTTCTACAGAATACAGAAATGTTTTAGCACCTCTGAGATTCGACAAAACAGTGTCAAACCAGGTTGCTTCAAATCCTGCACCAAATTGTCTACAAATTAAAGAAGGATCGTTGCCCGAAGCAATCAGGCCCCCGTTCAATACTGTGCTTAAACCTGTTTCTGATAGTGGGCAGAAAAGTAGCCTGAACTAAGTTTAGAGAAGACCTGGCACAGAAATCACCACAGTGGTTCACAATAGTGATTTATTAATTTATTTATTTTATGTTTATTTATTTTAACTTTAGTACCCACTTTTTAATAAAAGGAAGGCCCAGATGTTTGAAAGTCAAAAACCTCTGCTTGTATAATGTATAAGCACACATGTAAGAAGTATGTGAGTAAGACCTGGATAAGTAACATTTCCCATTTTTTAATGTTTTTTTCATTACATCTGGTGCTAGCTGTATTATTTCATATAGAAAGAGGACTTTTCTCTTTGGAATTTTGCTGTGCTGGACTTTTTGTTATGGTTTAGTTTGGTGGTTTCACTCTTTCAGTTTTGTGGTATGAGAGCACTCTATTACTCCAAGATCTGACTGCAACTAGCTATCAGTTATAAAGTAATAACAGACATAATGATGATGGACACAGCTGAGTATGGGTGGCAGCAAACCACAGCAGCGGCAGACTACTGGTGTAATGAGCACCCATGTAACACAGATGTGCCTTCCATAAATAATTCAATCTGAAGATACACCGTTTTCAGGAACACTGCACATTTCAGAGCACTGAAGAGGCAAGAGAGATTCCCCACAGAGCACGTTTTCTCTGTTAGATATATTTTTTTCTGTCAAATACAAGAAATTTAGATTTTACTTTGGCATCAGTATTCTGTGCCTGGGGATACCGGATACCGAACCTGCCACATTTTGCTGGCACAAATTCCTAATGATATTTGTTTCTTACACAAACTCTGGTGGACGTAATTTCACAGAATTATTCTGGAAGAATAATTTAGCAGACCAAGCTAAACTCCACTTCTTCAAGAGGGCCTGTTCAATGCAAGTTGCTACACTGTCACACTAGCAACAGCCTTTTAAGGATCCTGACAACGTTGTCCCCCTGCTACGCAGGGGAGGCTAGGTATGGGATTTGGGATCTATTCTACTCTCTGTTACGTGGCGCACTTCGATTGCCTTTAAGAGGATTTGCACTATACCTTCATTTTTCAAAGTAATAAGCACTGAGATACAGCAGAGAGAAGACAGAATTTATTCACATATGCCATATACTATATATGGTTATCTACCAGAAAAGCAAAAATTTAGACACTAGGAAGAGAATCTAATCATGCCTAGTATGCTATACCTAATTTGCCCTCAAATCTCTCCACTGCATCTGTACATTGCAGAAACTATCCACAAAGCAATGAAGAAAGTATGGGACAATTCAGCAAGCCAAAAGCATCCTTATCAAGCTTTATATAGCAGCTATAAATGCTACTTTATATCTCAGTGCACACAAACTTTATTTCACGTCATAATGGGCCTGAAGTGGGTATAAAAGAATATGTTTTTTCTCCTTTAAAAATTGTAAGGCTATGGTATTATGATTATTTTCATCAACCATTTCATACATATATGTTGTTGCATTAAGAGAAAGTATGTTTCCTCCAAGAACTTCCAAGCACTCATCTTCCTTCAGAAACACTTGTGGGATTTTAATTTATCTTACCCTTTTACAGACTGTTAGAAATGGAAGAGAAAAAGAACCATATTTAAGCTACTAACTTGGAGGAAAAGCAAAGAACACACCTTTAAAAAATTCTTAAAATGAAAAAAGTATTTAATACATGCTAAGATTTTCCTCTGGAAATCACTGGGGAAATACGAATGCTGCTGTGCTTCTGTAGCATTTACATGTCCTTCATTTTGGGGAATGGCAGGCCAGAATTTCCTGAGGTTTAAGTACAATAGAGAAGATAATCACACTGGACTTTTTCTACCAAGTTAAGTTCAGAAGTTATTGCTGACTTCAGGGAGAGTTAAGCTAAGCTGCCGTAAGAGGTCGATTAATAAAGGCAATTATAGAGAAGAATACCAGACTGGGATAAGCTACCCCAGGCAGACAATAAGATGAAATAAGAAATAACATACCATGTCAGCCTCTGAAAGGCATGAGTTCAATTCTGCTGCAAGGCTTGTAAGCGAACAAAGGGAGTAGTCTCACAGCACCGCAGTGGCTGGAAAACAAGCACTTTGAAATTCAGTCACTTACCCAGAAGGCTATTCCATGATTCAAACTGATGTTTTTGAAAAACAGCAAAGAAATACTTTGAAGAAATTGGAGGTCCTCTGAAGTAAAAAGGGAGGGAGAAGGAAGTTACACTGCGCAGGACCCAAAAAGAGGGAGGACAACAGGCAGGAGGTGCAAACTTGGCAGCCTGCACTCAAACAGTACTCTCTTCTGGAGCCAGAGAGAGAAATAGAGGTGCCAGGTGCTGAGCAACACAGACGTATGGCCCTCAAGTGAGCAGTGCCTCAGCATTACAAGTTCCTGGAGATGGGACACCAGCCGGTCCAGTCCGAGTGCCGCCCGCAGACTCGGTGACAGGCAGCACCAGGCCACAAAGTTAATGTTTCCATGACCTCTTTATAACCTAATGACTGCAGCATCAGCTTTCCACCATCATTCACCCTGCGAGATCACACCACCCAGAGCACCCTGCTGTTTTCACATCATCTAAAGTTGCAAAGAATTGTTATGCTAGTAATCAGAAGGGGAAAAAAAGGTGGGGGGGAAAGTCAGCATTCTTTTATCATGCCACAGACCTAACAAGACTAACAGGTACTGGCCTAAGAACCAACAGGGAGGGAACACTTCCTAGGAATTTGCTCATATTTGTTTTCATAATTTAAGTTCCTAACTTGAATATTACTAGATTACTTTCCTGCCTTTTTTTACATGACTATTTTCTTATTTCATGTTTTCACCTTTTTCTCATAAACCATCTCTTCACTATTAAGTTTACACAGTTTATTACTTTGTCTCTGATTAGGTATTCCAAACTGTAAAGTAGTTTACATATGTGACCTCACCACTGCTTAATCATAATCCTTACCCTTCGGTTTCCATCCATCAGTCCTGAAAAATATTCCATTTGGCACAGTAATTAGCATCTATTGACTGGAGACCTGTTGGACATCCAAGACAGCAGCACTTATGTCTCCCAGGTTACTGCCAAACCTACAGATTTACATTTATTCTCTTTATGGCCTTGGCAAGTGGTAAAGTATAACTAGTGCTTAGCCTCCCAGAGGACCATAATGTTGGAGTTTTTCCAGGTGCTAGGAACTGATGGAACATCACATGCTTGGGGACAATGATGGGACATGCATTGTCCCAGCTGATGTGTCAAAAGGTGAAATTATTCTAGCTGATACCTCTATAGGTTTAGTGCTTTAAAATCACACATTGCTCTTTCTGAACCATTTTTAACCTTTCTCTCTTACATTTTTACATTCTATCCATCATCACAGTATTCTTACCCCTGAAAAAAATCCTGCAATCAACTTATACTTCCACTTAAGTAGCCATGAAGCATGTAATTGTTTGTACAAAAGCCAGCTCATTTTTCCACTGTTGTGTTGAATTTACTACCCAGGAACAATGCATCCATCTTTATTATAAGTAGAATAAACTCGAATTAAGAAAAAAGGATCCTGAATGGTGATGTTTTGGTCCACAATACGGACCAAAACTACGTTTCAATTACAGATCACTCTCAGAAGTCAAATTAATCAAAAATTATATATAGTGTCATTTCACTTTTACTAGAATCATGAAGAGTTTTGCCCATTTTTTTCTCTTCTGATCATTCTAAATATGATAATGCTTAATAATGAACTAAAAACACTTCTTAATTCATTGCTTGCATTCCATTTATCAGTGAAATGTAATACCATAGAGTGTATCTACAAACACTGCTTATGATTCCTGGTTCCTGAGGAAATCCTACAGAGACACAGGTTTGAAACCATAGTCATGACATTATGACAACATTATGAGTTGACATGGGAAAAGTCTAAAGGTCAGGAATTTCCTTCCAGAGCTCTGATTAAAAAAACCCACAAAACAACACAATAACAATGTAGAGAAGGAAGGAACAAAAAAAAACTTTTTAAATTATAGTTAAGTTTTATACTAACTTCCAAAGTCTTCCTTGAAGACAGAAAACATGAAATCATAGTAAATACAACTATATTCAATTTGACTACTTTAATAACTTATATTTATTTTAATTATTAGGGAAATGTGAAAAAATCCATTTCATGAAATTTAATAATGTAGCGGCATCAACAAGACAATGAGAACAGTTGACATCATCTTTGTGATATCAACTAGGGACATTATTTCACAAAAAAATATCAAGGAAACCTTAATAACAGCACTTCAACAATGTTATCACCATTGACAGAGCAAGTCATTTTGACAAAAGATTTCTTTGCTGGCCTATTTTCACAGAATACCTGGATATTACAATACCTCCAATCCCATTGGGAATGAATGCGTCATTAATGTGCTAAAGATCCTCTTTTTCCAAGGGTGCCAACCTCCAGATTATTAGGAAACATAATAAAGTCATATCTGTCCTTATTAAAAATTCTGTGGCATTGCCTTGATAAATGGGTTGTTTGTCCCGTTCTCCTCCCTAGATTTCAATTTCAACAACGATACAGCTTGAGGAAATCTTGTAAATGGAGGTGTGACAGTAGTGTGGACAAGTTTAACCTACCAAAGTGAGTGAACCAACAGCGATGGAGTTGCAGGTTTAAGCACAGGCTAGCAATACACATAAGCACACAAAAATCCTAGTCATCTGAAAACACCATCAGGAAAAGCTCTATTAACATAGAGGAAAACCCTCTACTAACATGTTTTTATCAACACCATTGGATTCAAGCACTTGACGAAACCAAGTATACATTTACTTTCTGGTACAACTGCACTTTTAGTTATTTGGGAGACACCCTATGAAGGGATGGGCCCGTGCATCTCTTTTCTGAATAAATTTGTCCTTCGCACATATATATTACCTACATATCAATAATTAAAAATAATTAAATTGTCCTTGAATATCGTCTTAACACTTCAGCAATTTTAGAGCCTGTTCAAGTCTTGGTAAATAGGCTTGCCATGATCCTTCAGAGTAAACACTACTGAACAAATCTCACAACATGGACAAATCTTTTTAACTGGCATCAAAACACTTCTTTCTCTTTTGATATAGCCTACAGAAAATCCTTCCTAGAAGAGTGGGCACTCAGTAAACATTTTCTGCTACTGCATTATAACTGTTCACATAGCAACTCACTAACACTCTCGGGAGAATTTTGTTTCTTTTCATCTAAAGAGCTTTCACAGACTTTAACATTAGGTAGATTCTTTTATTTCTTTTCTCCATTTGTAGAGAAATAAATAAAACAGTTATTCAAGATGCACCATATGACTCTAACGTATCTGCTCTTACCCCTTCAATACATGAGAAAGTTTTAGAAAGTTACCTTTGATATTTTTGTTCCCATTCTCTAAGACCACTTCCTTTTTAAAGTTATTTATGTTTTTCCCCTTTGAAATTACTGAACTGCAAACAAAGCAAGCTCTTGACTTGAACACAGTTTAGGCTTAGTAGATCTTAAAGGCTTTTGAGCCCTGGGTGAACATTTGAAATTCTATTTTCTGAGGGTGTCATTCATTCTGCCACCTACCAATGGTATTCTGGTTTGCCTTAACCTTCTGGTGAGACAGGACCACTGTGTCTGCAGAGTTACAGATGCTGGCCTCACTCTTGCAAGCCAAGCAAGCAGGCTGAAAAACCTCCCCTGAGCACACTGTAACTTTTACAGAGTTGACCCAAAGTTAAAAAGATCTCTTTGTATAATATATTATAATGTTTGAAGTTTCGAAATGCCAGGAAATCACCTGCAAAAAGACTTAATAAACAACTGGAGAATTTGGATGCACCAAGAATGGCAAACTGAGACATGAATTTCAACCATACTTTCATGCTTAAAGCTCTGATTAGTAGTTGGGTAGTTTTACATGATTATTCATTTTTATTAAAACTTACTTAACCAAACTGTATCAGAAATAAACCTCCTTTCTTCAAGGTGAAACCTTGCCACTGGAGAATTAAGACCTCTCCCAATACAGAGTGTTTACTTATCCAGGAAATCAAAGAGTACAAATGAAAGAGACAAGATTTGTGATTTTTGACTTTCAAGGTCTAAAAAAACCATTTTTGCTTTGTAAGGATTTGAAAATAAAAAGTAGCTTTGGAAAGGGTTTCTTGCTTGTTTGTTTTTGGTGTGTTTTATTTTGGTTTTTTTTAATTCCCTTAAGAGCTTAGTAAAACAGATTGTTTTTCAAAGTAGTCTGAAATTATAACTGCAACTAGGGATAGCCAAGGAAAAGGGAAAGCAAATCAATCAGAGTATCAATTTTGCACACACTGCGGACCACTAAAGCTTTGCTAATAACATCAGGAAAAGCAGAACATCACAAATTAGCTATATTACTGGCTAGTAACAAGGGAAAAGCATGGGCTTCGTGTATTGTAACTGTTGTTAAACTGTGCACACTCTTAATGACACAAAACAACTTATGACATAAGATCAAGCATAATTGTATGCTAATTTGTATTTGTATATTATCTTCAGATGATCTGGGATTCATTCGCTTCTCAAACAGAAGAATTAACAAAATCTCAAAATCAATGGCTGCTTCTTGGCCTGCCTTGCCCATAAAAAGAGCAAAGAAGTTGGTGAAGGGTCTAGAGCACAAGTCTGATGAGGAGCGGCTGAGGGAACTGGCGTTGTTTAGCCTGGAGAAAAGGAGAGGAGACCTTATTGCTCTCTACAACTACCTGAAAGGAGGTAATAGCAAGGTGGGGGCTGGTCTCTTCTCCCAAGAAACAGGGGATAGGTCAAGAGGAAACAGCCTCAAGTTATGCCTCAAGTTAGATTGGATATTAGAAAAAAAATTTTTTCACTGAAAAGGCTGTCAAGCATTGGAACAGGCTGCCCAGGGAAGTGGTTGAGTCATCATCCTTGGAGGTATTTAAAAGATGTGTAGATGTGGTGCTTAGGGACGTGGTTTAGTGGTGGACTTAACAGTGTTAAGGTAACAGTTGGACTTGATCTTAAAGGTCTTTTCTAACCTAAATGATTCTATGATAATAATTCAGAAGTCTCCATGAGACTTCACTGCTGTGGCCGATGAATGCCATCAGTGCTAGTTTACGAATGTTAAAACTGAGCATTTAACATGCCTCTTTTCTCATCTAATGTCATTGCTTTATGAAAAGGTAATTGCAGCATGAATAGGAAGGGCTGGAAAGTTTACCAAGTATCTTGTTTTTAATGTGGAATCTTATCAAAGATAAGGACTAGTGTAAGTTTTTACAATCTTTAAATTTACTTTCTCCTCTTGAGTATTCAATGAGCTTTAAAGATCAGCTCAGCAATTACCCCACTGATCAGTGCACCTTCACTTCCACATTGATAAGCTTCTGGTACAGCTCCCAAGAAACAGAACCTCTACAGAGCCAATCGTTGAGAGATTTGAATTTTTCCTTGCTACAAGGACCTTCTGGAAGCTTGTTGATATAAAATGTACACGTACACGTAAGTATGCACATGCAATCATGTATGATTTTAATCTATTATGTTATTTCATGTTATTCATAATGGCTTATGAAAGCACATATAGCCCACCCTCTTGTCTCGCATCCATAGTACTTAACAGTGTAGGTAATACATTAAACTCTATATCCCTTGATGTCACTGGCAAAGCTTCGATGGACTTCATTGTGTCCAGAACTGAAACCCATACAGATTTTCATGACATTTAATTTTTACTGCTTTACTGGAAGATGCATTCATCACTGTAAACCAGTTAATGGGAAAGCTGGAAGTAACTCTTGACATACATTTCTTGAAATGCACTTAGTGCACTTCTGACAAACTGTTTCAAAAATTAAACATGCTACCCTATTTGCCAAGTAAACACAAAGAGAAATTATGCTGCATTAATCTCAATATTTTTTAAACAACAGAGAGTAACACAAGGGCAACCAAAGGGAACGTATCAGAAGAGGATGACAACTGCATTGAAATCAACCTCTAACTCACCTAAAGCAATCAGAGGCAAGAGTTTAAGCCACACTCCTGTTGAGTCTGCTCGTAAAAATCTCAATAACCAAATCAGCATTTCTCTGTAAAAATATTAATAGTGAAATTACCACCATATTTCATTTGCTTCCTTCCACTCCTATACACCAGGTAAGACTCTGTAAGCTCACTGCCTCTTGTCCTCCCATGCTCTTAATCTCAGAGGTTTCTATTCAGACACTAACTGCAATGACAAATCCCAATTTATTACATACTGCAGCAATCATCATCAGCTGAACCGCTGATGTCATTATTTGTCTATTCCTTTTATGTATCTAAATGTAAGTGTAATATCTATCTCTGTTCAAAGCTTTGAAAGGGACATTTAATGACAGAGCTATAAACGGCATAGGAGGATCCTTGACTGTGGTTTCTCTCTGGCATTTTTAATGTACATTTCCTTTTACAGCCGCAGCTCCTTCAATTTTCCTGAGATTCTGCTGGAGATCCTCCTACAGAAAGGGCAAGTTCTGTTCTAAACCACAATGTTAAAAACAGATTGCTGACTAATGTGCCATGTTCTTGTTGTAAATTACAGCTACAGCCTCCTTCTAGACCATATAATCTTGGTACACACTGCAACACAGCCTCAAGGCTGGAGAAAACTGAATGTCTACGGAATCTGCAGCAAAACTACATTTTCTATAGTCTCTTCTGTTCCCTCTCCTCTATTTCACCTCTGCTGTGTTTTGAGAGGCTGCTTTTAAATGACATCTGCAGTGATAAAGAAAAAACAATTGAGGGAAAAAATGGATAGTGAAAAGAAAGGAGAAGGAAGAAAGCAAAGAGAAGAATGTTCTAAATTAATCCCCGTATTAAAAAAAACAAAACAAAACCCACACTGTTCACAGCCTTCTAGGATGGAATGAGTTTAAATTAGAGGTGGGAGCTCATAAAGGTTTCAACCTACATTTTTTATACCAGCAACAGGGTAAGGTCCATCTAACTCAACGTCCATGCAATTAATTTTAATAGAAATAGTCTGTGAACTGCTCCCAGATGACAGGCACCAGCAATAAGCAACCTGTAAGCTGTTCAGCTCTGGTTGCTTACTTGTTCTTTGCTAAATACAGCTCTCTTCCTAGTTCTGGTTGGCAGAATGATGCTTATGGTCCTGCCTCACACGAATCTACTTTATGCTGGAAAAAAAAAAAAAGTGAGTTCTGTGACACATATTTAAAACAATTTAAAGTAAATATTGCTACAAAGTGAATAAGGAACTTATAGAGACACCATGCTCTGTGCTCTGTTCTAGCCAGTATTTACAGAGCAGATGAATAAGGGCAGAAGACAATGCCTCATTGCCTCAATGTCATGAGAGAGGACACTAAAAAACCCTTAAGCAGAACTTGCAACAGGAGACTCCATCTCCTCTGACCTCGTCAAATTAATATTTTTGGTTTAGATTATCCTAATCCTTTCAGTTCCTAGGAAGGAGAAAATGAAAAATGGATTGCATTGCACTAATATCTCCGGTTTCTGTGGTGTTTGGGCAACACTGCCATCAAAGGATTCCCTCTCACTACAAGTTATGCAAACACTATTGCTCCAGGGTCCCAGAGAGTGAACTGAGGTAGAGGCAGAACAAATACCTTTCTCAAAGTTGCAGAGGAAGTCAGAGATACAGATGGACACTAAAACTTTGTCAAGTCTTAGAGTAATACCTAAGCACTCCAGAGTGACCTTATATAGTAATTTCAGTGGGATTACTGGAATGGCACTGGAATGCTATCCAAAGGTGCAATTTACATGGGACAAAGCTTAGGAATCATAAATATAATAGCAGTTGCGTTTACATTTAAGCAGAGCATTTCTGGAGCCTTTTATTGATTCTTTGTACAGGAGATATTTCATTTTCTGATGAGTCAGCTGTTTCTAACTACAGGTTTCTGAAATTGCTCCCCTAATATGGGTTTATTTTAATTGAAGTAACCCACTGAATATAGAAAATGGATTGTTAAAACATATCCATTGGATGTACAGATCTATTGTAATGGTAATGTGAGAAAAACTTGTCATTTATAGCTGCTTATTTGAAAAGCACATATCCATATCACTAGTTTTCAAGGCAACCAGTAAATTGAATATAAAATATATAATAAATTGATCTATCTTCATTCCACTTCACATTAACAATAAATTTAAAGAATTGGGTTGGACAAGAAAGCCTAGTTGCAACTATTTCAATTTCAGACAGTCCAAGACATCAGACTTTGCAACTCAATATAATGTTAAGTAGCCCAAACAGTGTTCCAGATGGTGTGTTTCTCAATTTGATCATCTTTCCTCACACTGAAATAACCTGTGCATAGTTTAATCAGCTGCAGTAGGTTCATTTAAGTGCTACAGAAATGCAGCAAGAATGGAAGTGGCATTGGGTCCTTGGAAATGAATGGAATGAAGGAAAAAAAAAAGTTCATTCCCAGACTATAAATATTTATACATCAAATTTCAGTATCTGAAGAACTGAAACAAACCAAATACTGCAAAGGCATGAAGCGGCATCTGGCCAAAATAGCTCCAGAAATTAAGCTTTTAAGTAAAAATAATTTTCAAGAAACTACAACTTCTGATTATAAAACCGGAAACCAGTAGTTATGGCTATGCCTGCACTGCTAAGGGCACCCAGGAGACCTCTCATGCCAAGTGGCATTGGTGGCTTACACCCTCGCTCCTCAGGGTTCTTCCCTTCTGATCATTCCCACAGTTGAACAAGGCTATGATGGGCCCCACCAGATGTCTGTAAGAAGTAATTACTTATGTAGTTCAAAGTGCCTGCAATCATGTGAGGGCTGTGTCACAGCCTCTCAGGCTGATTTTAATAGCACAAGACTGTGAAAGTGTGTGGCATACCCTGGGCGTGTTGTGAGAGCAGGCAGATGTATGTGATGCTGTGAGACGTGACATGAGGCAACACTGGAAGACTGCTCAGGGATAACAGCAGCAAGCAGTCTTGCAGTGGTCCTGTCCATATCACCAAAAGGTGGGTCTTGAGGTGAACTGATCCCCCAAACTGCACCCAAGCTTTGTCTCAGAGAGAACTGGATGACCAGCTTTGAGAAAAACCCAGGGAGCTAACTGGCTCTCCAACAAGGAACAGGGGCTTGAGGGCTGGGGAGATAAGTTATTTGGCTTTCTTCATGTGGCCTATATTCATTCTGACAGAGTTAAAACAGAACTAAGCTGTAAAAACATTAAGCATCAAATATAATCATTCTAAAGCTATTTAAAGGAGCTAGAAAATCCACAGCTATGTATTTCTTGGGTCTTGCATTTGAAGTGAAATTATACAAAGAATTTATTTTGGCATCAAAGTCAGAGCTCCAGAATAAAAGCTTAAAACCTAAAGATCTGTGAAACGGATCCCAAGTCCTCATTTCATTCTATTATTTACTACAGAGTACACCACCAATATCCAACTAATATCTATGGACAAGTGTTACACAGCTGCAGACCACATTATGAATGCTTTTCATCAGTAACGTCAGAACATCGGTAACTTGAGAATGTAAAAATGCTTCTATTCCTATGCTTTCATAGTGTTTATCATCAAGATTTAGCTTCAAATAGTTTTAAGTCCATCCAGGAGAACAAAGCCTCCAGCTAGTTTTCCGTCCAGCCACTTTTCCTATGATGGTCAGCCACAGACAGACTTCTACACTGAAACTCACAGGCTTAGACAGAAACATTTTCTGGCTATTATTTGGTCACTCTTTAAACATCCACCTCTGTCTGGGGAAAACATCTTGAGAATTATTAAGTATCATGATAATAACTATCAAAGAAAAAATAGTGAAAATTTATGAGCGTCTAAGGAATGTCAGCACTGTCATGTAAGCTCCTTTGGAAGATAACTCCCACTCCAGAGTGGTATTAAGAAAAGCAGATGAAGACTCACAGCTATAAATAGATCAAAGATAAGGTTTATCTTAGTCTCCACAAACTTTCTTATCAAATAATTTGCTGCAAAATATGTTTTCAATGGTATATAGTCAAACTAACAGAAAATATTTATTCTTGAAAGCAGGGACTCTGAAGTAACTTAGAGGGGCTCTGTTTAGTTAGACCGTATTTTATTCATTTAACTCTACTTTTCCTTAATACACAGTATGATAAGCAATATGATCTCATGCTTGTTCAAGGCGGTGGAGCTGTAGCTCCCAAGCAGTTTCGCAGTGCACAGTGAAAAGGCTTATTTTTGAAAAGAGAAACATGGCTGCCTCCACATACACACCTGAAGAAACATGCAAAAGTGCATGTTTGTGCAGTGAATACTTTAAATGTGTGCAGACTGAGTATAAAACAAACTTCTGAAATTCCCTGTGCCACTTCCCAAAGCCCCACTTCATCTCTGTATGGGCTGTGACTTTTCAGAAATATTTTTCATGCATGAGGCAGCTTTTCAAAGACCTCTTAACTCTTGTAACTCTTGTAACTGGTAATTACGAGCACAAATCAAATCATGTTGGCCAACTCTTTCCATAACAGAACTGCACCTTTAAATACCACTAATGCCAGATGGTCTCAGCATATAAAGCAGCATGAGACAACATATTAATGCTACTCAAACAAGCAACTTGTGCTAACAGCAGACCAATGAAATCAGTCTCAGGCTGCTAAGCCTCTCTGTCTCCATGGCAACATCTATTTCAGACAATTCTTCAATTTTCAAGTCAGATGAGCTTGTTGGCCCTTAAACTTCTTTATTCAGGGGGTCTTCCATTCTCAGGTACTTTTTCACTTTGTGTTGGCTACTGTTATAATACAGAATTTATTTTTATCAGTTGCTCCATGCAGAAGCAAGGAACAGATGCTCCTCTGTTTCTGTTTATGTATAGATTTTCCAGTAAAGATTTTTACTATAAGATTTACACTAAAGATTTTTACTGTTTATTTCCACTATGGATTTGTTCCCCTAAGTGTAACACATGGAAACCTTGCAATATAGATGTCTCTGTTGTGACTTTACCTGCCAGCACTGTAAGAAAAGGGAGAACTGATACCTTCTTCGTACTCCTCTGCTATCAAGGCAGATTTTTAACCAAACAGAAAAAATATATATTTGCAGCTGGTAAACAGGGAAAGAAAATCTTGACTTCTCCTCACCGTATGTCCATTAGCATAGCTGAGTCAGCACAAATACTGGGGTATTTGCTACCAGGAAAAATCTGACAGGAAGCAAGTAGGAACCACCTCTTAAAGGTAAATTAAATATTGAACCACGTGCCACCTATCAAGTATATATATAGTGGGTATATAGCATAGGCACATGCTAACCTGCAGCATGGAAGATGAGAACCTAGGCATGTAGATGAGAATCTGAGGCACAGGAGAGGATGTTCTTATCCAAAAAGACAAGAAATACATGGCAGAGCCAGGAAAGAAGCCAGACCTCCTGTATCACAAGACTGCTTTTCCTCTCTGTGAAACAACTTCCTACAAAGACAATGTTTAAAGTTTAAACGTGATAGCCCAGCTCCCAACCCCATAGCTTTTTTCTTCTCCCCATCCCACTATGTACTGATGTCATCAAAAGGAAGTAGAAATTTCATTCAGAAAGTCATAAGCTTAGATCACTCATTCCTTAACTGCAGGCTATTACAGAATTGAAGCCACATTTATCCCTCTTTTTTAGGGGCACGCACACAAGTTGGCTTGAGCATTAGGATTTATAAGCCTCCTGCTTATAATGAAGATTCAGATGTGCAGCTCCCAGTGACTTCAGTTTGATCCGTGGATGCTCAGCAGCTGGGCGGAAAGACAAATTAACCCCCTGTCTAGTTTATATGAGTTGAAAATCTGACATGGAGAGTCAGCTTACCATAGTCATAAAGCTCCCTTTGAAGTAACGATCTTTTGCACATGTAAAAAGTTTATATTTAGGTTGTAGATTTTGCTTATAGTTCTAAAACTGTGCAGCAAGTTTTATGCAATAAGCCAAAATTCAGAGCCAGCCAAAACTACAAATCCTTCAGTTTAGCATAGGAAAAAAAGGTTAATTTTGAATGATAAATGTGCAAGGAATACACCATTCACAAAGCAGAAGGACAGCAACGTGTAACTGAAAGACAATCACACCATGGGCTCCCTTTACTTTTGAGGGGCACAAAAGTGAAAGGACATTCAAATGACATGTCTTGCAGCTAGAAACCTCACACTTTCTCAATACCAAAAAAAAAAATCTACTGGATCATTAGATTGGTGTACCAGCAAGGATGCCTTTGCCAAGAAAACAGCTCATTAAGCCTTGGCCAGTCAGATGCCCCATCTGATCAAACAATTCTTTCCACTTGGCTTTAAGGCAGATCCACACCTAAGGGTAAGTATTCAAAATGGCATAAGGTGGCTGTTCTCGCTGTAGGCAGGGCTCTGCAGCCAGAGCAGTATCTTGCTTTGGTTGTAAATCACAGAATCGTCATGGTTGGAAAGGACCTCTGAGATCACCGAGTCCAACCATATACACACAAAAAACCCCTACAATCTCGGCCACCAGAACATGCCACTAGAGCATGCCCTGAAGTGCACATCTACACATTTCTTAAATATTTCCAGGGATGGTGACTCAACCAGACATCTCAGGCTCCATGGTCATGAACAGCTCCCACAAAGAATGACTATCTCAGATTGCTCCATAGGACTTAATTTGTGAGTAAACAAGGATGTCAGGTTTTGCTCATAATTCAAGATGAACAACTACCAGGAAGCACCTACTGGCTTATACAGTCCTAAATGTCTCACTTTGGAAAAAGAATAAATTAAATGTTTACTGTCTTCGAACTGCCAACCATGGGTTTACGATTCAAGATTCTCTCTTACCTGGCCATTGTAGCTACACACGTACGTTCCTAATGTATGCCTTTGTATTGAACCAAACCCCTCTGACAGTCATCCTGTTACCTGCTGCTGTCATGGGAAGGTGTGTCCAGTGCTGATTCAGCTACAACAACATTAGCGCACTGCAAGAAACCTTCCTCCAAAGGGAAGAGCACTATGGACCAAGACCACAATTTTAGTCCAGTGTCCTCATTCCCAGAAGTGCACCTGAAAGGAGAAAGCAAGGTGAGAATTTCTGTCATTGCGCAAACGATAGCACTGGGCAGCTATCACTTCATGGTACATACCATAATTTCTTTATTATATGGCAGAACTCTGATTCCAAAATCCCAACTCCCAGCAAGTTAAGTGGCTTTCTCCAGCACTTTTGCTCTGCAGAGCTCCTAACACATACAGCACCAGCTTCCAATCTTAAACCTGAGGTAACACGTGCAGACCTACAGCAGCCAAAAGAGCTCGGATTCATGTCACACTGCACACCTCCCTACACTGCTACCATTTTACTGATAAGGATTATTTCTTTTCAACCTTTTAACTACAAAGACCCTTGGTGTCTTCATTTAGCCTCAGCATACAAGAAAGTAAGCTTCCAACTAACACTCTGATTCCACGGAATTGACTAAAGTTTCCTTTTCATTTGCAACTTACTCCAAAATGAAATATATGAAGTATACACCCTGTAGTACACTGCTCCTGATTCTACCCATTATTTTAATTAACTGATCCAGAAGTCTTAAAAGTACACACTGCAGTTTTCACTATTCCTTGATTCCACAACATTTTAAGAGAATTCAGCTACAAACTTTCCAGTTTAATTCCCAACTCGATGGGAAAAAAATAAGCAAGAGTCTGTGGTAATACATGTATGATACTGCTGTTTTAAAAGAAAATGTAGAACAAAGAAAGAAGTGACGACTTTTTTTTTTTTTTTCAAAAGAAACATGAATAAAATAGGTATGAAGACTTAACAATATAAATTAATCTGCTCAGAAAAGATGAGATAGGGTTCATCAAAAGTATGTTTCACAAAGCAAGCATATAAAGCACAGCAAGGTACTTTAGATGATGACACAAGAAGGCTGGGGTTCATCAGGTCTTAACCATAAGCTCTTGTACATGTTCCTAAGTTAGAAGCCTGCCTAATGTCACTTCTTCTTATAGTCAGTAAGGAAAACGGGCGTTTTCAGAGGGCACTGCGGCCCAACCAAGAGGTCTGCCTGTTAATCAGCAAAGAGAGATTATAGCATGTAGGCTTCTAAATCAGGTACCATGTTTGAAAAAAAAAGTAGGTGGAATTAACACAGAATGAATTCTAAATTAGTTTTAAAACTAAATTATTTGCTGAGCCTAGTAGCAACTCCATTGTTACAATCAAAAATTTGTGTTTATTATGAAACAGGAAATGTTGTGCAACTTTCACCCTCTGTGTAATTTAAAGGCTTAAGATATTGATCAATAAATTATAGAAAAATAATCAGTTTCTCCCAAATAAAGTAAATTAAGAATTAATATAATAACAAGGTCATTTTTTGATAAATCACATGATTACAATTTACTGCCTTTAACAAAATGTCTCACAAAATCTTAGCAAATCACTGTGCTTTATATACATCTCATTAATTCTCTGGAGTTCATGTTAATGTCACCATAATAAAACATCCCTTTAATCCTAACCAACAACAAAACAGGCTCACCTCCTGTTTTCATTGGAAACTGTTGAGGCATTCTGCAGATGTGGGAGGTGATGACAACTCTTCTCTTTAAAAGAAATTAAAGTAATAGACTCTTTGAAAAGGAGTGGGATTGTCAAAACCAGCCTGGGTCAGACCAACAAACTCTGAATGTTCTGCATACTCAGACTAATTTTAAGCCTGGAAAATAAAACAACTGCCTTCTAAAGAGCCATGTTTATTCTTAACAATTACAGCCCTTTTTACTACAGCTTGGTTGCACTTTGTGTTATTTCAGCAAAAAAAATAGAAACTTCTGAGCTGCAGTACCTGGGATCTAGAGCGTTTTGGCAGGTAGCACACAGCCTCTTAATCCTTCCTTAAATACCTCAGCCAGTGAAGCAACTTGGAAAGGGTATTACTGTATCTCTAGGAAATACTGCAGAGACTGCCTAGCAGTTAGCTGTCTAACCACACTTACTGCGAATTTCCATTGACTTCAATGAAACGTGAACGGCATTAACAACTAGCTGCAAATGTGATCTATAAATGTGCCTACATCTCCTTGGCTTTCACCAGTTTGTGAATGTATTTTTCTCTTGGTATTCTACACGTCTGTTTTTAGCTGAACATTAAAACTGTGATAGGAAGGTAGGAATGAATGAATGACTCCAGAAATACTATTTATTTAAGAAAGAAAATACTAAGAAAGAAAAATCTCTTTTCAAAAAACTGAGTGTTACCGAGTAAAAAAAAAAAAAAAAAAGAACTTATTGAAGGCTCTTAAAAATGTAACAGATGCTTTTAAGAAACTTGCTCAGCACGTACAGCCAGCCGTCTTATTGCCAGCACATCCTACAGCCCTCTCGGGACTTGTGCAACCTACAGAATTTGTGAAGGACACTGGACATCCCACTCTGAACACAGGCAGCATTAAAATCATGCTGCCAGAGACTACCCCAGGTCAAATCCTGGCTGGGAGACTCCACGGGGACTACCCTAAGTGGCACTACAGCCCATAAGGAATTTCTCTGCAAAGTTAATTACAGCCTCTCAGTCTTCTGCAGAATGAGTGAAGCACAACCAGCCCCAGATTTGCACTCCCAGAAGGCGAGCCAGCAGCATGTCCCCTGCGGTGTTAGATGGGAAAGCCAGAATGTCCTCACAAGCTCTGAAAGAAAAATCTGTTCCCTGATGAACAAAGGAAAGAAAAATCCAAATGCAGGTGGCTATGTGAATAATAGATTCAACTGTGTTTTATTCTTCATTTTATTTTATACATCCCCGCAGAGACACCAGCAGCTGCCCTGCTCACACTCTGGGTTTGGCGCCGCAGGTGCTCGCTGCCCTGCTGCCCGAAGAGCAGCTCACCTTTAAAGAGGATTGTAAATGTAAGCCGTGAGAGAAAGAGAGAAGCTGAGCCACAGCTGACATAAAAATGTGGCAGCACAATGTGGCCAGCACAGGATCTCCTGTACTCCCGCTACAAAGTGTTTTGCTTATATCTACCTATTTACAGCCCCTACCTTTACGCAATGCAGCTGGAGGAACGTGAACTCAGTGCACTTGCATTTACCAGCGAGCAGCCCCGTATCCTCCCCTAAACAAGCAGCCATTGATAAACAGTGACGTTTGCTTAAACCTCAAGCATGCAAAAATTAGGTTTGCTCTCTAGTATCCAGATTTAATAACGAGCTCTTGCCGTATACAATTTGTATTAATGCTCTGCAGAACTGGGAAATATTAATAGGGCCCATTGAAGAGCTCACAAGATTTTTACTTGCAAATTCCAAGCGCAAGGCAAAGAAGATTTACAAAATCAAGTGCAATTAGTTGTAAGTGATAAAATTAGAACAGCTGCATCTGATGACATCACTGTAACTAAGAGACAAGTTACGTGCTTCCTAACATCACCCCTGCCAAAACACCCTGCCACTGACCCACACACTGCCTTTGCCCACCTGAAGCAGGGCAGCCCACAAGACCCACAGGTGATACTGAGTGGTCTCCCCGCTCTGGGGCTACCCCTCTAAGGCAGCACTGCAGATTCCTGCCCACGCTGGGCTGAAATCATGGCAGCCTCCTACACATTTATTTCTTCTTGCTGCTGCTGTTTTTCAAAGAGCAGCACTTGCTTGCAGCTCTCTGCAACAACTCCGGAGTCATTTAAATGGCAATCATTTAAAATATTAAAAAATGGGCTTTTGTGCAACAATGAAATACAAACATTACAAGCAACAATTTTTTTTCCTGTGAATTTGTTGGGTTTACTTACCACAATTTCTTGCCACAAATAGTATTCGCTCAAATGGCTGGTGTCACAGCTGAATAAGGGCACAATTCAATGACAGAAGAAAACCCCTAGGTACGCTTTCTATATTAGCGGGAAGATCTCAGATTTCCCCGTTCATTAATATACAGGAGAGACATGACTTTCACTTCCCTTTTAGTCATCCTTTAATTATTTTGCAGGAAGAAATGGCTCCAACACTGCAGAGCTGGAGTGTGAGAAGCTGAGAGCCTAAGGTTGGGTGACTTTGGTGGGGCCAGTACAGGAGCTGCAGTTTGGGAAGTCAAGCGGCTTATTTAGGCTGAGCGCCAGCACTGACCCACCCAACCCATTTCCTCGCTGTGCCAAGTAGGGTCCAAGGATAAAGTGACGGGTCCCAAGATTAATGTAGCTGAGCTGCACCTCATAAAATAGACTGAAGTCACGCCCGCGGGGTCCTGCACATCATGCTCCGAGTCACAGCTGTGGTGCTCACCTCATGCGTGGCGTGCTCCTGCCTCACCGGCTCACAAAGCTTTGCTGTTGTTCAAAACTGGAAAATCCAAACTATGCCATTTTATAGGGAATCAGATGTCTCGCTCAACTACAAATAAACCTTTTCCTTCTATTTGAAGTATTTTTAAAGATTCTTGTGGGAGGAAGGATGAACAATAAAATATTTTTTTTTTAATCTTCTAAATTAAATGCCATTTTGAAAATATGTTAAATATTTTATTTCCAAAATTACATTATTCTGATACTTTCAGCATTGATGTTTGCTTTTTTTAGCATGAACAATTTGACTTAAAAGTCACAAATTTGCAAATAATTCTTGTCACAAAACCCATATTTTCATCCATCCTCTCTCCCTTCCATTTGATGCAAAAGTAATTTTCAGAGCCTGTATCTGTAACAGACGTAACTACTCTATTCATAAGCCTCGCTCTGAGGATTTCTTCATGAAACTAAACATTGAAAAATAACCACTATAAAATCTTAGAAATTTATGTTTTAAAAGTAGGAGAAATTTTTATCTGCAATTTTTTCACGGAAAAAGGAAAAAAAAAACAACCTAGGAATCTTGAAAGCACGAAAATGTTTCATTTTCAGGTTTGAAGAGATGAAGTAATGGAGGGGACTGGTCTTGCACCCCCAAAATCAATGGCACCAATGAGTCAGAAGTGGCAGCATGCCTAAACAAGTGGCTGAACAGTAACAGAGGAGGAACTGCTTTAGGCATCAATCAATTCCAAATATATTTCACTGCTACTGAAGAATACAAACTTACACCCCAAATGAGCTAAGTTATGGTAATAAAAAAAGTCGCAAGAGACTAGCATCCATTGGGTGTTTGTTCAACATAACATCAGATCTCCAAAGCAAGAGCCTACTTCCTCTCTCAGGAGTAGTCAGTATCCTCATCCACCTGAATTAAGGCAAAATATTGTTTACTTTACCCCAGAAACAATCTGTGCTTTACTATCAACTGTCCTCTGTTTTCCCTTGGTGCATCATCAACTTCCCACAATCTCTTTCTCCTCATTTTATATGACCTCGTTGTCTGCCATCTTCTGTCAACTTTGCCAAATTGTATTTTCTTACGTAATCAAAGACCCTCCAAAAGGTTTTGATCACTTCCAGTCTAGGTTCATACAACACCTTCTACACCTCATCACTGACAGAGTCTCATTCAAGTCTTCCTCTGCTTTAACTGTCCCAGTCCCCATCGATTCAAAGGTTATCTGCATGGAACAGCAACCTCAGTATAAACCTGTTTGTTAAAGTTCAAATATCTGCAGCTCCAGGTTTTGCTTCTCCTTATTCAAGGGCTCATTTTCCATCAGCAATTGCAGGCTCTAATCTCCCATACAGGTGCAGCATCAGCCTAAAGAAACTGTTGCCATAAACAAAAAATAAAGCAAAATATTAGAACAAACTCTGGCATGAACCAGAAGGAAAGCACAGGTAGCGTGGTGGTGAAGTTGCAGAGAAGGCAGCACATTCTCCAAGGATTTAATGTAGGATCAGAAACTTTAGGCAGTCTCATGCTTCTGGCCTTCAGCACATCCCTGAGAATTGCTCCATGAAGGCCGTGCTCATCTTCCCAGTGACTAATCCGGGTCTCCAAGATTTGCCAAGACACTTTGCATTCTTATGCAAGAAAGCAGACTGGCTCCCATGAGTCATTTTGGTTTCCAATGCAGTATCAGGACTTAAAAAAAAAAGTCCTCATCACGTATATTTACCCCAGCAAAAGAGGAGGCCTTAACAATTCATTCCAGTTACTTCATTCACTAAGGATTTGTTCCCGTTACTTTGGAAGTCTAAAAAACATTTCTAAAATTTTCCTATTTCTCTCATGCATTTTTTTCAAATATTGCACATACATTACAAATTTATTTTCAAAAATAGCTGATATTGTAAAATTAGCATTGACTCATGTGCTTACATACAAATGCATTCACACAATGCTGCACAGCCATGCAATATGTGTGATTATGCAATGTATGCATGTATATGCAGTATTTGATTTACTTAGTACAAAGCCTCTTTACTCAGTACAAAGCATCTTTATTGATGTTCTGCTGACACTTTCCTGATTTATTTTGTCAATCAACTTGCCCACTAAGTGAATAGAAACATTTTTGTTTGTTTTCACAGCAGCTCACTAGATAATTCAGGTGCCATCCCTGCACACTCACCAGGCTTCTAGAAGCATGAGCTTTCTACAGATCTGTCCTGGGTTGAGAGACACAGGACTAACTTTTCTTCTAATGCTGGGGAAATTTGCACTTTTAGAAGACTCTAGTGTCTGAATTTGTGAAAATACTTACTTTATAGGCAGCCAGGCTCTGTGGGATTCAAGGTTAGCGTTTTCGAGCCTTGCCAGGTGCAGGGATGAGGAGGAGCAAGGCCTGAGCATTTGACCCAGGCTGGCCAACAGGATTATTTCATACCATGAATGTCACATTCAATATAAATTAGAAAAGTTTGCTGCGTAGCTCTCTCTCCCTTGATGATGGCGGTCCAGACAACTCCTTGCCCCGGTGCCGGAGCCCTGAGGCCTTCCCTTCCTCCTGAAGCCATTGCGCTGGCAGTGTCCAACATTTGCTGTCCCTGCTGGGAGTGCGCAGCTTCCTGCTGATAGAATTGCCTGAGTATAACTCTTGCATAGCTTATATCAGTATCGGGATTAATACTGGTTCTTTAGTATTATTGTTAATTATTTAGTCTTAGTCTATTAAATCTATTTATATTTCAACCCGTGTGGTTTTTTGTGTTCCCCGATTCCCCTTTCTGGGTGGGGAGGGGTCATCGGGTGATAGGATAATTGTCTAAACAACAATAGATTGTTATGGGTTTTCTCAAACCATAACAAGATCGTAAACCTATGAGCCACAGCATACATTTCATTTACACATTTTATATTTTTTTTAAATAAACCCTGCGGCACTCAGGATATCTTGTAGAAACAGGCTATGTTCAGGAAGAACAACTTCTTAGCCCATCATGAAAGAAGAAAAAATAACTGTGTGTGTGTGTGTGAATCTATCATTTTTTAACAATAGATGACGATAGATCAGGTCCTGATCCTGCAAGCTGTAATCACACGAAATATCCTTATTCCTGTTGTTGCCCTAGGAATGAAGTGTACATGCTTAGAGTGAGCAAGGGTCCACCCTTGGGTTAAGAGCTGCAGAATCAGCTCTGTATTTCCTGCCAAGGCTGATACAAGGCTCCATTTCTTTTACTGCACAGCTTAAAAAAGCTCACATAGAAAAATAAACAGCGCTACTTTTTACTACACAGTAGAAGAAAGGGCATGTTACTAGGTAGAAAACACCTCTAGTACAACCTTAGGAGCTTAGGTTCTGGAACAAAAAAGCAGGGATGTTTTCAGTGCCTTTGCAATTATTTCAAGCAGCACAACCATAAGTAGGCATGGGGTCTGGCTCATTACCCTTCCTAAAAAGATCCTGATTTTCTCTCCTGTGCCACTGCAGATAGCGAAAGCTGCATCAGCTCTCCACTTTTTGCAAAATGCTCAGTACCTCACAGAATGAAACTGAGGATTTAAACAGAACAATGAATTTGCTCTGGTTCAAATCCTGGTTAATCCTCTGCAAAAACCAGCATTTTCAGCATCCACCACTAAAGTTTGCCAGGACTCATCACATTCCCTGACATGTGATTTGGACATTACAACATGTGGCATTTTCGTCTATAGTGCTCCCTTTGTGAGGGACCAAGCACGTTCTAGGAAACGCTTGACATTCACTGTGGCTTATACGTGGATACAATTCACAGGAAATTGTTTTTTCTGCAGTTTGTTATCATTCATTGATATGAAGTTGGATTTTCTTCTGCTTGGGCTCAATGACAAACCCTTTTTCTCACGTCACTGACACCAACAGGAGAAGAAGCACATCTCCAGGAAGAGCCATGGTCCCATCTCAGACAGCACAGAGTCCTCTTTTTCTCCCTGTTTCAGCTGGCTTGGCAGAAGTGCCAAATAAATGAACTGTAGTGACTGTTCCCTGACAGTAACGCAAAGTCGCGATAATAATTGCGTATCAGTCTAGTGTGCAAATTGCATAGTGGCAATAGATTAATTCTGAGCTTCAGGATCACCCCTCATACCAAGATGGCAACATACTACAAAGAAATTTTTCAAATTTCATTGTAATTCTTACATTCTTCATTTCAAGACAATGCTTTGCTACTCTGCCGCCTTCTTTTGTCTTCCTTATGTCCAATATCCTATGACCTCTAAATTTTATCAGTAGCCCTAGCGCAGTCATTAAAAACATTAGTCTCTTGAGGACGCACAGCAAGGTTATATTCAGGTCATAAAGCAGAACATCAAGCATTAAATTGTATAGACCAAATCCCCAGACACCCACGAAGCTGCATCTCCACCTAAAAATCATGGTCTTCCAGACCTGTTCCGTAACCTACTGAGGGAAACGTGAAGACGTGACTGCAGGTGTCATGGGCCTCAGGTACTGAGCAGCTTTCAAGATTAAGCCTTTTCATGTATAGATCTAAGTGGCATTATCAATTTTGCAATTGGAAACAATGAAAAATGCACACTCCTAGGCGCAAAACAAATGCACAGTGTCAATCACATCCCTGTTTATAAAAGATGTCTCAAACCCCAGCCACACAGAACCCCAAATCCTGAGGCATCTGTGCGAACACCCGTAGTGTGCTGCGGTGACACGGTTTCCGCAGGCAGCCTGGCCACGTTACATAGCTCACACAGGCACGTCCATACCTCCTAACACTTTTTTCCCTGACAGTTTGGTTCGTGCCAGGGAAGGGGGAGGCCAACGCCTTCCCTTTCTGCACATCTGCACCGGGTGCTTCCCCGCAGAGCCGAGGGGAGCGTGTTCATTCTCGATTGCTGCTGCATCTTCTGGCATTTCACAGCGATTTTAGCGCGTTTCTCTCTTTAACGCGGCGCTACATCCAACGGCAGCGACATAAGGACGCCCAGCGCCGGGCGCAGCCCGTCGCTCCCAGCTGACAGCTACTGGAGCGAATATTTCAGCGACAGCATCTGCCCGCTGCCGCCGTGCCCCCACGCAGCAGCCCCGGACAGCAGCCCCGCACCGCTCCGCCCCGCCCCGCCGCTACCTGCCGCCAGGTGCGGGCACCGCCGGGGGCCGCCCGCCGCCTCCCCCCTTACCGGGCTCATGCTCGCCGGGGCGGTCGGAGATCTCGATGACCAGAAGCTCTCGGCCCTCGGCGCTGCGCCCCACCGTGTAGATCCTGCTGATGGCCGGGCACTGCAGCCAGACGGCCACCAGCGCCTCCCGCAGCTCGGCGTAGCGGTGGTACTCGAAGGAGATGCCTTCCTCGGCGCTCAGCCGCCGCCGCCGGCTGGCGGCCCCCGCCTCCGCCGGCTCCGCCGCCCGGCAGCCCGCAGCCAGCAGCCCGCAGAGCGCCAGCAGCACCCGCATCGCCCGCACCGCCATCCCGCACGCCTGCCCGCGGCCGCCCAGATGCCGCCGGCCCCGGCGGGAGGGAGGATGAAGGGAGGGAGCGGGGGGCGGGCGGAGGGGCGGGGAGGGTCCTCCGCTCCGCCCGTCTCCGCGGAGGGCGGCGGGAAGAGCGAGAGCTCCCCGCGGAGGGAGGCGGCGGGTGCGCGGCCCCGCGGAAGCCACTAAAGCTGTTGTTATCGCCCGATCTCGATGTCCAGATGGAGAAAAGCACCGGAAGAATCCCGGGGCACGATTTATACCTTGCTTTTTTTTTATTTTATTTGGTGAAATACTTTTAACCTGCACTCGTGCAGGCCCATTGAGTTAATCCACTGGCAAGAACCTAAATGAACAAACAGCGTGATCCATGAAACATTCGAACAGTGCTATTGCAGAATAAAACAGGTATTTGATTGGCCTCACAGGGAAAACTATGAACAATCATGGATCAGGTAGCTTTGCTGCATCACAGAAAGCAAAAGATAAAGCAAGACTTCCTTTCTGATACTGAGAACACTTGGAGAGCACATTCCATTACGGTCAACGGGAATGCTCTTGTGAGGAACCATTCACAATATATTAATAAATCACAGTCTCTTCTGTACTGCAGATACCACAGGACTTCTGAAGCCATCTGTTTTTCCAACCTGTTTTATAGGCATAGGTGTTCAGACTACATCAAAACACCCTGTAAAGGACAGCTGATAAGAGCAAAAGACTAAATGCTAACGAGCAAGTTCCAGTTCAGGATTTTTTTATTACCATGTTTTAAAGGACACAAAGCCTCACTGGAAAATTTTGAGGTTCAAATTTTGAGAGGTTCAAAATTTTGAAAAGCTTGAAAATCACACATCCAGTTCCTCCTTCTACAAATAGAATCTTGTCCCCAGTAATCTAATACATATGTTGCCTTCATCTTCTAATCTAAAAGGGCGAGCCTGTGTAACATCCCCTTCCATCACCAATTTATACTGAATCAATTTTCAGGAAGATCTGTTAATAATCCTTTGTGATCCTATGGATATTTTCTCAAGTTATGGGTCATCTTGTTCTGACCAAGAAGATAGTGGAAATAATGTCTTCTAGGAGAACATCTTAATTGAGACTTGGTGATACAGCAGCTCAGAAACTCATCCAGCATGTGAAACTCAGACCTGAAAATGCAACTACTACATATAAAAACCTATGTATCTATTTATCTATATTCACCTATACTTTTTATCTTTCCGTGTCCTGACTGTCTGGATTATTTGATGTGTTTCTTCATAGCAAGAATGAAAGGTCAGCTCAGGCAGTCCTTACCATCTTTCAAAACCAACTGGGTTCAGAAGCTTCTCTGCCCAGTTTAATTCCAGTGTTACAAGAATGCAACCACGTGCAAAGGCACCTTTAGAGCACTTTTTGGAGCCTTCAAATCTCCATTCTTACTTCTAGAAAACTGGGACACACCTATCATACTGTGTCACATTAGATCTGGAGTTGTGACAAAGCAAAAGCAAATTTGCTCTAAGCATTTTGCAAGAGTCGGATTTACAGACACTCCCTCATATGTTGTTTTCTCTTACGAAGGTCACTGTTCAGATTTAGGATCACAGAAGTGCCATCTCTCTGACTTCTCCCTAACAGCATGAATTGTATTATGAATTTATGACTTCACACTGCTTTGGAATTACGTGCAATATGTGCAATGCTCTTAGAGCTGCAAAATGAACTGCAAATAAAGGTGGCTGACGTAGCATTCAAAAGATTCACATTCTTTATCAGTTTTGTTGGCCACATTCATCACAGGCTAAATATTCCTCGTTTTCTTCATCACTTTCTCTTGTGCCTTATACACAAAGTAAACAAATCTACTGATGCTGTGATTTTAGATTTACAGTATCATTTTCTGAGAGAACTTTCTGATCAGCCAAAAAAAACCTTTGTGCAGTGTAGCAACTCTCATTGGCTTCCCTTCAAATTTATTTTCCCAAAATACAGTGTCACTAAAAGATACAAGTAGGCTCAAATACCATCTACTTCTTTTCATCTCTTCAAGCAGGGAATTATTATTCCACTACACAAAATTAGTCTTACTGGATATGAATTAATTAATTTCCATACTTATTAACTGTCCATCTCTAAAAAAAAATAAATATGAAAACACATGCACATACACATCTTGTGTAAAACAGGGTGTTTTATACACTATCAAATATTTTGAGTTCACATGTACTAATTTCTTTTTAATAAGGGATTAAGAAACAATGACAAGATTCTCAGAGACCTTAGGAGCACTTGCAAAACTAAGGAGGAGGAGTAAATCAATTACTTCCTTTCTATCCAACCCCTTCTATTTTCCACAGTTCAGAGATGACGACTATCATCACAGGCAAAGGCCAAACTTCCTGGTAATATGGAAAAATGGTTTTCATTTGCCTTAGTCTCAGAGGAATACTCTAACTCCAAGGGCATTCCCAGGCTATATGCATAACCAGGCTCCTGGGTATGGCCTTGTAAGCTAATAATACTAATTAGGGCAGGGACCAGACCTCAAGTGCTCCCTGTCCAGAAAATGTTGTGATCAGCAGATTTCAAATCTGGTTTATCTCTCCCTTATGTCTGTATATGACATGGAATAATAGATTGTATTTCACCAACAGACACAGCCTAAATAATTTGGTAAAGGTGAAGAAAACTTCATTGACATTTACAAAAATATTTATAGACAAATATATATAAAAACATATATAATATTCATATGTATTTATTTATCACTCCATTCCTTTGGCCAAAACAATTTGCTGAATGTGATTAAAATTTGCAGATACTTTTGATTTTCCTGTCTTTTTCAGCAAATCATGATTCACCAGCAAGTATCTAAATAAATCTTAAAAAAACCAAACCAAACCAAACCAAAACCAACGAAAAAAGCCTCACACTCCCAGAGTTCTGCTTACAAGACTCGAGTAACTCTGCACTTTTTTAATTTCTATTTCATTTATTCACCTTTGGATGCTTAGACAGAAGGACAATGGTTAAGAGGAAGGATGTGATTATGCCTCCAAGGTGGTATTAGAGAGAATGATCTGGACATGCACTTCTGATAATCTACAGCTGAAACCAGACATCAAAAACACAGAAACAAGCCTCAGAAGTAATTTGAGAAACGGAGGAAATGTCTTACTGTGGAGGGCATGATATAATCCTGTCAGCCAGTGAAAAGATGCAATTGAAAAGAGATTTGATTCCTGTGTTTATTACCTTCACAAACAGAAAATTATAGCAAAAAACAATAGCAAAAAAGTTGCCTTCTTCCTGGTCCTGCTGGTTTTAGGTTTCAGTGGCCAAGATTTAGCAGAAGGCTGCAGCTGACAAAGGGAGGGAGGCAGCAGTAACGGGATGGAGGTTTGGAGGCAACAAACCAGACTCTGTAGTAAGCAATAAACATTTGTAGCCAAAATATGGGTTACAATATCATTTTCCAATAAAAATTAATGTTAAAATCTATAAATATATACATATTTCTTTAAAGTTATCTTAAAACACTCAGCAGTCATTAATTATAAAATTGGTGAAAAAAAATAAATTGTCATATAATTTACAAATATTATTGTTAATATACTCTGGGAAGCTGCACTGCAGTGTAATATAAGCCTCCTTATGTAGTATTTCACATCAGCAGCCAAAAGCAGTTGATTATTTTGCAATCCTAATCTTAACAATTTATTTTACTTTTAAAGTTTCCATGTTTTTTGACACAAAACCCAAGAAATTAATTCATCACTTTCATAGGACTTATTTGTCAAATCCTAAGGGACAGTACAAGCTGCTATTTCCCACAGATAAGTCTTACTTAACTGGACTTTTAGGATAAGATTAGGTGGTGAAAAATGTTGCTCCCCCACCTATTCCCCTATCCTATCACTTTTTAGAGTTAAATCTGTCTCCTTGCTAAAGAGGATAAAGGACAACAGATTGCGTAAGGTTTTGCTGTGCCTTGTCAAGAGCCAAAAGCTGTCACCCGTATGTTGCTCTCCTTTTTTTTCTACTGCACAAAAACCTCTTGGTTTTCGGAACTACACACACTCTATAGTCTCTGGGAAAAAAAAAAAAAAAATCAGGGAAGTCTTCTTTAACAAAGGCCTGAGACCTCAAAAATGTTCTAACATTGTGTTAGGTAAAAATGGGTAACAGAGTTCTTGGTATGTGTAAAAGATACATAGTAATGACGTAGGTCATTTACTAGCCAGCATCCCCTTCAGTAATAAATACAAGGTTTGCATTTGAACAGGTTGAGGGGTGGTGGTAAGAGGCAGGTCCAGCTGAGTCCCGGCAAAACAAGCCTGTGGTTTTCAAATGAAAGTTCCTGTGTTGAGAGAGGTACGGTGAGCACATTTTCTCAGCAAAAAAAAAAAAAAAAAATTATAAAGCACATCTTGCATTATTCTCTAGGGATTTGTTAAAGAAAGATCAAAAGCAATGATGTGATCACATACGACTCTAAGGATGTACCTAAAATAACCCTAAAAACTGAAACAGCAATGAGTGTCAGAAAAATATGTATTCAAGTAATGAAAAAAGAACCAAAAATACCCCAAACCCATGCACACTGCACATAAAGAGATGGCATAATTAATGTGTTGAAATTACAACCCTAATTTTCAAAACCTCTTGAAGAATGGAATATATGTTGTAACTTTGCGAAGTCATTCCTATCAAACTTTCAGAGCTCTGCTTGGGCTCTGCAATAGCTGAGGAGACTCCAAGCTTTGATAAGTACCTTTACTGGAATATTTAAGGAATTGGCTCACAGTTGTACACAATTTTGGGACTGTGTGTGTATAGGCACAAGCCATCGAGCGGAGAACAAGTGAATAGTGATGTACAGAGGGAAAGTCTGAAGCACTGAAAGCTCCTTGTATTTTTAGGCTAGGGGTTCAGTAAAATAAAGCTAAGTACAGCTGCAGCTGCAGGATGAGAGTGGGAGCTGACAAAGCAAAGAGGATAATGGCCATCTTTGAAATCTGATTAGAGAGGTCACTTCCACCATGGAGAGTTCAGGCTGCCAGCACGGATGGATTCAGGAAGCCTTAAGTACCAGTCTCTGCTAAAAACTGAACAATACAGGGTTTTCAGCTTCCATTCACCTGTCACGGACAAGTATTTTTACTTCCTTTTAGAAGGAAGGGGAAGAACACCAAATTTCAATGGGGATACAGATAGAGAAGCAAGACCGTCTACAAAACACATGCAGAAGAGGAATCTGAACCACTGCCACATCTCAAGTAATATTTGAATCACTCTGAATATCATTAATGTTTTGGCTTTTTGTTAAAAGCCCGATCTCATCTGCACTGTCACAGGAGTGCCCGTTTTGGGGATTACACCAAATTGCATGTGAAGCAGCATGAAAATTCAGGTGATCTCCACCAAGAAAAACATCTTTAAAGGACTCACAGGCTAGATGAAGTGGTATTTGAAATCTGAAGAGCAGCTGACATTAAAATACGAGGTGCAAGATCTTTGTAAGTATTCTTAAATAATTCCACTGTCATTTTCTGCGCAACAGACGAATATTTCGAGTAGATTCAAAAATATTAGACTACTGCTTCTATTACCAGCACAACTCTAGCAGTAGATTTTGAGAATCCAGTTTGTGGAAGCTGTAGCTTAACTTGAATACGCCCTTGGCCCAAAAGTTGTCGCTACACACAGGAGGTGTGTATCCAAGTCCTTCAAACCAGCAGAACATACAAGACCTTCTCCATTTCCATTTCTTCCTGCTGTCTCTGTAAGTAGCTGAGCAGATGGAACTGTTGTGGACCATACTAACAGAAACAATGCCTCTTCATTAGAGATGAACAGAGTAAGACGCTACCTCCTACCTGTTGTTTGTCACAGTTTTGTGTTAAAAAACATATGAAAGGTATGATACACACATCAAACCAAACCACATTTATTTCATCAGTCACAAGTGCAAATATAGCAACAAGTCAGTTCAGCAAATTACAACACACAGAGAAGAATGTAATGTAAATGCTAAGTACACTGACAGACCAACTTCAAAAGAGCAGCAAAAAACAAGTTTCTTCCAATAAAAACTTCTATTCTTTTTGCCTGTAATCTAAAATAACATAATAAACCTAGATCAGGAATGTCTCTGCTAACTCGCGTTTAGCCAGATATTCTGTTATTAACGCTTCGCATTATCCAGTGTGCAAACGGCCTGTCCAAGCTTCTTATTAACAGATGTTTTGGTTTTAAGCAACTTTTACCCAATATTTAAATAATACAGTGCTGATACCAGTTAATATGTTCTATTTGATATTACAAATTTAAGAATATATATTTAAAAAAACTAAGTCCAATTTAATATATAATTCTGCCTGGATCCAAAGTGGGCAACATTAAAGATAAAATTGATTTTATTTTTTTTTTCCAAAAAAAAGACACAAGTAATCTCAGGGTTTTTTGCACCATCTTTAAAACTGTAGTTAAAATATATGAAGTACTTACGTATAAAATAGAAAGCATTCCCATTAGGAAGCTACTGCAGTGTAATTAGCTGTTTTCCCCTACCACTTAGTAGCCAAGGAACAAGATTTATGCTTAACACCTGATCACTATTTTGCTTTACAGAAAAGCAAAAGTTGACTACCAATATTAGCATCAGAATTTTTACACTGGAAATTTAGTTAGCCTTCTTCTTCATTGTGAGTTGTTGCTTCTTCTCTTTTTCTTTATAGGCAATGAATTGAGAGTCTGTACCAAAGATTCTGTCCCACCACGTGAAGGTTGAAGCGTAATTGCCGATAAAGTTCATGTGATGGAAATCATGAAAACGGGCCCCAGCATAGAAAGGAACCAAATGAAGAGGGTTCAGCGGAACATCGTAGCCACTAAAGGGGAGGGGAAAAAAGGAAAAGCAATTATAGTAAGGATTTTTCCCAGATATGAACCACAAGGTAAAACACTTACTTGTTGTTCTTATAAAATAATACCATTTTTTTTGGTATTATAAGGCCGTAAGGTATTCGCTGTAACACTGGCTTAAATAGGAAAACAAGATCCCTTGTATCCTAGCCAAATGCTTCTGTAAACTATCCCACAACAGCTTTGGTACTTGCTGACCTTTTCAGTTCGGTGTATCAGGCAACACAAAAAAATTTAAGCAAGTGACCTAAAAAATACACAGTGGCTGACTTTGCAGCTTTAACTAACTCAAAAGTGATGTTAGGAAGGAGGAACAAGAAATAACACTGTCTTTTAGTGACAAGCTATGAACATCACCTCAGCTGCTCATCAAACAGCATCTCATATCAAGTACAATTGTAGTGTTTCTACTCTTATTTTCAGCTTACTGCAAGTTCTTCAAATGTTGAAAATTCAAAATATAAATGCAAGTAATATTAAAACCAGGACAGTTTGCTTTAGAGGGATTTCAACTCTTTTGCTTAGTAGTACTGGAAAGCATCTTACCACCACCTAGTGGGGAGACTGCAAGGTAATTTGTTATAAACATTTCATGTTTATATTATCGAGGGAGATTCACATTTTGCATCAATTACTTTATGATATGTACAACATACACTTCTCAGTCTACAACCTATATATAACCAAACCAGCAATGACATGCTGCATAGCCTAAAGTTTCTCTTGTCCAGGAAAACTGGCTGACAGAGTATTAAATGGAAAGAACTCTTCGCTAGAATATCAAAATTTTTAAATGACTTTTTGGTGTTCTATTATGCATAAGGACACTCGCGCATCAAATATCAAAGGCCAGACAACCTAATGAGGCACCTAGCTTCATGCCTTCAACACTCAAGACGGTCTAGCTGACAGTCTACACTCTTCTAATCAGCAAGATTTGCTATTAACACTACCTCAAAACAGAAAACAGTGTTAACTGTTCAGGTTGTCATTCTTTCTAAGATGCATAAAAGCATTTCAGTACAAAACAAATAGTAGAGCTCAGTGAAAGAGACAGGTAAGTTTAGACAGACTTGGGGAGAAGAGAAAAAGCAATTACTAAAAAGCAACGAGGATTTCACCTGTGTACGTCGATGGTTTCCATCAAGCGACATATTACCCACGCCCACAGAAGAATCACATGGTTACAGAAAACAACTATTCCAATAAAAAAGCCAGTTCCAAGGATAAGTGTTTCCAGAGGATGTGCATATTCTGCTTGCATTCCAAATGGAGACTAGAAAGAGATAACAGACAGGAAAACAGTCACCGTTTTCAATTTTACATACCCCCAAAACAGAATCACCATTTTGTGGTACTCTTCTTCCCCTTCCCATTACCCCACAAGACTACAAGACAAAGGGAATGATGTTGTGAGTAAAGGAAATGGTTTGACTGAGCAAGGGCCTTAACACAGGTGTTCAGCTCCTCACTGGGAAAGCAGAAAACAGTATTCCAAGGTCAGAAGGATTATGACTGCATTAGTAATTCCAAACACTTCACTACTTGTTGAAAAGTTGCGAACTTTTATCTAGGCTAACCATTACCCAAGACCAAAGCATTATTTCAGGAATAGTAAAAGCATTTGGGAAGCTCCTATCAGCTTTGCTATACATCCAGTCTTGGAAACAGAAGAAAGAAGGAAGCCAAAATATTCTGAGAATCAAGATTTACTTAGAAATTTATTTTTAAAAATAATTTAAAAGCACCCCTCATCTTTGACAATTTTTTAAGATAAATTCTTACTGTTCAAATATTATTATGATATTGAAATAAAACATGTCCTTTTCTTTTTTTATATATATATATTTAAAAATATATATATGTACATACACACAACCCCGCAGTTGAAAACCAATTTGGTTTGCAAAAAAAGAAATTCCATACAGAGTTTTCAAAAGTAGACTACCGCAGAAAGATAATAATTGGGGGAAAAAAATTAACCTAATGCTCAAGGTTATAAATTTGATTATCAGAAAAACAGAAAGTCCACTTTGGCTTAAGGGCAATTTTAAAATCATCACTTTTTATTATCAGGGAAAGTTTTCAGTGAAATAGCCATTAGTCTACAGATCACTTCCATGTGAACTGCTAACCACTCAAAAATAATGGCCAGAAGCTGCTCCTGCCAGATACCTGAGGGTCTGCCAAGAGAAAGGGGAAAACAGCAGTGGCTGCTACTGCAGATGTACATATATACACATGCATCAATCAAAACAAAGCCTCTCTATTATCGCAGCCTGTATAAACCACCCCAGACACAGCACCTTGCAGCTTACCTTAGGCACAGTATGGGTTATACACTGAAACACAGCAGTTCGCAAACACAGTAGCACTGACTTCTGTGATGCAGAGGCAGTGCCATCTAAACACAGCTATTCTGGTGTAAGCGCTGCTGGAGGCTACCTGGCTCAGAACAGTGCCACCTCCAGTCGAGCATGGCTCACTGCCTCGTGCTCAATGTCAGCTCCAACACTGCTAATTGTGGAACCACCCAAAATACCTCTGCACTGCACCGTGCTATTGATGCAGTATCACACAACTGGGTATACTGCCTCCAGAGGCCCACATCCAAGCTATGATTCTTCCAGGAATCATATACGCTGCACATACAATGCACACACCCAGGCCACATAGGAGTCACCTGTCTGGATCGTATTGTGGAGATTAGCATGCTCTGGATAACACCCTAGAGGTGGCGGAGAACTGATGAACAACCAAAACCAGAAACCTACCATTTCCTCCTCCCCTAGCAATCAAGCATGTAACACACTTTTAAAAGCTTGCTTTCACCTAGCTCAACAGATATGATCAAACTTCAAAAGAGCTCATGGATTGCGACCTTTCATTCCCATTAAATGAAGTAAAATTACAGGTGATGTTTCCAGAAACAAAATTGATGACTGTTCTTGACAAAGAGCTCAAGAAAAGACATATATCCTACTGTCAGAGGGATGTAAAATTCTTAAGTTTTTCAAATAAGACCTTTAAATAAGTTATATGAAACTGCACATACTAAAACCTATTAAAAAAATAATCAAGGAATACATACAACAAATTCATGGTGAACCTTGTGGATATACTTGTATATTCTTTTGTGATGCAGCAACCTATGCAGGAAATAGTGCCAGGCATCTTCAATCACTGCACATCCGAAACACTGGGCAACCAGAACATACCTTTAAAAAGCAGAAGAGCTATTAGTTATAAAGCATACTACGAGACAGACAATCTTAAAAGATAAAATAGTTTATATGCTAGTAAGTGGGAAATGTTTATGTATATTACTGATTGAATAACAGTGCATTGACAGTACCTTTTTAACATACCAAAAATATTAATTGCCAAGCACATTAGTCCTTGTACCTATCAGCTCATCTGTTGATATGTAGAAGTGAACTAGCACACAGCATAACAAACTGTCATTTCAATATTACAGTCTAAAAAGAAGATCTGTAGACTGTGTAAGATGTAGAGAGAAAAAACACAAAGCTGCATTCAGGTATCCAGATGGAAAATAAATTTCCAAGAAACATGAGCTTCTGTTGTAAAGAAGAGCTACTGGGAAAAAAAAAAACAGACAAAAAGGCATTTATAACTAAATCAATTTTGTTTAAAAGTCTATCAGTTTAATGCAAAAAAGGAGAACGTGAAGCAGGTGGTACATTCTCTCCCTCAAGGAACACACTGCTGCTATCATATAAAACAAGGTGGAGAGAAGAAACACTTAGGAGGAATCAAAAAATGAAAAAGAACCAGAAAGCCCAGTATTTAACCCATGCCATCATGAATCTTGCTTTGCTTCCATAAGCTCCCTCCTAATCCCGTCTTCTTCCAGAGCAATTTGGGGCCATTTAAAAAAAGATTTAGGAAGTTTGTCCTGTTTTGAGGTAAAACAGAACCAACTTTCGTCATTGGCCAATCGAGCCCAAACCACGACAAAGCTCTAATTAGTTTTTATAGCAGTTAAGCATCAACAGAAGCACTATTAACAAACACAGTTTACATCACCAAAAAACTGTTGTGTATTAGAATTGATGACAACATTTGTTAAATATTCTGCCTCCAACTGTATGTAACTCAGCATCAACATATGAGAAAAATCTACCTACCATCTAGGCATCTCTTCCCACTCATATGGAATGTTAAAATACTCTGTGAAGTAATAGGTGCCACAAATCAGAGGAAGCTGAATGAAAAAGTGATTGAAGAGGAGCGTTTTGAAACACTTCCACTGTTTTTCCCATGTTTCTGGTTTATCCTGAGAAGAAGCAAAAAGAATCAGTTGTGTTACGTACTTCTACTGCACATAATTGAAGTATTGCAAAAATTACTTTGGAGGCAATTTCATTTCACCTTAGAAGACAGACAGCAGGTCCTCCAATAATACAAATTAACTCAGGCAACACAAACTGCATGGGATTGGATTCAGTGTCATCAAAACCTCTTGTTTTTCTAAGCTGGTTTTCTGTAAAATTTAAAGTAAGCCTCTCTCAACAGAAGTTGTCTTTGCCAGTCACCCCAAACTATTCTTGTCATTTCAATGTTTGCAACTAGCAGAAACGTTTCATATTCAACAGTTTAACACAAATCAAAGTTTGATTTTCTTCATCACACCACAGAATGCATTTCCATAGCTAAAATAATACAAAGAGAATCTGAAGATACAAGCTTGTGAAGAAATAAGTTGTCTTGAAAACACACAGTTTTTGCACGGAGACATTTTACTAATTACTGTAGTAATTTCAGAAGCTAGTATTATTAGTTTCCAATTCACATTACAAGGAACGGGAGAAAACAATCATCTTTGGAAACTGGATGTGCCTTTGCTACCAATTTGGAGTGTGCAGTCCACCCTAGGCTTTCTCCATTGTTAAAGTACTTCAAAACCCTTTCAAGAGGCTGTGTATAGAGATACTTTGAAAGAGACACCTGCTATTACATAAACACACTGTGTAATTCTTTCATAATACCAAGATACACATCTATCACCAGATGCTGCGATTCTGCTATACCTTCCCCTGCTGATACATAAACTTACATGAAGAAAATTTAACTTTACTAACATAAAGACTGACACACCCTTTTCTTTCCTATATGACCATGGTGGAAAGGTTACCCTCCCTTAGAAAAAATCTCCTTTTCTTCCCCAAAATCCCCTTCGCTTCCACTCCTCACACACATTGTAATTTTGCTCTGTCACTTTCAGGATGTGCACAGTAATAGAGGAAATGGGGTCATATAAATTGGAAACTAGGAAACTGCAGTTATATGCTCCACTTCACATATTCAAAGACAAATCAGGAAGTCTGTAGTTCACACCTTTGTCTTACCTGCTGAATTTTATACTTTTGCATGTACGGTATAAACTGAAAGACAAATCCAGGTACACAGAGCAAGAAGTATGAAACTTCATGAACTATAAGTGATCCCCAAGTTGCAATCTGGAACTTTGTGTAGTTATCCAGCATGTAATTCCAGGCATTTTTAAATGGTTGCTGCAAGGGATTGTCAGGCAAGAAGGAGTCTATATATTCCACCGCCAGATAAGCAGAGTTCAAGATATTAACACTGTCGTTCATCGCCATTGTTCAAACATAAAGCATCACAATTACAGTTCTTCTACAGTTGTCTATAAGAAACCTGCAAATTTTGAGAAAAATTGAATAAACAGCAGTTAAACTTCTGAAAAAAACCCAACATTACCTATCCCAGTTGTTACCTAGTTCTAAAGTAAAAGCAAGGAAGGGAAGGAAAGGGAAGCAAAAGACTGTTCTTTTACACTATTCTGTAGGAAAAGGATCTAAGCTCAAGATTGGTTTGAGAGGCAAATCGATTTGAGAGGTGATCAGCTCTCAAGTTTTAGATTAGGTCAAGGGAGCAAAAGAATAAAGAAATATTAATTATTACCCAATTTTATTTCAAGTCTTTTGCAGGATAATTGTATTCTGTACTAAAAGAGCACAGAAAGGTTCAAATCAGATATTAGAAATTAAATTAAACATGAACTCCTGATTATCCAGCCTCATAGCTGTGAGCCAAAATCCATGCAAACTACATCAACACAGCAGACTGCCTTTAGACTGCAGCAGGTTTGAGGCAATCCATCTTTCCATAAGTAAGACAGTTTTCATCACAGCTCCCAAAAGCATAGAGGCAGTGTTCCCGCAAGCACTCAGAACTTCTGCCATTTCCACAGAGTAGGCTGCTTGTTCGTTTGGGTTGGAAGGGACCTTCAAAGATCATCTGGTCCAATCCTCCTGCCACAGGCAGGGACATCTTTCACTAGATCAGGTTGCCCAATGCCCCGTCCAACCTGACCTTAAACACTTCCAATGATCCACAACTTCCTGGGCAACCTGTTCCAGCGTCTCACCACCCTCAACTGTACAAAATGTCGTCCTTATGTCCAAACTAAACCTATCCTTTTTTAGTTTGAAACCACTGCCCCCTGTGTTGTTGCTACAGTTGTTGGCAAAAAGTCTTTCTCCATCTGTCTTATAAGCTCTCTTTAAGTACTGGAAAGCTGCAATAAGGTCTCCCCAGAGCTTTCTCTTCTCCAGGCTGAATAACCCCAGCTCTCTCAGCCTCTCTCCATAGGCCATGTGCCCTCTAATCACTTTCGCGTCCCTCCTCTGGTCCCCCTCCTACAGGTCCATCTTCCACCCTAAAACGTGAGCACAGCCCGCAGGTCAGAGGACGCTGCTTAGACCCAGGGGATACACTCAGCCTAGGCCCGACGTAAGTAACGCACCGAGCTCGGTATCCAACCACGTCTGTTACCATTTTTCTTTCTTAGCAACAGCACCACGATGCTACCATTTCATATTAACGACAAACAAACTGCAGCAGATACCATTTCATTAACGGTACATACACCACGGCAGATGCCAAGGAAGCTCACGCATCCCGAGCTCCTGGACTGATGGGCACACACGAGGCTACTCACCCTCCCGAAGAACCAGAGGCGAGGCTGCGCCTGGATCAGGCTCGTCCGTCCCGTCCAGCCCCTGAGAGGCAGCGGACGGACCCTGCCACAGGCCGCCGGCGGGCAGCGCCCACAGGCCGGACGATAGCGACGACACGGGGGATGCCCAGGCCGGCGGCACCCGCCCGAGCAGCCCAGGGTGGCGCCGGTAGGAGCCGTGCAGCCGGCCGGGGACCGCACCCCGGCAACAGCACTGGGACCCCCAGAGCACGCCGCGACCACCCGCTCTCCCCGCCCTCCGCGCCCCCTCACCTGGATGACGGCGGCGGCCCCTCACGCCGCGGCGGAAGCAGCAGCGGTGGCGCCCGTCGCAGCAATAACAACCGCCGGGGCCGCCGGCCGTTCAAGTGCGCCCTCCCATTGGCCGCCCAGCAACCCCCGGCGCGGCGTCCATTGGCTGGCGGGCGGCGGCGGCGGAGAGTCAGGCGTGAGGAAGCTGCCGATCCCGCGCGCCCATTGGCTGAAGGTGTGGAGTGAGGATAGTGAGACCTGGGCGCGCGGCCAATGAGGCGGGAGGGAGGCCGGCTGACGTCAAAGACGTGATGAGGAGGAGACCGATGCCTGAGGCGGGGCGGGGCGGCCCTTCCCTGGCCGCGGGGCGCTGGAGCGGCTGCCCAGGCACGGGCGGGCTGCTGAGCCTTCCGAGAAACACAGTCGCAGGACGGGGAGGAGGAGGAAGGAGTAAGAGCGCTGCCCGCGGGGGCGGCGGCGGCCGGTGCGAGGGAAGGGGTCGTTCCCGAGAGGAGGCCGCGGTTGACCGTTACCTCCCTCCGCGCTGCTCCTGACGCTTCTCTGACAGGAGCCGCAGGGTACGGCGGGGCTGCGGGCCCGCTCGCCCTCTTCTCCAGGGAGGAGCCGGGGCCGTCGCGGCGCTGCCCGCGGCTGCGGGGGCCGGGCGGTGACTGGAACACCAGGGTACATCATGGGAGCAGTGGCCCAGAACCCCATTCTTTGAGTCCGGTATCGTGCGGGTAAAATTCTACAAATAACGCACATGAACAATCCAAATAAAATGTTTCTTGTGAAACCTTCAGCCCAAACCCACAATGCCCCACACACTGCCAACAGTAAAATCCACTCACATCGATTCCATTTCAGCATCAGCCAAAAAAATTACGTTGTTTTCAACCATCATACTAATTCCACAGCTCAGACACACTGGAACAGAAAGGTGGCCGCTAGCTTAACTAACCAAAAACCAAAGCTTCCAGAAAGTAACCAGCAGCAAAACAGTGATATTTACATTACCAGTCCCTAAATCTTAATAATCCTTTTCATTTTGCTTGCATTCAGATCTTTAGAACACCAGCTTCCCCCGCCTGCCCCCCGACTCCCTAAAAAAATACGTCTCCACTGATGTCAAGGTTACTTGGTTTGTGACTCGTATGGAGAAACACAAGTTTTAAGCAACTGTTGGCATTAGGAAACAATATACAAACTTTTATTTGAAGAAAATGTCTCAAATATGACAATAACTTTGGTCATGTTAAAAGAAGGCCATCCAAGAATGAATAAAAATGAGCTGTTTTATAAGCATGGCCACATACAGTATATTCAGATATTAGCTAATAGAAGCTAAGATTACACGCATAAATAGGCCTTAGTACCATGCAAGTTCAACGCAATTTCATACATTCATTATAAATTTTAAGTTAGTTTCATGCCAAATCACCTTTTGGATAAAAAGGTAAGAAAGAAGTAACATCTAAATGTGACCAAAAATTGAACAGAAAAAAAAGTCATCAGTACAGACAACATTTTTATTAAAAAGATCTTGAAATTACACCTGTTGAAGAAGTGTTATACCATCTCTTTTCTCTCCTTCAGTGGGAATTAGTAGTGTTAAGCATTGTTACATATCAAAAAATACAACTCTGTTTTACAACATAGTACTGGCATATTCAAAGTACTGTGCCAAATTATAAATAGTAAAATCAGGTTTTGAAGTATTTCAATAGAAAGCAACTTAGGCTCACACAAACATATGCACATATTATAGTTATGTAACAAAAGTTTTATAAAAGGAAACATTTACCCCATGCCAGCTTGAATTACTGAGGTGGGATTCAATACCTACTATGAAGACTGACAGTTCATTTCTTTAAATATGTTTATTAGTCTCTGGAAAAAATAAGACAAAAATTTACTTTCACCAGAATACACACCATTCTTCACTGACAATCCGTTTCTCAGTCATGACTGACGTAAGTCTGTCGTTATGAAAGTGGCTTTTTTTTTTTTCAAAGACCTTGCAATAAAAAAAGAAATGGTCCACTAGACTTCAAAAATTCAATCAACTTCTGCTCAACTGCAGAATAATCCTACGCCTTGCTTCTACCTAGAGTAATCTTCGTCATCTGTCATTGTAGACAGTCACATCTTCCACTGTGACTCAAGGTGCAGCTACAAGTAGAGAAGTGCTTAGAGAGAGTACTCAGTCACTTCAAATACACTTGTTGAAGACTGCTTCTAGTGCATAATCAAGTTGAAAATCCCTTTACTGATCATAATGGTTTGTCAATAACTGTAACACCTAGAGAGAGGAAAGAAAAAGGCATAAATTTTTAGGTAGTATTTAAAAAGAAAAACATCAAGAACATGAAAATCAAGTTTTAATATAATACCTTGCAACTAGTATAACATCAAAAAACTGTGCACCAGCATCAGTGTTCATATTTTCCCTAATTTTTCTCTGAATCAGTGCAAAGTTCTGAGAGTTTCTGTGATTTGAAAAAATTTGCCATAACAAAATTAAATTTGAGTAATCAGTGAAATACATCCTTAACATTCACTTAAAGAACTCATTTGAAAAACTGCAATTACTGAAGGAAAAGATTCCTAAAACAGCTCTTGTTTTCTAAATATCAAATCCCAAAGAACTTCAGAATTGGACCCATGTAGACTGAGACACAAATCTCTTGTTAAAGAGAGGACGGGTCATACCAGAATCGTCTTTCTGACTCACCACTTACATGCTAAATCCCTTTTGACTACAGTTTAATACCATCTTTTTCCTTGTAGTGAATAATTGTTTAAAGTCATCATTCAAAACATACCATCAGATTTCTTCATACCCATTCTAGTATCTTAGGTTTTACCTTAGACAGGACTTTATTTGAATGCTTTGTCAAATTTCTTATCCCAGGTTTTATACTGTAAAAGTCTGTTAAAAAAAAATCTGTACACATTACCTGCATAGCTTCTTCCTGTACTCATACAAGATGACACAACTGTCCATTTATCAGTTGTTGGATTATAATATTCCACTGTTGATAAATTACAGGAACCATCATCTCCTCCAACTACATACAAAAGACCATTTACAGCACAAACACCTAAAAAAAAAGACAGGAAACCAATGTGAAAACTAGCAATTGGATTGTTAACCCCATAAAAGCACGGTTTATATTCTGTGACATCATGAAAGCAGCAGAAACCCAGGAACATTCCATTTACACTAAACAATATTATCACTATTTTAAAGCAGTTGTTGCATATACCTGCATTCCTTCTGCACATGTTCATGTCTGCAACCTGCTTCCATGTACTGGCCACAGGATCAAACACTTCAACACTTTTCCTTACCAAAGGACCGTCATGACCACCTACCGCATACAATAAATTGTTTAACACACCAACACCTGTGAACATACGAAAATACTCAAAATTAACCAGAGAATGGTTTGACTGACACAAAGGAGAAACAGCAAATATGTCCACTAACACAAATCCTTCCATGTTAGGAACTATTTCAGAAAACATTTGGGTCAGGATGCATTAAAGCAAAAAGACAGTAACTACAGCAAGACACTGACAAAATGTCTTGTGTGCCTATCTACCATATTGCAGCACACAAAGACCAGAGCTGTTCTGCAGCAGAAGATTTAGAAAATTTTGGATGCAAAATAATGTGCGGGAAAATGAGGATTGTTGAAATTTAGGTCTAATTAAAAGTGACAGTAAATGAGACAGTTTGCTCAGCCAGCATAACAGAAATCTGACAAGATGATAAAGCGTAAGTGAAATTTTAGAAAGAAAAAACTGCGGTACAGAGGAGAAAAGCTGAATGGATAGACATTATACAATAGGGATGTTTCCACTGAAGTGCTGGAATACCTTTTAAACATATATATGAAACAAAAGTAAACAAAGTGAGCACCTTCTTCCTCCTCCAGGGTGTGAAGGAGAACACCAAGGTTCCTTGAACCAAGCATCAGGCATCAAAATATCCAAAAGGATATTAAAGGATCTCCTGGTCTCTTCTACTCCTAGGGTCTCCTTCACTTTACAACAAATGTTTATCAATCTCTAAACTTGGGATGAAGGAATAAATAAAGCTAGTCTATATCTACTTGCTAATTGGGCTGCATCTATTGAAAAGATGGTGAAGGGGAAACAGAAAGGAAAGTCTATTTATTTATTCCTCAACTTTATAAAGCACTATTAGAACCCAAACACAACAGATTTCAGAAATGCAGGGGGGGTTTCGTATTAGAACTTGTGAGTGATGGACCATAAAGACAACTGAAAAAACACTATGAAAGTACATTGGGAAATCTAATGTGTCACGTTTAAGACTATGAAACGCAAATCTGAGATACAGATTTGCAAATATAGTTCTTAAAGGATTCTATGAAAAGGGCACAGCTTAAAATCTTGATTAAAGGGAAAGAGAAAATATGAATGCAAAAGATCAGTTAAGTCCTTCAGAGAAAAAAAAATGCTGGGTTAAAAAAAGAACCCCGAGACCTTAACAGCCAGCTGAAGTATCTTTGAAAACACATCACTAATATTATATGTAAGAGCCATTCCTATATGGGAAGGGAAATTACTCCTGCTGAAATAAGTAAATTTTCTTATTAAAAAGACAGATTTTAATAATTAAAGGAAGACGGAAAAGAAACATGGAAGAGTTAATCGGTACTGTAAGTCTGAAAAATAGCATCTTAATAGGAGACTGCTTTATAAATCATGCTATCTAATGCTTTATGAGTGATATTCACTACTAATGTTTCCCCATATCCTTTCCAGTTAATTTAATTCCTCTTTTATTGCTATTATTTCTAGCTATCATGTCACCGTATAGCATGACAGCTTTTCTTTCTCCCACTCTGATCACACTTTAGACAGAATTAGACAGGATAATGCAACATTCATTTTTTGTACCATTAAACATTACAGAGCTAGAAGGAGGGCTAAGATTTTTAGTTTAAATATGTGATGTGACATAAAGCCCCCTACCCGGGCTTTCTGTATAGTTACCAACCTTCCTATTCAGTGTGTCAAGTTTTCCCTCTGCCACGTTTTTAATTTGATAGGTCCTTGTTTTTAATAATGTCCTCCATTCTTCTTTGGTGCTTCATTTTTCCCTTAATCCCACATCCAGTTTCCAAGTCCTACCTTATTTCTTGCTCCTTCCGTCTGTATCCTCTTGTTGCCATCTTCTGAGTTCTCCTTTCTTTGTTAATTTTTCTTTCCTGCCCATTTTTCAGGACCCTGCCTTATATCTGTCATCCCTCCCAAATGGCCTATATCTGGATCTGAAGTTCCTCATCCCAATATGTTGCTGTAAACAGATCTGTCCCCGTATTGATCAACCTAGAAGCAGTTGGTACTAAAGAAAAGTAACTGAGGGTTAACCTCTGAAGTTGCTTTTGAATGAAGCTGAAGCAGTAGGAATAGAAGAGATGGGCTTAAGTTCCTTGAGATGACTAGAGATCCAAAGGTTGAATACAAAACCAAAATTCTCTTCAGTTAGCACCCATAACGCTACCAGGACTGATCATCAGTTGAAACAGTTCTGGTGGTTTTGGCTATTTAGCCACTACAGCCAAGCTCAATCAACAGTCATGATTTTCACATTATCACCCACTCCTCCCACACACACAATAGAATTTTTCATGTATTTAAACAGAGTGGTGCAGAAGAATGTTGATTATTTTACTCAATTCTATGAATCTGAAATAACTGACTACATTTATTTTTCATCTCAGGTTTTTGGTTTTGTTGGTTTTTTGGGTTTTGTTTTGTTTTGTTTTTTAATCAGAGGACAGGTAAAAGGCAGCAGAGAGTTGAGTAAACAAACACGGTCCTGAACTTTGGCACAAGGGGAGGGAGGAGAGGGGCAGAAAGATCCCAGCAGTTAGTATATCTAAGGCACTAAATTTCAGAGTCGTAGAAGTAATTCAATATTTAAAAAAAAAAATCTGAAAATATCTAGCGTATAAATAGGCTACAAGCACAACGGTATTTTGCAAAACCAGAGTATTTAAAGAAAAAAGCTGAGATAAAATGGGTGTGCAGGCAGCTTGCAAAATTAAGCTTTGTCACAACCCACAAACACTATTTGTCTTTATAATGATACTTCTAATTTGCCCATTTTATACAAATATTTTCCTCAAAACTTGCCAATATTAGATAGGAGTATTTAATGGTATCCTTACTGCAACTTTGGCCAGTTTTTAATCCAGAATTTACTTCCAAGATGCAGACTGAGTAACTAGAAGTTTCACAAGACAACTTTTTTGAGATACAGTGTACCATGTTTCCTTCATTAACATCATGGTTTTAGTTTAGAAACAAAATCAAAATATTACTTTTAGCAATAAGAGACACATCAGCTTGCTGATTTTGTAAGAATATAATGGAAGTATCACAAACTAAATATCTTAATTTTAGTAATGACTTTATTTTTATATATTTCTTTTGAAAAAATTTGGACTTAATTTAAACATCACTTCACAGATTTAAAACTATTCAGAGTTATTAAAGAATAATGAAAGGCACGATGAAAAGTTGGGATAACTATTATTCATCTACTGTGCATACTAGAAGTCCATCCAGTTTTATTTGTAGCAACATCTCTTCCAATTATGAAGCATACTAATGCAATCACCAGTAAGTATTTGAAGGGTGTTGCTAAAAAGCGCCATTGAGTACTTGGCAAAAAAGTGACTTAAACAACTAAAAAAATAAACATAGAAAAGTAATAGCATGCAATTTGACTTGAAAAAGTCCATGGGAATGCATCTAGAGAAATAAAACAACTTCTGCAAGTTGAAAAAACCTGAAATACCAAAAGACAAATAGAGGACAGTGAACAGTAAATGAGATTTGAGTCCATAATATAAATAGATAATGAACGCTGAAGTCAGTTTGGAGCTGTGGAAGCATCATTTCATTAAACAAAAGCGGAATAGCACAGGCACTTTTGATGTCGTTAAAGAGAAATATACATGCTCAGAATCACAAGGAGGAAAAAAAAACTCCATGAAAAAAAATAAAGAAGGGATTTTTAAGATTATAAAGAAGTAAATGGATATTCCTTGGCTAAACGATAAGGAAGGATAACATGGAGTAGCCTATACATATCCAAAGGATGTAAACACCAGGTGATGAGAAGAATTACTGAAGATGAAACAAAGGGTAGATAAGCGGAAGAAATAGGATGAAACCAGTAATACAAACTTAAGAATGAACAAGGACAAAATTTCCTGCAGTGAATCAAAATGCAGAACAAGTCCTCCAAAGAGGTGGAAATCTAGTCACAATTCACATATAAAGTCAACCTGAAAACACTGCTAGAAAAATGAGCGCTACACTGGCAAAGAGGCATCTTTGAAGAAATTACTTTTTTTTCATCCTGGCCATCTAGATTTTGATTCTTCAGTATTTAGGTGAGACTAAATTGATTGTCACAATCCATGCATATTAGTCTGTATGTTAAAAACATCAGAAGTTATGGGAAGAAGAAGAAGAATATGGAAAGTATGAAAAAGCAAGGAAAGATATTTACTATTTACAGACTGAGCCTTACTCTGTAGGACAGTTTTGTATTTTGTTTTGTATTTTGTATTATTTGCAATACATCAGCCATCTAAGACTAACACATTCCATTAGACTCAGACTTCAGCTTACCTTTTATACTTTTAGATACATTTTAAAACCAGAAATTTGTCTCACTTTTACAAGGGTTGTTGATTCTTGTCCACTCACCTGCTCCACTCCGTCTAGTGCTCATTTCTGCAACGTAGGTCCACTCGTTTGTATTAGCATCATAGCATTCTACTGAACTAAGGCACTGACGTGACGCCCCATCGTAGCCACCGACAGCATACAGTTTACCTAGAAGGGTAACCAACAAAAACCTACAAATTTCTAATGCACACAGACTGTACTGGTACACAGGCTGAGGGAAAGCCACCACTCTTTGAATTAGCTGCTGGTCAGTACCTGTCGTCAATCAGTTATTGAGTTTCTAACTTTTTTAATAGTTTAAGATAGTACACTATAGTTCTTGTCATTTTTAGGATGTAAAAGGCAGACAGTATCTAAAAGAACAATGTGAGTCAAAAGATTTTTGAATTGCCCAGCGGAAATACAAAGGTACTTTACTCTGTTTTTAATTAAGAATTGTTCAAAAGCAAGCTAGTTCAAGTATGTCCAACATTGGAAGCTCGCAAATAGGCTTCCTAGAACTAAGAAAAATTCAGATGAAAATTATTTGTACAGTCTGCATTTTCAGATCAGAAACAGCAGTGGTTCCTATGCAGTTAAAACACACACCTAAAACTGTTTTAAGACCCAAGAGCCAGCCCAGGTCTGCATTGTGCAAGTGACATCCAGGCTATCCACCACTGAGCTGACTTCAAAGTCAGCAGTTTTCCAGGCATTGTCCTTGAGATCATCCCCAGCATGTGACCAGCAAAGTCAGCCACAGATAACAAAGCTGACAATACTGCAGTGCTGTATCGCTAAAGGCCAATTTATAAGTAATTGGGCTCTCTAGCTTTGCTTACATGCGTAATCTAGAGCATGCATGCTTAGCGAGATTTTCCTCAGTTGGCCTCAGGCACAGTTGAAACTCTGAAAAAAATTTTAAAACAACTATGCTAAAAGCTGGTCAAACCCAAGTAAAATGATTACGTATTGTTCATACCATTTGAATTACAAGGTTGAGCAAAAACATAAATCTGAAGAATGTTTTCAAAAGTGAGAAAAGGTAAGTAGGGTAAATGATTGCATTCCGCCCTCCCCCAATCTTTTTAATATCATTTGTCAACTTACCTCCAACAACACCGACACCAACACTACTTCTTCTTGTGTTCATTGGAGCTACATGAAACCACTCATTAGTCTTTAAGTTGTAAACTTCGACTGATGATAAACCTATGAAGACAATATAACATTATTTTCTGTATAAATCTTCACGCAACATACTGTCTACCTTCCAGAAAGTCCAAATTCTTTCTTTTTAAGGACTGTTAATTACTGTGCAAAAGGCACAATCCTTTAGATAGCCAATTACAGTCAACCCATCCTGGTGTCTGAAAATGGGCAAATTAATGAAAGCTTTTATGGAATTTGAAACATTCTTCCCTGGATTTTTTTTTTTAGTTTCTTTTTAATTAAATTGCAATGCTGTCTCCTACATATGCTTCAGTAATAGTTACTAAGGAAAAGGATCATCTCTGCACAAATGGTTTAATGCATCTCTGAAAGAGAATGAAGAGTGTAAATCCAAAGCACTCCCACAGGTCAGAGTAAGCTGTTTGTAACCCTATTTACGCTACATGAAAATGCAGAGGTATATTTCATATGCAAACAGGACAACAGAAAGCAGGTAATTTTTCCGCTCACATCTTCCATGAGTTAAGGACTCTGACTATAAAAGGAATACTAAAGGGAACTTGTTTCAAAGATTCACTAGTCATTAAGCCTAAACTCATAGGCAGGTGCAAACAGTCAACTGTTCAGGCAGAAGGATGTGACCACGAAAGCCCATTCCACACCACAAGATGCCAGGCTACCCTCATGCTTGGTTTCATCACAGCTACCAGGAAAAAGACGTTCAAATTTGATACAGTTACGTCAAGAGTATCCAAAGCTAATCAGCAGTGTGTGAAGGCAAAAATACCTGTACTCCCATCAAATCCTCCCACAGCATAAAGAAGGCCATTTAATACAGCTGCTCCCAGTGTGCTTCTCCGGTCTTGCATATTGGCAACACTTGTCCACTGGTCCTTCACCGGATCATAGGAATCTACTGTGCGAACTCTCAAAGAACCATTGAAACCACCAACAGCATAAACCATGCCTCCCATGTACACCATTCCTAGAGCAGGGAAATGGGGAGGAGAGATGAGCTGTTTTGTTCTGTCAATTAATTTTATTCCGTACTTCCCTAAGTACGCAAATACTTGACACAGCTTACAGTGCTCACTACACTAACCAGGCTTTTGACAGTGTCTTCAAGCCACGCTTCATCCAGATGAAGCACTAGAAGTTCTGACAATTTTTGTTACCCATAGCTCACACTTCTGAATACCACACTTGCTGAATTTCTTCTTGCTTAGATATCTCAGCTGCTTTAACATCACATTTTCACAGTTTTAGTATCGGTTGGTCACTTCTTCACATTCTTCATCCCATTTAATAATAATACGGTATTTTAATAGTAAAATTACTCATTATTATAAGGCAGTAATATTTAAATTTATTTATCCTCTGTATCTACGAGAGGTAGTAAAGCAGCTTATTCTAGAGATTACAAACTGAAGCACAAATTAAGATCAAGTTATCAAGCTTGTATTGTTCCGCATTAGCAAGTAATTAGAATTTTAAGGATGATCACTGAAATCAAGGCTTAGTCCTTCTCAGATAAATAGCTTAAGTACTGTTCCAAAGAACATACAATGCTTTATACAGATGCCTAAATTCTTAAGCATTACCAACTACAACAAAAAAATTAGGCATCATTTACCCGCTCTACATCTTCTGGAAGGCAATTCAGCCACCTGATGCCAGCGTTCTTCTTTAAAATCATAGCATTCAACACTGCGAATTGCCTTTGGTGCCTGTCCTCCAACTACCATCATCAACTAAGAGAGATAATATTTATTAATTACTTGCATATATGCGAGCACCTGAAAGATCAAAAAAGTGTTAAAAAATAAAACAAGATTCTGTACAAGAAATAATTAAAGGATGTCTCTCCTAAATAAGAAATTTGATTCTTGCAAACTAGGCAAAATTCATTTTTTAAAAACCATGCAATTTGTAACCATTGTCCACAGGAAATACCTGAGATAGAAAAGCAGGAAGCAGTTCGAGTCTAGCTAGAGCTCCCAAAGATGGACAGATCCTGCTGTATTTTCACACCTCAGGTATGAGAATTCAGCATCTAGGATGTTCAATGGAACTGTGACTGACCATCAGAGAAGAGCCTTATCTGGTTCCTTTGAGAGAAATGTGCTAAATGCGAATCTCCTATTCCATTATTGCAGTTGCCATAACAGTACTACAAGAAAACTTATTTACTTCATTGGAAAGAAGACAATATTTGATGTTTGTTTTGTTTTCTTCTTCTAAAATGAAAAAAAAAAAAGTACTATATTTAGCTAAAAATTTAATAAATGCCCCAATTCAGAAGCATCAGTCTTTGTTAGGGATTTTTTGGTTGTTTTTTTTTTTTAAAGAAACAGGCTTACTTGCACTCTAACACCAGGCCTATAATTTTATATTTCTCAAATGCTGAGGAACTTACTAAAAAAACGCCTCTTTTTTTTTGCGCAGGGAGGGGAGGGGTGGGAAAGGCAGTGGAGGTGGGTAGATGGGAGGCTAAAATGTCTGTATCACAAGTAGTATGGAGTATAAAGTTAAACATTTGTTATATTTTTGAGACAAATAATTCTGGTACAAAAATTTTTACTGGAATACCTGAAATGATGGTCATGTTTTCACGAAATCTGTTAAAATGGAGTTTGAAGAAATCAGAAAAATAAGGGTCTTACTTTTGGAAGGCTAGCCGGTGTTCTCAATTTCGTTCGAGTGCTTTTCATCAATGCACGTTGCTCAGTTGGCAGCAAGTGATACTTCATAGCTTCAATGAGGTAATCTTTACAAGCACTGCTGTTCTTAACCAATATTTCTTCTTCAACTCTCTGTTTATTAATAGAAGTTTAACAAGGTCTGAGCATGTTAAGGAAGTAAATCACAAATAACAATCTGAAATATAATAAAGCCTGTGTTATATCACAAAATGCAGATTACTCTTGATTTGTTAGATTGTAGTTTAGAAACGAATTTATGTGATCACAATATGCAGTCACTGAAAAAAAAAAACCCAATTAATTAATCTCTTAATTAGTAAGTAGAAGAAACAGTGTTAGGCAAGGTAAATCACTTCCTCACAATCAAGCACATTTCTTGACTTTTCAAATACAGAGAGTACAGAACACTTTAAGGAGGAAGTAGGGGAAAATAATTTAACAAACTAGTAAACCACCCCACAAAAATAAGAAACCACAACTGCAAAACAAAACATAAAAACCCACAAAATCAAAACAACAACAAAAAAAAACCCCAACAACAAAACAACCCACATGAGTGGAGGAAATTCATATCACAAAACCAGAATTTCTAAAATAAACACCTACCAACCTGCCACTACACCTACTAACCAATGCAAATACCAAACTGATATTTTCAATCTTAAATATTTGACCTGACACCTAAATATTCAAAATGATCTTATAAAATTTGAAAGAACGTTCTATATCTGAACTAGGTAAAGAAATGTATCCTTCATTAGCAAGTCCTAAACAACTTGAACAATAGATTAAATTCTGAAATTTAAAATTCACTTATGAAGTGTTGTATCACATATATTAAAAAGGAAAGCTAACCAGATCTCAGCTAATTAAATCATTCAGATTAATAGTGTAGCATAACAAGTAGTCAGCCAAATAGACAAATTACTTATATATGATATCTTCTATGTGTCAATCCCTCATTTGACTCTGTGTGTGTGTGTGTGCATGTGCACAAGGTAATGGTGGCTGTCTGTTTATTTTTACTAGCAGTAACACACTACATTACAGTGTTTAAATTTAAAATTATCCATCTATCATTAAAAAAAATTAACTGAAATGTTCACATGCAGAAGAATTAGTATTCCTTTTTGCTTACCTGAACTAAATATTCGCGGGAAAGCAAAGGCAGCCGAACATGCTCCATCAGGCGTGCCATTAGCTCCTGCCTTACATCTTTGTCATGGTTTACCCACGCTATCACTGCTTCAAATACCTTCCAGGAAACAAACATATGCAAGTCCTTGACTTACAAATTCAGTAGTATGAAAATATCAGTGTGCCTCCAGAAACAGTTTTTGCTTATACTAAAATTCCTAATGTGAGAAGAGATGACAGCAGCTCCCATTATTTCCGTATTTACCCACTACAAAATTCTGAACAAGCAATAGCCAGTCTCTTTTTATATCACTCCTCTGCTGGTGTTTCAAGGATAGCTGCGCTACATTGACAAAATGCACACAATAATTTCATTGATACTGAAAATCCAATAAAAAATAGGTAAACAAACAACACGGCAGAAGGAATATTACAATCCTCATACTTTTCTTCCTTTCTTGGGAAATCGACCTGCCGTATCGTCATCCAAGTGACTTATCATCACTGAGCCTTACTAAGAGAAGCGAACCCAAGGCTAGTTTCTCCTCTATTGCACAGCAGCTCATCATACACTACAGCATTAAAACCTTAATTATACTCCACGGAAGCAGCATCACATGTATCAACGTGATGGATCCAGACCTTCAGGGTATTATGGGAACAGCAACATGCTCATTGCAGTTTAAGCAGATAGTTCTTGTATTTAAATTTTTGAAAAGGTTTTAACATGAAACACTATCTAGCCATAAAAATCAGTACTCAAACATGTTTCTGAATACAATTTAGCTTCATTTGAAGAGGTGCTAGTACATCTATATACACCTTGGAAAAAAGAAAACCAAAATATTTTAAATTGATCACAACTGGATTCAAAAGCTCAGAATGAATACCATTCTGAAAACCATTAGATGTTCAAAGAGCTGTACTGGGCTCACTGAAGATCACAGAGTTTCAAAAATGGCTTTAAAAGAATGAAATCTAGCTAAAGGTGAGCCAACACATATTTAAACTCAAGTTTGGTTATACCAAGCTATCTAGCCATCTCCTCTGCAACCCACAGTTGTTCAGTTAGGCTAAACAGCCCACATACAGAGTTTTAGTACCTTTGTGGCACTGCTGATATTAAAGTTAGTAGATGGCATATAGTTGCTCATCAAACTACTATTCTTGAGTTATTTATCCCCTAGTAAACCAAACTCCTTTGTATGTGACTCACAGCATGTGTTCTGTTTGTTCTGCTTGAAGATGAGAGGGAATTTCCATTTAATTTAGTTTCCTTTTTTTTCAAGGGCTATGTGATTTAATACAGTTTTAGGATTTTTAAGAGTTGAGATTAATTTTCATCAACAGACTGACAATACTTCTGGGAAAAATCCTTAACTCTTTCGGAAAAAACCCTTTAAACATGAGCACAACACAAGCTTAATTTCATTAATGAAACAAAGAACACATCCAAACAAGTGTATAAGAGCAGCAAGAGCTCTCTCATCTGAAATGATAAAAAGAATACTGAGAATAAATGGTCTTACCTTCTCTTCTGAGGCAATTGTGAGTTTGTCACTGGATATAAGACTGCACACCTGCTCTACACCAAGGTTGAGGTATTCTTCACTAAGTACGACATCAGAAAAGTGCTGTTCTGTATGGAGGAAAAGAAGTACTCTAACATACAGAGCAAATTGTATCCCACAATAAGCATTAAAGCAGCAGAGGAAAAATAGAGGAAAATTATTCAATATTTGTGCCCTTTCATCGTATCTAGAAGCAACACCTTAGCTTAAAACATTTTATATAGGTTAAAACTTGGTCTCACAAGCAGCTTTTATATTTAAGGATTCTTTAAAACAATTGAAATATTAAAACACGTTATACTAAAAGTAGCAATCATAGCAATTTGACATTTTCAGCATTGCTTCATCTCAGTACTTGTCCTTGACAATTACTTAAATCTCGTGTTGCTATCTTTGTACACTCAAATACATTAAAAAAATCTCCAGAGAAAGAATATGCTGTGTATGTTGTTGTCAAACATGATTTAAACCCACAGTTGAACACAAACAATGGCTGATTCATTAGAAGTAACCAACAGTTTTGCAGTCTAATGTAGGTCAAATCAAATAAGTCTGGATCCTATTGCATCTGTCAGAGCTTCTGCAAGGTCATAAAAATATTACATATCACAATCTCAGCAACATGCAGATGATGTGTAATTTTTCCTCAGCTTTTTCTTTTAATGCTTCAACTTAAACAAAACTGACAAAATTTGATGTTTTAGTTGTAGAACCAGACATTTTCTTTTAACATAGAGCATGTATCTTTATTAAGTTGTTGTTCAGTTACTCGGTTGTCCTCTCCCTTCCTTAAAACTATTTCTAAGCCATTCAGTTGCTTAAAAAAAAGCTCCATCTAGATAACTGTTGTTTTTCCTCTCTTCAGCTACTCTTAACAGAAGTTAGAAGGCACAACTGTTACTTGGAATTTGAGAATTCACTCAAAATTAGAGTAAGTAGAAAAGGTCATCAAATATATTCAAACTAAAGAACCTTTTAAAGCCTTTTCTATCACTCCCCTAGTGCTACCATAGTTAAGACTCCATGCTTGACAAACTTGCTTGAACTGTTAAAAAAAGTTAAAGAATGCTGAATATGTCCAGATCAAGAAGTCTAAATTTTTCAGGTCAACTTTGCAGGGTACAACAGCTTTTTCGCACTGTACTAAAGACTAGAAAGCATAAAAAGATAAATCTAACACAGTATAATTCTTATCCTGTATCTAGTGCAGCATCCTGTTCCCCGAAACAGGTAGCACAAATTACTTCAGACAAAAGTCCCAGAATATGATATGAGAAGTATGATAATAAAACCTACTCCCATAAAGGTCTCACTATAACCATGAAAGATTAGAGATTGGTAACCAGAAAAATGGTATTTTACCTTAACCACATTTTACTAAACAATGAGTTTAGTAAGATACAGTCCAGTCCCCTTGAATCCTGCTAAGTCCTTGACTTTGGTACCGTCTTACAGTAATAATACCACAGTCTCATTGAACAAAAAGCCCCAAATCTATATTTACCACTCAGTTTACCATTAATCAGTTTTCAATTAATATCCCCATGATCTAATGCTGAATGTAATGATAGGGAAAGCCACAACCTCTCTACTCAAAATCATTCATTATTCTGTAGTCCTTTCTAGCCTTCATCTCTATGTAAAGTAGACAGTCCTCACCCTCCTGCCAGCCTTTTCATTCAGTCCCTCATCCTACCAGCCTTTACTTTCATGCCATCATTATCACTACAAGCCCCTCCAATTCTGCAGCATTCTCTTATGATGGATGCGTAGCATTTTCTGCCATATTTCAGGCAATAGGAGAGAAAGGATGAGGAGAAATAATACTGATTTTTTTTAACACGACCATTACTTTTCCACTCCTTACAAATCCTGTTTCCTTTTCAGACTACAGATATGCAGTTTCTTGAGCTGAAGTAGAATTTTCTGAGGTATACTTATTGAAATAAGTATCTGATCAATTTTACTATTTGCATATGGCAAATAGAATTTGAGAAAGGTAATCTGCATAAATTAGTTTTATGATAAACTCCAAATTTCAAGTGACAGTGCCACAAAACAGCGTGCCTGACTACTCAGAAGTTAAGAAGTTGAAAGAAAGAGGAAGCAACACTCATCTCAATCTCAAACAAATCTGAGGTTCAGAAGCCTTGTTTATCTTCCCTTGAGAAAGCTGATCCAATAGTGGATCACATGCAACAGAATACACTTCATAAACTGGAAATACCCAGTTTATTTTACAGACTCACATACAATAACCTTCTATTTTAAAAAGTTGATTTAGATTTATGACATGCTTTAAATAGGAAGAGATCCAGTCCCTAACCAAGAGTGAAAGATGAGAATTTTCAAAGTAATACAAGGAATGCAAGGCTGTCACATGCTAGGAAGAGAATTGTAGAAGAAAAACTGACAAAAAAAATAGACTTGAACAAAAACTAAGACTGTCGTACTGGATGTTACCCTCTGTGCTTAAAGCATAAAATAAGGCATGGGGCCAAGCAAAGGAAGAAGAGTGGAAAAAAAAAAGTTAAAACAAACTACTTGGTCAATAGCTACAGGCTCAGGTTCTCAAGGAACACCTGGAAATAAATTCTCAGCTGAATGAATTACAGAAAAAAGAGAAATAGGAGAGTATATTGCTGTATAAATTCTACTTATCAAAAAAAGAGGTAAGGTGAAATCACTTGTCTCTTAAGAGCCAGATCTCTTGTTGTCAAGGAGACCGTCTTAACTGACTGATAGATAATCTTTTGACAGAAGCCAATTGAAATTACAGCTAAGTGGATTATTCAAAATAATTAGAAACTGAAAAAGAACAAGGAAATGCAAAACCACCAATTAAGTCTGTCAATGGCAATTTAGCTAAAGCTGTTCAAGTGTTGAAGACAGAAGGCATTGTTTTATTATATATAAAAATAATGCTTATGAAATTCAAACTTTTTACTTATTTTTAACAAGGAGGATATCAGCATCTTTCAAATAATATGATTCAGTACTAAGAGTTCCAAAAATCCCACTTAGATCCTCTTTTTCCAATAATTATGAGAGAAATCCTGTGCAGATTTCAGATGTAGCTTTCCTTCCTACATAATTGAAAAATATCAAGTTAGTGTCAAATATGGCCAGTATTTGGGCAGTGTGTATTTTTTTGCCTTCTGAGTTCAGATTTGTACTATCCCATATTATTGCTCATATCCTGAAAGCTTTGATAATCTGGAAATATTAACATCAAACATCATGCAGCTTATGACATGATTAAATACTTCATGCATCTGTCCTGTGCAAAATCTCAAATTAGCTTGGTTTTTATCTGTTGCATTAGGTAACAATGCTTCTTAGTGAACATCTCCTAGATAAGCAGACAGATAGAACTATCTGGCTGGAAGTTTTCATGAGAGAATAAAATACTTATCTTTTCTTTCCAAATCCGAATTTTCCACACAGTCTGCAACTTTGACAAATTTGTATTGGAATCCTGCCCCGCTTCTTGCCACTTTACCCAGACATTGAAGCCAGCTGGCTCCAGATTCAGGCAGCCTGGAAACAAGCTGGCTTAGGAGCTGCAGAGGCTTGGCTCCCAAATTCCCACTTCCAAAGCAAGTAGAATCCTACTTCTTTATTATCAAAACTAAAATCTGCCTTTTAAAAAAAATCCATTCCATTTTAGGACGTTTCTAAAATATCTGTTCCAATTGCATATGAAAAACAGATTTTCACATTTTTGCAACCGACAGAGACAGTTTCTATCTGAACAGCTAAAGATCTGTCCTTGTCTGCCCTGTACCAGTAGGATGGGACTTCAGCTTCAGGGACAAACTAAAAGGACAAAAAGGAAGTTCTTAACAACATGAAAGGGGCTGGTAAAAAAATCTTTGGAAGTACAAAAAACGATGCCAGTGTGGAGAGCACAGGAAGATAATAGGAGCTGTAAATGTACCACTTTTTGGTATTTTTCATTATGAGTCTGGAGATGTGTATTATACATACATACATACAAGGCAGCAGCAGTAGGCACTTGACCTACCTCTTCTATCCAGAAGGCACATAGTCTTGCTGGCTGTAAAGTTATTGACACTAACTTGATCTCTTTCAATTACATAGGAAGGAAAGCTACATCTGAAACCTGCACAGAACATTTTATGCTATAAACATTTGTGGATTAATTCACAAACACTATTTCACTTATTTACATACCTACAGTCAGACCTTCTCTGGCTTAATTGCCTTTACCAAATGGAATAAACAAATACAGAAGCAAAGGTCTGCTGAAGTTCCTTCAGGTTAAAAGCCTGTCAGAGAATCATGGTGGCCAAAAAGAAAAGCATGTAACCAATCTCCTCATTTTTGTTTTATGACAATGACTGTTGTCAGCGCCTGTCCCTGTGTATGACATTGTTGAAGACTGCCTAAATTTCTGTTCCACCATTAATAGGCTTCAATCATTTTCTAACATTTTTCTGAGGTGTTTCAGCAGCTGATGACACTTGATATCCATTTTCAGAAATCTTTTTAGTATTATGTATGCTTTCAGAAATCTTCTCCCAAATATCTTCCCAAAGCCACATTGACACGTATGAAAAACATGGCCAGAGCTTATCAGAGCCAGAGGCTGCAGCTGGAAAAAAGAGAAACCCTTTATATTCCCTACGTCTTTTAATGACAGTAATCCAATGTATATTAGTGTGTGAAACAAAATATCACAAATATATCAAGTCTTGTAAGTGTCTTTTGTCTGGCTTAGGTCATCTATTTCTATTCCACAAAATAGATATTTTTTATAAACTAAATGGAGTACTTGCATCTTTCTGACGTGATAATGCTATAAAACCAGCTGGAACTTTCCAGAAATGTAGCTCCTTTCTGAACTGATAACCTCTTGGTTTAGAGCAATGCAGAGCACAGAAGCTTGGAAAGATCTAAGCCTTACATTCACTTAAAAGGACAATGACAATTTCTCAAGAAGATTAAACAGAAATATTTAGCAAGAATTAGGTTTTTTAAGTATTGCTTCAATTCACAATGTCACATTGTAATTTTTTTTTGCTTGGAACAAAAGGTCTCTGCTAATGGTCTAACGTAAGATACTGGTCAAGCAGAAACTCTATTCTTATTACAGAGGGATAGACACAAGCTCTGCCAGTTGGAGAACCAAAAGCTCTGCTAGTTGGAGAACCAGAAGCAGCTAAACATTGCAGAATCAAAATTTTTTAATCTAATTTACTTGTCAATTTTATGCTTAAATAACAGCTTTTGAGAACACCATGAAATTCATAGCAGCCAAGGTAACAGAAGCATAGCAACAGACGCTGCTACTCAGAATAGAAACATAAGAACGATTCTGCGAACTACGTCCTTTCAATCTCATGCATACGAATGTACACAAGAATAGTCTACAGAAGACATGCATGCTTCCAAGTCTAGTCAGGGCTCAAAGTTTTAGACTCACAGCACCAGAATCACAAATGCTGTATCCCACAGTTAAGTAGAACATAGCAATCCCTGCTTCATAACACATGCTAAGATTCCCTAACAAAAGTTTCTTCAGTATCTCCTCAGCACAATGCTAAAAGCCAAGAAGGTTTGCTCTGTAAAGCTGGTCCTCAAAAAGACACTTCTTCCACAGGTAATCCAATGTTTCCAAGCCCCATACTGGCCTATGCAGTGAATGGAAGTACATTTATTATTCTTTGGTTATAACTAAGAAATATGTTAAGGCCTAAGCACCAAGCAAGTGTCTCTCTGGTCCAAGATGCCATACCCCTCTTCTTTAAAAGGATTTACCAATCTATCTTCAGGTCGTACATAACATTATGACAACTAGAAAAGGTATCATATTCTCAGGAAAAATTGTTATTTTGTGAACATCCTCTAAGACTACGTAAGATGTATCCCAGACTAAAACTGAGGATGGACTAGCAGTGCTTATGCCACATACTCTTTGTAGGAATCCTCACCCTGGAAGGATGAGAGACCCCAGCTGTATGTAGTCCCTGACTGTGCAAGTGCAACAAGCCCCAGAGCAGGTCAGCTTTCCGGAACATCATGAGAACAGGGAGCAGAAAGTTTAATTGTAACAGAAGCTCATTCCAAATAATCTGTACCAATTTTGCCCTATTTTCAGATCTCTCCATAGGCATCATGGATGCATATGAATGACTCTCCTATATTATAGAAATCTCACACTCTGCTACAGAAGGACCAACCCCACCACAGGATTATGAAGCTCTAATTTTAATGAAAGTTGGGTTTTTACTCCCACTGAAAGAAAGTTCCAGAGTTTCACTTTTCTAATAACTTCTGATCTACATCAGCATCCATTTGGTTTTGTGCTCTCATTGTCTACAAGCAGAAGTATCTCCCTGCCTCATTTTCCTAGATATAGAATAGCAAGTGTAATAAAATAAAGACTAGGAGAAGTTAAACATCCAAATGCTTTTGATTTTCTCTAGCAGGGAAATATTTTCACTGCTTTTTTAATCTATTCATCCTCTTCTGTACTCATCCTAGTTTCTGGAGCCTTAATCCTAAAATGCCTGCTCCCAGGAGTTCAGCTGCCTGTGATACAGGGCCTAATTCTGAAATGGCATGTCACATACCTTCGACTCAGACTTCTGAGAATTTTTTTTTTTAAATTGTAAGGAAGAGCCTTGACAAAGTAAAAAGAGCCATTTAAGATAAGAACAGGGGGGGCAAAAGAAGCTATGATGGCTGAGATGCAGGCAGTAAGAAGCTTGAAAATCCAAGAGGAAAAACATTGAGCTGAAAAGGTATAAAACTGTACAGAAGAAAAACAGGGAGTCAGCAGACAGAAGTCCAGCAACACTGATGATCAGCCCATTCCAAGGAGAAATGAAGGGCAACCCTTCCTCCCTGGGCACTTTTAACAGGACCACTGAGCGTGCTGGTGCCCGGCTTAGTAGCTTGCAAGTCCTAGCTAGGACACACAAATAGCTTCCTTCTCCTTTTCACTTTTCTGCATCCTGGTTGCAGGGTCTCTCTGAGCACAGCAAAGGATGCCTGAACAAAATGACCCAGAGAGGGAGGTTTACAAGATGGACACAGTTCCTGTGCTCTGAAACACATTTAACCAATATTGTACTCAAGGTCTTGCCAGGGTCTTAGATTTTATATTTCTAGAAAGTAATCTATATAAATATTAACTTCAACTACTAAATTGAACAAAGATTGTTTAGAAGTAGCTGAAGTAGTTTAGAAGCTACTAAGCCATAGTCAGAATAGAAGCTGGAAAAAATAATTTAAAATTAAAAAGTAAGCAACCGCTGTATCAAAACGTGTTCCCTAAAACATTAAATATCTGAACATTAACTAGAGTTAATAAATTTACACCTTGCTTCCTATTCAATAAAAGGTCAAAAATGGAATAGCTTTTTGGATTTGATATTATATTACTCAAAGAAAAAAGGACTTAATTAAAATGTTTTGCATAATAGTCTAAGTACAGTTCTCACAAAGTGTTCCAGTCACACATTAGAACTTCTTGAGTAAGGTATGCCTTACACAAACTAGTACTTTCAAAACCAACCTGAATAGCTTATTAATTTTTTTAAATTGATTTAATTAATTTGGATACAATTTCAGTAGTCTAAAAACTTCTGAGTATGACTGATTTGTATACCTGTTTCCCACTTAAGGCAGCAACCAAGGATTCTATTGACAGATACCTAATCATATGAGTTTGCTGCATTTCTGTTTTTTTCCCTGAAACATCCATTCTTGATAGAGATACTATAATCTCCTGGAAGTGTGTGTGTGGGGGAAAATCTACACCAGAAAACAGATTTTCTAGAAATTAAGGCAATTGAAAGCATTTATCTAAATCCTTCCTTTTATGAGGTGTAAAATTACTCAAGGCAATAAAAAGCCTATTATTTGGCCCTAGACACATAAATTGAAGCACTTCGTGCTCTATTTCAGGAAAATCTACAGTTTTAACTCTGTACTAATGGTTAACGATGCTAATTGGTCATTGTACGTTTTAGGAAAGTTATGAGAAGCAATACAGTCATAGGAATTTTTTTCTGCAGCCTCCTCAGGATATTTCACTTTTCATTCTCTTTTCTGTGTTGCGCTCATACTAAGCCTGACAGAGTGCTAGGGACTAAGGAAGGCAGCGCAGAGAGTGCAATGCAATGAAGCAGCTCACACCCTGACTATGCACAGCATATTTGTCTCAAGAGTAAGAACAGAGTGTGCATTGCTTTAACATTCACACAGATACAGCAAAAACACAGTAGGAGTTGAGCTGGCAGCTTGGGGTATGGGCCAACAGGACTCCAAGAAGATGATGACAAAAAGGGAAGCATAGACGAGGAAAGTGCTTTCTGGACGAATCTGACAGGAATAGAAGATTGTTTCATTATGGAGGAAAGAGAAGGTTAGCTCCAAGCACAAAAGTAGTAGAGAGAGATACGAAATAAAAAAATGGAAGTGAGGGCAATTCCGTTGAACTGGAAAAGCCAAGGATGAGAGGCTGGAATTTGATCCAGGGGAAAAGGAATATTGCAGTAGTGGTAAAATGACCTTAGCAAACAGAGAGGCAGTTATGGCAGAGAGAGGTTTACATTGCAGCAAAAGGGAAACATGATGTACAGCAGATTAGGTAGGGAAGGAAGAAATTAAAAAAAGGAACTTGCAACTGAGTAGTTGAGAGAAAATGGCAGAGGAGGGTTGAAGTTGTCAACTTTACAAACCAGAAAGACTGGGAGAACGCTGAAGTCACCAGTGACAGAGGGAGACCAGGAGAAAGGAAAGGTGATTAGATGGAAATCAATTCAGTTTTGCTGAACCTGAAGTAGAAATGAAACATCCAAGAGACACTGAGAAGACAGGAAAAGACTGGGAAGATAGTGCAAGCTGCAGGTAAGGAGGCATATCTGAGAGTCACTCTCAACCTCTCACAGCTCGTGACTTTTGAATTTCCAAACAAATTTATCCTACTCTCTGAATATTCACTGCCAAAGCTCTAATCAAAATACAGTACTTTACTGGCTAGTAAGTCAAACCCTATAAAAGAGGAGGTTTTTTTTCCATTACAAAAAGCTTCCATTAATAAGTAATTCCTCAGCATAACATCTTCAGTCTTGACTGAAACATCAAGACCTCAAGGCACTCTACACACAAAAGAACAGTAAGATCATTGCTACTTGAACAAATTAAAAAAGCCTTAATTTTGGTTACAGTATTATGCTACAAACTTACAAGCTTACACAATGTTTTGTTTACTTTTCAGTGATCAACATTAGGCAACCTTTCTTGGCATCAGGAGCAGTCAAACAAGGTTTTAAGCCATTAAGTTAAAAATTACCAACTTAGTAATAAGTTCTCTGAAACTACATGTATATCAGTTTCCAATAGCAGAAAATATTGGAATATAAAGGGAAAAAAGGGATTTTAGCCTCCACAGAATCATAGAAATATAAGCTAGAAAGAACTTCAAATCATCTAGTTTTGCAGAAAGATGTCATTTAGATCAACCTAAATCAGAAGTTAGTCTCACCAATTTGGGTTTTTTTACAGCTGCCTAACAGTGGAGAGTCCATAACTTCCACAGACAGCTTGCCAGATCTGGGTTACTTTTACAGTTAGATTTTTTTCTTAATACTTGAAATGACTTTAAAAAACACCTCACAAGTTAAACTTACTCATTCTCAGTCATTTTTATGCACAGGAAGATTTGCATTCCTTCTCATCCTCCTAGCCTTTTAGTTTCTTGACTGAAAAGACTCTCTTCTCCACAGTCTTTGTCATAGGTCAATCTGTTTTCTTAATATGTTCATGTTTGACTTCCTTGCACTCATTTCGGCCTGTTTGCATCTGTCTTAAAGTTCAATTTAGCCTTCACCAGCATCAAGAAAAAGGGAATGATTATTCTCCCTTGTCGTCCCATACAACACTACTGTTACTTCACCACAGAATCAAAATTGCTTTTTCATTCACAACAGCAAGCAAAATAAGAACCTAATTTTCAAAAATGTCAAGACTTAACACGAGCCAGTTGTCTTACAGGTTTGAATCACACAGTCTTTAAGATGACCGTTACAATGCACTTTCACTAATAAAATTAAGAATTCCATGAACAATTTTTTCAGGGAAAAAAAAAGAGAAACAATCTAACAGCAAGCACACTTTATAAGGAAAGTAGAATTTTGTTGATTCAGTTATGTGGTTAGTTAGAAGATACATGTCTATCTACTTTACGTCAAGATACATGAATGAGACTAGATGTACCCTTTATAGTAGGAAATTTCAAGTCTTGAGCTAGATGAGTAGGATTTTCAGAAGACAAAGTGATAAAACAATACTCATGGTACATTTATTGCTTCTTAGCTAGTGCAGTACAGGGCATACAGGTAGCCCCACTCTGGCCATCATCTTCTTTCTTCCCCCATCCATGTACTGCTTACAGACTTTGGCATGTGGCAACTGCCAGAATTTTAATTCTTTCCTAATTTCCCCCTCTAAGTGACGGTGCAAAATTTTAAACAGCAAGCTAACTTCTTTCTGGATTACAAATTGCTTGTACCCTGTATGGCCCTGATAAGCCATGACGATGCTGCCTCTTTGTGCTTATTATAACTATGTTCCAGCCAGGAGACTATTTCTCTTAGAAACATTCATATGAAATGCACTCTTTGTCAGAAGATACATGTCTGCAATATCTTGGATAAAATTCAGTTTCCTTTGGGTGGAGTTGGGTGGGCATGGAACCCACATGTGTGTGTACCCACACACACAGATATCAAGCTATATGCTATAATAATGATAACTTGCCTGCATATGTGTTGGCCTTGTTCAAGAGATCTGTGCATGCATGCATGTCAGCAAAAGCACGGATCCCCAAGCAGTTGATAGGATGAAGCTGGGATTCCAAAAATTCACAGCAAGTCCTTTTCACATCCTGCAGTTGCAAGAGACCAGCTGCTGGGAGGAGTACCTGTAAGAAGCAACAGGTGGTTAATATCCCAATTCAATTTTGAGTTTATACAAGAGTATTCTCAAAATTAATACAGAAAACAAGGTAATCCATTAAAAAATCAAAAGACTAAAACAGAGAGGAAAATTTCAGCAGTACGTGACTGAAGAACTTAAACCCCAACATTAACATGATTTTACCTCCCTTTAAATACCATTTAAGATTTAAAATAACAAGCAACATCTCTACCACCATCTTCACTGGGAAATCATTCCATAGATTATAATTCTCACACTTAATGTAAACCTCTTCCCAATATTCATTCACAAATTCCCTCCTTATTGTTCCCAGCACTCCATAGTTACATCTCATTTCCAGACCTTCAGCATTAGATATTTCTTTAAATCAAAGTTTTCTAGACCATGACAGAATATGCAAATCTTGTTTGTATGCAAGCACTGGACATTGTATCGTTTTTTAGCATCAATAATAAGCATCTTTATGCAACTGATTCCAGTAAGGAATCAATTCAGCTTTCAAAGAAGTCTGTGACCTTCTTGGAAGAATGACAATTCAGGCATTTAAAAGCCAGAGCATATAAAATAGTCTATAACTCATTAAAAATCCATAGCAGTAAGGAAATAGCATAAATTACATATTTGTCATTCAACTTTCACAAAGCAGGCAAAAAGTAAAGGGGAATTTTAAAAAAATGCATAAGACACATGTTATTTGCCCAGTAAAACTTAAACATGAGATTTAGATGAATTATAATTGTGCCTTTGAGCGAAATTCCATACTGCTATCTACAATTCTTCGCAATATTTTCATTTTCTGTGCCTTTGACAGTTATTTTAATGAGATGTCTATTTTAGAACATTCAAGTGTGAAATTAACGTTGGCTTGCATCTTGAGTGGATGACAACAGGCAAGATTTTAACTTGGAAGTCTTGCAACTGCTCACTTACATATAGAGAAAACATATACTATAGGACTGCATCAGTAATAAGCAAGCAAGAAATACACCAAAGACAATGGCTGCACTACTCTTGCTAATGCTTTTCATTTAAACAATTACTTGGGTAGACTTAAAGAGAGTCAAACAAGAAAAAAAATTGGAAGAATAAAAAGAGAGCTGGAAAAGTAGAATAAAACAGCTTAGAAACCTGTGTAACACTTACTACATGAAAGCTGCAGAATATACTTCTATATAATTGCTCTTTGGAAGAAGTTTTAATGTTTGTAATTCTCTGTAGAATCAAATATTTGCCAATCTTAATTGTAAGCATCTATCTACTTGTCTTCCAAAGCCTTGAAAATATCAAATAAGTCTAACAAAAGTAATGGGGAAGATCTGTATGTAATACGCAAAAGTGTTGGATAAAGTCACACAATTCAAAACAAATTTAGAGAGCTTAAAAGTTACTAATGACAAGGTTAAAAGTACAGTAATTTTATTTTGTCATATGTTTATGAAAATATGAATATAATATTAGTAATACAATTCCTATTACTAGAACTACAGTATGATTAGTTCTAACAGCAAGTGGATAACTCATTTGATAACAAATTCTAGGATAAGGTATAAAATTACACACCAAAAATCAGGGCTAGAAATCTACTACAAGTATTTATTTACACAACTTGTCCCAATGAAGCAAACATGTCACAACTGCTCACAGCTTCAGTAAGTAATCACACACAGTCCTAGATAATTATAGGCATGTTATCAGTATAGTTGAGCAAACAATATCTGAGAACAATCCTTGACTGTTTTGAGAACAATCCTTGACTGCTTAAATGGATTCAGAAGAAAAATACGTTCAATCATCATCAGTAAACAGAATGGAAAGGTGAAATTTGAGAATGGTGTGCAGAAAAGAATTTAAGATTTGTATGCACAAACAGTCACGCTGAGATGCTTGCTCACTCATATGAACAGGAAAGCAATGTTATAAGAACTGGAAAATGACTTGTCACTGTAGGAAATTTACATCAGCTCCTAAATCATTATAATTGAGTTTGTAAAGTTACATATTTCAATACATTTACTTATCAGACAGTAAGACACAAATCTAAATATAATAATGTGTCTTCTGCTACTAAAAGAGAGGCAAAGTGCATCAAATTTATCCCATTGAAATTATACATTGGGCTTTGGTTACTAGGCAACAAGAGCTGTGATAACATTTAGCTATTTCCATTTGTACCTATAGAACTGTTAACCTGGAAGCTGTAACAACCTGTGTTTAAAAATACAGTTTGATCACGTTTCACCCTGCTGAAGCCAATGGGGGGGGGGGGGACACGGACAAAAACTCCTCTCAAACCTAGAAAAAAAAACCTGTATTATAACTGCAGCACAGATGAAGTTTAACTGCGGCTGACTCCAAACTGGTAGGCTATAGCTCAGATTTATTTCGAAAATAGCCAGTAGAGGGTACCCTAACTTTCCTTTAAAGATTAAAAATACTTCAATATGCATATGGCTTTGCACTGCAAGAAATGCAGAGGGGGGAAAAAACCCCACATCTCCAATTGGTTATTCTATGAAAATGTATCCTTATCACAGCGGTTGTTGTTTTTATAATCAAAGAAACTGAAGAGATTATTATTACAGATGGCAAGCAAGAAATCACGTATTCTCTTTTTTGTGTCAAAGTCGTGGTGATGAATCTTGGAACGACTGCTACATTTCCTAGAGCAAATCATTTAACCCTTACAAGTCTTTGAAGACTATTCCCTGGTTATCTCCTCCTGGTTCTTCTTCCTGAAGTGACACTCCTATTCCCAAAGCTGTGTGCACTACGAGAACAAATAGCCCTTTCAAACTCCACTGAGACAAAAAGGACCATGACCAGGTACAAGCATTTGTTTTAAAATCCGCCTGCAGGGTCACCTGAGGAGTCAGGAGGAAGCCACATAAGGCCCTAAACTTGAGTGCTGTTTTCACTCGAGTAGATTCAAGCCCTTCAAAACAACTCAGCTAGATCATCAACCTGTAATTGAGGCTGCTGCCCTCTCTTTGTGGTCCTTCAGATACATGCCAGAGGTATGTTGTGGTCTGAGGGCATGGATGTTGCCTGCAGCTTTTCTCCCTGGTTTTTTTTTTTCCAGACAGCATCATGACTCTGTTCAGTCTTATGCAGCTGGACATAGTTACCTCGTGTGACCAAAACATACGTGTATTGAGCTGTGAGGTGAGGAGCAGCTGGTATGGCAGGCACCTCTCCAGCTACATGTGATCCATCAGTTCACAAGGAACATGTTTACAAGAGTCTCAGGGAAATACAGCCTACATGATGGACCAACAAGCCCCTACAATGGAAGAAGGCTCAGAAGAGATGAACTCAGGGGAAAAGATGTAAGGAATGAGCACCGAGCAGTGGAAAGCAAGCTGAACTTACCTCAAAACAAGGGGGACTGGAGGATAACCTTTGTTTTAGATATATGGCTGTATGAATGAGTCATCAGGTCATGTAAACTGCTTTCTCTGAGATAATTAATAGAACATGATGTCCTCCTCAGCTAGCCAGACCAGCGGGGGATAGAGGTGTATATATGGCTCAGCCCAAAGTGAAGTACAAAAACTGAACAATAAACAGAAGGAACTCTGAAGAGAGCAATAGGCTTGAGCTGGCTTTATTACACATACTCCTTCCTAGTGAACTAGTGATGGCCAGTATCCTGACAGTGGACATATACAGACTGGTAATGGGAATCACTTTTGAATGGTGATCCAAATGTATATTGCAATTGCTATATTTTGCTTGTGTTGCAATTTCAGTACATAGCTGTATCTCTTTGCTAAATCAAGACATAGCCTGCACGTAGCACCAAGTATCTTTAAATAAGTAAATTTTATATCAAACATTAAACCCTCCTCGTGGACAGCTGGTCAGAGAAGCTGCTCTGGAGCGCTTCCAGACCAGACAAGGGAGTTCATTCTACCCAAAAGCTGCTAGATGACTTAACAGTCATCGCTTCAAAGTTCAGTGCTACGCTCCCCTTCACACAGCCCCTGGCTCCTACAAGTTGATACCACTTTATACAACACAAACTTTTAGTACCTGTCCTGCTAGTTGAGAATGAAGGAACAAGTCCAGTGAAAGGGGCAACGAGGATGGTCAGGGAGTTGGAGTATATGATATTACAAGGAGAGGCTAAGAAAACTGGATTTGTTCACCATAAAAGAGAAGACAAAGGGGAAATCTTATTACCATCCACAACTATCTAATGGGAAGGCAGAGAAGACTGAGACAGACTGTTCTTGAAGATGCATAGCAGTGGGACAAAAGGCAAGTGGGAACACAGGAAAACCTGACTGGAAAAAAGAGTTAGGTTGCTTTTTGTTATTTTGGGTTGGGGGCTTTTTTTGAAACCATAAAGATGGTTAAGCCCGGGAACAGGTTGCCTCAAGAAGCTGTAGAATCTCCATACATGGAGATACTAAAAATACAGTGGACAGACCCCTCAACATGCTTTAATTGGACCTGCTTTTTAAAAGTTCAATTCCAAGTAAAATTTAAATTGATTAAAGCTTTCTGCCTGCTGATTTAAACCAAATTGATTAATTGTATATCAATCCATCCTATCATCTTTGCACTCCTCTTTGTACTGATAGATCCTCCTAGCTAGGACATATTGTGCTACCTGCAGTATGAAGATGCTTAAGGCAATATTTTTATCTCCACTATTTTTAAGTTTCCTGGAATTTCTTTCTGTCATGAATTCTTGCCCAAATTCAAATTGGTACCCACCAACAATGCATTAAGATTAGTTTAATGCCAATATGAAAATAATTCAAGAACCTATTGCAGGTTTTGGGAACAAGATCTCACAGCATAAACAAAACGAAAATTTCCCAGAACATTAAAGTATTTTGCAAGCAAATAAGATGACAAAAATCAAAGCAGTATCTGCCAAGAGAATTGAATATAATCTGCTGTCTAAAATAGAAAAAAAATCATTATCACATGGAGGGCAAAAAATTACAAGTCTGTAACATTAGGAAAGAGACTAATCTAGGAAAGCAGATGTGTGAGAATCCAAACACAATACAATGCAGCATAGAAGCACACAAGAGACCAAGTTACATCCCTTCATAATTACACGTATTCTGTATTTTCAGTTCTGACATTAAAATGAAATCAATTTCAGAGAACAGCAATTATGCTAATACCTGTGATAAAACAAATCTTGAGGAAATACAGTAAATTTAACTTCTATTTCTAAGGTTTAAATAATGATTTCAGCAAACTAAACTCCTTCACTTGCTGTTTATACTGTAATGGCACAAGGAAGAAGAAAATGAAAATAATGGTCAAAGATCATCCAAATTATCTTATTTTTCTATTCTCATCTACATGCATCTGTGCTGTAATTAAAACTGAGGTTTGTAATGGAAGCATAGCCTAAGTTCTCATGAAATCATTCAGCACTGCATTGAAATTATGCTATTCGGGAGTATGCATACAAAACCACTAAAATAGACACAAACATTTTAACACTTGCATCTGTGGAATAAAATGTAGATGTTCTGATTTTGGAAAATTCAACCCTGCTAGTATTTCTATACAAAAAACATGTCCAAGTTAAGCGCACTGATCCATTGTTAAAATACACACAAATAAGACGCTGCACTGGATTTAAAGCTGCGCACGAGCTGCAAGTTTAGAACATGACACCATGTATCTTACAAAACATACCATTTGGACATCTTAACATCCTTGATTTTATAGGCTATGTGAAGACTTGGATGTATAAATTTATCCTTTAGCTTAATGAGCCCCATGCAATTGAAAATTAGGTGTGGGTGGCAGTTTTACAGTATCAGAGGAAGGAATCAGACTGCTAATCAAGATACAGTCCTATTCCTTCACATTCCCTTACTACTAGACACAAATTAGTTGAGCACTGTTTCGGTTGAAAACAAGCAAACAATCATGTAACATTTTTAATGACTGGCATGATCTACAAATATTAAGCAGCTCCCAACTTGGAAAGCAGCATAACAGATTAAAATGGAGCATAAGGAAAAAGTAACTGCTCTACATACCTGCTTTTTAGCCAGCATCATGATCTGTACTTGAGCCCACTTCAGTTACAGGGACAGGCAATTTATAGGAAGAAACTGATATGCTCAAAAAATGGCTTTAGAAGAGATACCACTTTAGAAGATTAATCTGAATGAACTACTAGTTATTAGTTAAAACATCTGGGGTGGAGGTGGTTGTGTTGTTTTTTCTTGGGTTTTTTTGAAGGGGGTGGGTATGGAAGTTTTGGGATGGATTTGGGATGTGGTTAGGGTTTGCTGAAGTGCAGAAACAAGATTGATGAAGCAAATGAAGTAACAGAACAGTCACTTTAAGCAAGTAACACACTATAATTAATGGCATCTATCTGGTCTACAAGGGAGAACCATGTAGTCTTGTTTTGCTTGAGGTTTCTCCTACATCTCTATGAGAACAGTGCCCTAATCACCATGTAACAGCACATTTTGGCTTAAGCCTCCACACAAGAGACAGATTGATTTTCTATTCTGATGGTTATTTTTGTTACAAGTCATGAGCTTAGACTTTCATATCCTCTTTTTCTGTAAAAAGATACTGGAAATAGAACTGAAACATTGTCTCACTTGGAGTGAAAAATTCTTGAACCTAAAATAATTTTAGTTAGATTTTTAGATTTTTCTTTCAGTGAAAAAAAATCTTAAAAATTTTTCCTTGACAGAAACAGAGGTTTTGATTTGAAGTTTGGTCAATGAATTTAAGTAAATGTATAGTAACTCATCTGAAATGAAAGCTCACAATCCTCATCATACTGTAAATCAGGGCTTATAAGATTATACAGCTGCATAAAAATACCTTCATATTTTCTTAGGAATGGGATAATTTAAATAAGACTAACTAGAGTCTGAACAAAGCCACTTGCTGCTGATACATCGTCATTCAGAAACTGGACAATTTATTCTTTAACTACGGGAGCTGAAGCACTAATCAGTAAAATAATACACAAAGCTCCCTGGCAAAAGGATTAGAATAAGCTGAAAAAATTAAGTAGGCATAATAACATAACTCTCTCTACGTGGTCTTCAGTCTTTCTGTAAAGGCTGACCCACATAAAGAATCGCTGTATCAGCTGATGCTTTTAGCTAGTGTGCTTCAGCTATAGGATTTATCCATAACATCTCACACCTTCAGTACTAGACCACCCTCCTTTTCAGACTCCACTGACAGATACACAGAGTTTGATTATACCAAAGATTACTATGATAGAAATATTTTTTAAATATTCACTAAAACTAAAGACATAAAAGGCTGACTAATGAATCAAAATGCTAACGTTCTATGTTTCCCAAAGTATACAACTTTGGGGGGAAATGAGGAGGAAGGTATTGAAGAAGGAATTGTTTGTTGATTTGTTGCAGTTGTGATTTTTTTCTACATTACCAAATGACTGACTTGTAAGAAACAAGGCTTGTTCTCCTAGTATAACTCCATATTTTCTGGCAATCCTCAAGAGAGGGATTGAAACACCATTTGCAAAACCCTAAAGCCTGTGCTGGAAACAAATGGCTGCATAATTGATTTAGTCGATTGTGAACCTCTGCTTTCTCTATTATCCCATTCTCTGATACAGAAGATGCATCCACACTACTAACTTTTATAGTAATACAAAACCAAGAACTAAGGACAAAAGAAATAACGTGAAGTAGCAATGCTTTGTGTGCATGGTGCTTATCTTCAATACAAAAATTGTGTCCAGATTAACATCTAATGCGCAATAAGCAGCCCATTGGTGGACTCAAAAGACATTTGATTACTCCAAGCTTTTAGTGTTACAATTATGTTTTTATATTTTATTGAGATAATCTTTTATCTGTTATTCAGTTTCCTACAGCAGACCATATTTATATTCTCCTAGAAATGTTACAGGGGAATACCTCCTAAAAAAACTCAAGGCATTAGGCTTAATGACAAATTTCATAATCACTGTAATCTAGATACTGTACTTATAAAATTCATGCATGCAGGGACAGAATCCCCAAAGCAAATGGCACACCTAGCCTCCCATTTGAAATTTTTTTCAGATGAAGGTTTAATGCATACATTTCATGATTTAAAGCATGACCAATATCCACAAAACAGAAACAGTTTCAAGAAAGCCTTTATTCAGCTTCCAGAAATTTCATCTTACATGTAGCCAACATGCTGCTGAACTTACTTCAAGTAAGAGAGGTCAAACATGGAGTCTCTTCTTTAAGTGGCTTAATTTACTCATAATAAGCACCTTGAATTTTACAGGGAGGTGGATGGGCACACATGCTTTCATTTGCATAGAACGCTTTAAAAATGAGCAAATTACCTCTGAGCTTTAAGTTAGCAAGGGCTGTCTTTCAGGTTTTGCCACAGGTAGCTTTATGGTCACATATAAAGATACATGGATGCCTACGGTAAAGGTCATAGCTGAGACAAAAGTAGCTGCTTTCATCCAACTTGACAGAGAAGAGTCTCTGAAACAGCCCAGGAGCGTAATAATTTTAAAGATCACAGAAAAGTTGCACAAGCTGTTCAGTCTGAGAAGGCAGTTTGCATACAAAAGTTCTTATTCATTAACGTCTAGTAAAAGGGCAACCACATCCTAATGAGGAAGGATGAATGGACCCGGTTTTTAGAATCAGAAAACTTGTGAACTCAGTCCTGATTACTTACCCATGGATCATCATTTCTCTGTTTCCTTTATTTATTTAAGTAGTCTATTCAAGTCTGTAAACTCTTTTGGGCCACACCATACGTATGGCTTGTTGCTATAATACCTATCACAAGAGAATCCCAATCCTAGCAGGCCCACAGTTAAAAATATTTTTCAGGCTAGCCTAGAACTTCACAGTTCTTTAGCTAAAAGTACAGTCAAATAATGGGTAAAACCCCTGTCTTCTAAAAAGAAAATCCAATGCATCCCTCCCTAGTCAACTGCATGAAAAAATAATCTCTGAGTTTCCTTCTGCGTGCTCTTCCATTTGCATGTTCTTCCCATCCTGTTTTTAGAAGGCAAACAGCCTTCTGGTGTAGAAGTTGAGCAGTTCTGATCAGTTCTTAAACCAACCTTAAATCATGTTATATAATGAAAATACAGGAATCATAGAATACTTTAGGTTGGAAGGGACCTTTACAGGTCATCTAGTTCAAACCCCTTGCAATAAGCAGGGACAACTTCAACTAGATCGTGTTGCTCAGAGCCCCATCCAGCTTGCCCTTGAACGTTTCCAGGGATGGGGCATCTACCACATCTCTGGGCAGCCTAGTCCACCCTCCTCATTGTAAAAATTTTCTTCCTTATATCTAGTCTGAATCTACCCTCTTTTAGTTTAAAACCATTACCCCTTGTCCTATCGCAAAAGACCCTGCTAAAAAGCCTGTCCGATCTTTCTTATAAGCTCCCTTTAAGAACTGAAAGGGTGCAGTAAGGTATCCCTGGAGACTTCTCTTCTCCAGGCTGAACAACCCCAACTCTCTCAGCCTGTCCTCACAGGAGATGTGATCCAGCCCTCTGATCTTTTTTGTGGTCCTCCTCCGGGCCTGCTCCAAGAGGTCCATGTATTTCCTGTGCTGAGGGCCCCAGAGCTGGATACAGCACTCCAGGTGGAGTCTCACCAGAGGGGAGTAGAGGGGGAGAATCACCTCCCTCAACCTGGTGGCCACGCCTATTTTGATGTAGCCCAGGATGTGGTTGGCTTTCTGGCCTGTGAGAGCACATTGTCGGCTCATGTCCAGTTTTTTGTCCACCAGTACCTCCACATCCTTCTCAGCAGGGCTGCTCTCAATCCCTTCATCCCCCAGCCTGTATTGATACTGGGGGTTGCCCCGACCCAGGTGCTGGACCCTGCACTTGGCCTTGTTGAACCTCATAAGATAACTATATATTAGACCAAAGCAATAGCCTATTCATTCCAGGTAGTCTAGGAACACCCATCTTCATCCACTACCAGAGAAAGATGCATGAAATGTCATGGTCTGGAATAAATTAGCCACAACAGAGAACACTTCCTTGAAATGTAAGGAATAGCTTGCTCTTGAAGCACAAAGGTACATCTTACCTTTCAGAACAGTATTTCCAGTTAGTTAAAACCAAATTTCACTTAAGAAAAATTGCCAGTGTCCAGTGCTTTGCAGGTAAATAAACATAAGGGCTTCAATGGGACAAGAGCCTGGGTCTTCCATGTTTGAAAGGGGACAGCAGAAGATTGTGGTGGTCCTATGGTTCTGGCTGGTGGATCAGGGATGCAGGCTTCTTTTAAGAGTAGGAGATAAGTAGAAGAAGACAGGAAGAAATGGCAAAAAAAAAAAAAACCTGCCCTTTTCAGAACTGCTTCTGTCTAGCTCTGCTGCAAGCAGCCACAGATCTCCACGCTCTCAGAGATCTCAAGATCTCTTTCACACTGGAAGCAAGTTTGGCAGCTGGTTTGAGACAGAATCTGTTATGTCCTCCTCCTTTCCCTAATATGTGGTCAAACCCAGTATTTACTGAAATGAAGCACTGCTCTGCTTCCATCAGAAACATCCCTTCCTCTGTCTTCCCCCCTTCCAAGGAAAAGGGGAAGAGGAAACCTAGGATGGAAGAAAGTAGAACAGGTGAACCCAACCCAGATCTGGACCTCTGATGCTCTCATCTAATTAGGGAGGTAAACCTTATGGGGTGAAAATAACTGCTTTGAAACACAGCCTACATAATGATAACCCGCTGTTCACAGGTAATCATTTCCAAACCAACCAGTGCAGCCAGAAAAGCACGCTGCTCACCTTCTGCATCTTAGGCAGCTCCTCTCATGCATTTTTCAGCAACAAGCTCTATTCATTAGGCATCCATTGTTTAAGTGTAATAACAACAGTAATATGTATGCACGTGCATGTTTTAGTGCACTCCTCTCTCTAGGTATCCTAACGAAAAGCATATTATCTTTAAGCATAAGTAAATAACTTGATCTTTGACCCTTAAAAAGGGTATATGAAGTCTTCAAAACAAATAAATATTTGGTTTTTTTGCCATCCAGCAGAGTGTTACAGGTGAGAACACAGATTTATACAGTGACATACAGATGCTGCTGTGACTTTTTTTTTTTTTTTTTAACACTCCTTTTTAAAGCCACCATTTCACAATGAGCAGAAGTTTTTCTAAGGTGACTACAGTATGTTATTCTATTCTAGGAAAAGTTGTTAATGTAAAACATAGCAATGCGTAGGAGTAATTCAAATTTTTCTTTTTATACATTGCTTTACACTTTCTAACATTAAATTTGGTCTGCAATCATGCTAACCCGACATCTAGCTTAGCAGTGAAATTTTCTATTTTTGTCGGTCTTGAAAAAAATCCTTAAACCAGTTTATCACCTACATATTTTGCTACCTGCTTTTCAAAACTAAAAAAAAAAATCCATCCTTCTTTAGAAGCTTGTGACAAATTACAACCATTTTGATACAGTGAAAACCAACTATTTATTCCTATTTGTTCCTGTGCTCCCTAGGGATTTTTGATCTATTTATTGCTCATCATGTGACAATCTAGAAGGGACTATAACTAACTTGACTTTCAAAAGCCTTTGATATGGTTATTTCTGGACCACTCAAAGAATTACAGGAGGTTTTTAAGAGCTATGCACAGCTCAAGTAGAATTCTAAAACATACGGAAAGTTTAAACTCCCTTTATGTTACCTGACACTAAAAAAAAATAAAAAAAATTCCTTGATAGTCTCTCTAATGCTCAGGATCACTAGTGACATTGTACTGATTTACTAAAACGTGAGCTGAAACTGCAAGAAATAGCCATCTAGAGAATATAATATTTTTATGCAATCTCAGCCACCTCACTTTGAAAGTTTCTTCTCTGTGGGTATGCAAGGATTATTTTTTACATATATGTCTATAAAATCCTTTTTGCCCTAGTGATCTGATATTAATTTGCTTCAATGCCTCATCTTTTGATTCGTTCTCTGATCCTGTCCTTGATCTGTAAGAGGATGCACCTTGCACAGTCCATTGGCATAACTGGGACTTTCTACCTTAATTAGTTTTTGGCACCTTGCTCACGCGTGGCTCTGGCAGCCTACATGCTCTCCTAAATCACTCATTAAAGAAACAGCATGCAGGAAATGAACAGCTGTTAAATTTAGAGGTGCAGTGCTAAGTAAAAGTGTTTTATTCTTTTTATCATTTAAATTAAACATGCCTGTTTAAATCCCTCAGTGACTTCCCATTCACCTCCCACAGTAATCAGAATCACATGCTTCTCAAGTGCAGGATTACAGATCAGTATCTCTTCTATAATGTACTCCTGCCTCAACCCCGCTTCTGTCTCACCCCATCACCTCCTCCATGATTTTCTGATTCATTCCTTGGCTCTTGCTTAGACCATGGTGACACAGCCAAGCTACAAGCCTCTTCACCGCCTTTGCCCAGAAGTCTCTTCCAAATAAGCAGAAACAAGTGGTTTTTATCCTCCCTCAAAACATTTTATGAAAAAACAAAGATGTTGAGATAGGGAAAATCTGTGATCCAGTCCATAAGACCACATTATCTCTCCAGAAGTTCAAGACTCTCTGCCTCCCACACACTCGCGCATTTGATAGTCCAAGACAGTCTTTTACAGCCTCAGAACAATTTTAATTCACTCCTCATACCTTTTGATCCACATTTTAGATTCATCTTTATCTCTTGTGCTTATTCTTTGTTCTGTTTCTCCCTTATGTATTTCTCTTTAGCAACTGCAAACTGGTATACAACAGCTCAAATTTCCATTCAGGTATCTTTTCATTCTTACAAGGCTCATACCCTTCTGCCTACCCAACTTTCTTTATGAACAAAGTTCTGGAATCTCCCATTTAGCAAGACCGTGGCAAAAAAAAAAAAAAAAAAAAGATGTTATAAAAAGATTCATTGGCTGGAAAATGCCAGAAAAATGTGAATAAAGCATCACTTGGAGGACAGAGAGAAATAGCAGCAAGGTATCTTCAGACTGTAAAAAAAAAAAGGTAGGAATGTAAAAATGTGAATACCTCAGGAAAGAGTAGTTGCCATATCTGTGTGCCATCTGTTCCTCCTGCTTCTGATGGTCGTGCCACCATTTTTCCCTCTGCCACCAAAGCTACAGCTGTACAGGAACAGCATTACCTTCTCTACAAACTCCTTTTGCTACCTACCTCCTGAAACTCCTGAAACCTTACCGTATATAACCAAGCTGAAAGAATAATAAAAAATGTTATCCCTAAATGAAGAAGCATGAATTGTATTTATTCCGCTTGGATTAAAACATAATTTGGGAAGGTCTGCTCTGGTTCTAGCACCACAATGCAAAAGAAGGTGCTGAACAGACACGTCAAAGAGACTTTTTAGGAAGACAGCTCAGCTCAAGACAGAATTGAGACAGCAGCTGAGCGTTTCTGTCTGCTTTGATCTGTGTAGCTGGCTGCGCATACCTGTGCTATATACATGTGATTGTGTATGTGCCTGCTGGAAACACATGCTCAGCCTCACGACCAGCTGGATCTTGGGGACATGGAGTTGCAGATGCGTTTCCATTATACGGCTACTGGATTCAGCAACTCCCAACACTTTCCTTATGTTAAGCAAACAGCGTGATTTTCTTCTGTCACATATCACCAAGTAAGCCGAATTGGAAAAGAGACTTTTTTAGTAGGACATCAAATGTCTATCAGCCAGGTGTGAGGCTCTGGAATACACCTTCAACCAAACCAAAAACCTCAGTTTCCCAGTCCTAAGAAAAACAAACACAGAAAGGGGAGTGACAATATAGTAACCATACCTATTCTGCAGTGCACATAATATTGCACCCCAAAAACCAGGTTGTTTCTACTTTGCACATACATAATGGCTAAAGTCATAAAAGATACGCTATGGAAAAAAAAAATATGTAGATAAAAATACATATTACTTAATATGCATTTAAAAACTGACAGAGCACAAAATATTGTTTCCCCACAAAGTTGTTTGCTTAGTATTTTGGTCAGCAGCTCTTATGTAAAGCTTACTCATTTAAAGCACAAATTAATGAACCTTTTATTGGTAATAAAATATACCTGTAGAAAGATCACACTCCTCTTTTCCCTTCCCTCCTACACTCGCTCTCCTGACAGGCAGGCATGTATAAGCAAATGAAGAATGCTTAGTAGGATTATTTCACTAGAAAAAATTAGATCATTTACTGTTGCCTGACATGTCTTACAATGCATATAAATTCGAGAAGTGTGCCACTGTCTATCCTCCAGCTAAGCTACGTATTAGTTGTGCTCTCACATTATTAAAATTCTCCAAGCTGTTGTCAAAAATACAAAAAAAAAAAGAAAAAAAAAAGGGTCAAAAGAGGTAACCAGATGGTTGCTTGAGGCCTAATGTATAAAATATGCACAAGAGCAAAGCACAGTGGAACTTCACTGGTACTTCTTCAGCACACAATCAAATAGTATACTATAAGACTGTTTAGTCAAGCACTAAATTCTTGCCCAGTAAGACTTAAAACATGTTTCTATGAGTAGGGTTTGTAATGAAACTCACATCAGCTTGGATTTAAGTACCTCTCTGCAGTGTCAGCAAGCCCCTAATGTTATTAAAACTGTGCTGGCATAAAAGAATGGAAGTGAAAGTTTGGATTACCATATAAAGAGTGGTTTAAACATACATGAGGATTAACTGATGTTTTTAATTCAGTTTCAATCATAAAGTCATTACAATGAGCCAGTTTTAGAAATCATTTTAAATTGAATGACTCTGGATATGACTTCAGGATTTGCAAGAATTCCAGAATTTAGTAGCCATCATGGAGATGAGCAGAAAGACCAAAAGCTCATTTATTTTTACAGCTCTGAGAGATGATCCATTAAAGAACTCAATCACCTCCTAAACCTTTAACTGTCAGGGAAATAAGATCACCAACCATTGATAGCTTTTGACACTCAATAGCTCTATTACATAAAACATGCTTTGTAAAGAAAAATGCTTTCAAGAATTAGTGCAGTTGCTTGAAACCTACTAGCAAAGAAAAAAAAAAAAAAAGAAGAGTTTATGGACAGAACGTTCTATGTCTCTATGTAGGCAGCACAAAAACTGATGCTAAGCTGAAGTATGATGGTGGACAGCATAAGAAAGGTTTTCAGGATTCAAGATCAAGCCACGTCCAGCAAACACCCACTGGTGGAAGATGTGAGAGCTGAAGATCACGACAAATATTTTAATTCCCAGCAGGGGACTAAAAACCAAGCAGGATTGTAACCTGTCACCTCAGGGTTCAATAATTAGCACCTTACTCATCATATATTGAAGAGGGGGGTGGGGAGATTGTCTACAAATATTTTACAAGAATTAGCACATAAAATATAATTAAAAGAACACTAACGCTGTCACATCAATTAGAAAGTTGAAAGCATCAGTCAAGATACCCTCTGTCCTTAAGAACTCTACAAATACAGCCTTTCTCCTTCCTCCCCTCTCATTCTCACAAGGGCATAAGCTGTGAACTGCAGTGAAGAGAATCATCAGTAAAGCTGTGTGGCTCCGCATGCTGGGATGCACCACATAGTCTTTGTATGCCTCGGCACACTTAAGACAGACGAGAAGTATTTTGTATTGGCGTTTCTGAATTTTAGCCCCGATTCTAAGTGCATGGCCCAATACTTAAAGCAGCAGTTAGGGACAAGAGTGTTAATTACTCGTTTTTGACAACTGTATTTCACCTAAAATTAAGGCAGCTGACAATTTAGTCTGTCACTGCATAACCTGCTTTTACCTGATGAGAAATGATGTACATGTATCTCATTTTTTAAAGTCATATCTTGACAAATCATCCCCTACCTATGCAAACCCAGAGAAGTAATAAAAAAGCCCAGGTATATGGTTTAACACTTGACCTTTCAACTAAAAAGAAAATTTTGAGACATGTACTTGCCGCAGGGGCAGGTATGACAAGTTGGTGTGGCATGCAAAATGATTATCAAGTCTTAACAGGTAAAAAACATCAAAACAAGATTCCATTTGTGCCCAGCCGAGGAACCAGAACACAGTGCAAAGACCATATTTTTCTGAATGGTGCTGAAAAATTATGCAGTATGACGATTTAACATTTTATGTTATTTAACATTATATGGAGAGAAAATCCATTTTTGACCAAACGTATCAATTATCATCAGCCAAATCTGTCCAAGGTGTTAAGCTTACAGGAGATTATTTGGGTATCAGAATTCAGTACCAGCTCAGAAAAATAAAACTATATGAACAGCTTGAAAGATAGATGTAAAGTTTTAATGAAGATTTGGCCTAACAGTCTGTCTAAAAATCTACGTACTGCACTAGGATATTTTGCTGAGTTTTTGGCAAGTTAAATTTACGTCACAGGAAATACAAATTCACAGAGTTCAGCTCAAAGATGCTGTCGATATTTGTAAACCTTAATGTAAAGTCAGAGCTATTTTCATTTGAAAAAAAAAAAAATCTACTGTTGCTATTGACAGAGAATTCAGTGCAATATTACTCCACCTTTTTAGGGGCAGTAAGAGAAACAGCTTAAACTCATTCACTGAAAAAAAAAAAGTTCTCTAGAAGGTAAGAAAAAAAAAAAAGTATTCAATATATTCAATAGCACTGGTATTACGTGACCTAGCCTTAATCTTCTTTAGGAGCGCGCAGAGCTTGGCAAGAAACCAGCTCAGAACAACACTCACATGGCCCAAGATTCTGTCTCCAGCACCAAACATCCAAGCCAGCCATGTATTGCTGGAAATACTTTGGAAGCTAAACCAAGATAAAAAAGTTGTAAGAAGTGGCTGTCCGGGTACTGTGGAGATGCAAGAGGATAGTTGTACAAAGAACTGTGGGGGAAAAAGCCCACTGGCTTAAAATACAGATCTAGGAACTCAAAACTTGTATTCCATTAATAAATAATATACTGAAAACTTCAGTGGGAAGACAGGTATTCTCCAAATAAGAATAATTTTTAAATGCCGTCACCAGACAATTTTGGTCAGTAAAGAGAGGCAAATAAAAGTAAACTAAAGGCCTTTATCAACAACCAGCCTGCAAACTTAAGGATGCCGAATTCAACCTGTGGTACAGCAGTAATAGTTTTATTCTATTAATTATATTAAGATTATATTAATATAATATAATATAATATATTAATTATATTAAAGATTCTATTAATCCACATCTCCTAGAAGATTGTGACCGCTTCTAGCCAGGAAAATTGCTACCATTACCCATACTGTCATCACCAAACTGCACTGTCAAGCATATAAAGTAGTCTATTTGAAAACCATTCAGTGACTGCTGTTAATTCAGGATGAACTCCTCTTAAGGAGCCCTGCATTTCAGTAGAATGCACAAATGGGGAGGTACTGGACCTATATTAATTATCTGTTGGTTTCTTGGTGACACACAAGGTGTTACTCATGATCAATAGGGATATAACTGCCTAGAGCCAGACTACCTAGCACTCCCTCTTTTTGAGATGTATTTTCACTTAAGATGTTTCACTTTCCTTCATTATCAAAAAGGCCTTAAAGAAGAGGCAGCTAGAGAGGCACATCTTCAAATGCACCAAGATCAAATTTATTCCCTTCCTACCCTTTCTATATTCCTAAATCAAATGTAGCATTTTTGTCCAGTCATCTTCCATAGGCTCTCTGAAGGAGAACAGTCAAGTTCCCATGGAAGCAATTTCAGCATTACTTTGTCTCAAAGCAATTATATATATTAAAATGCATACACATATATAATGTTATATTTAAAAATGAACGTACTGTATGGTAAGATTTAGTGAAAGCTTCACAGCATTCAGTTCAGTTGAATAAGTATTTCTTTTATCTCTCCCACCCACTGACACAGCAGCAGGCATACTTCCAGGACACAGAATGCACATCTCTGCTCAAGTACTGAAATGAACTCTCTCCTCTTATAATGCCCAATCACACATTTGTAAAGGAAAATCAGCCTTTGCTTCTAAAATGGAAAAGTCTACCCCATTTAAACCAGAAAATTTCCTATGTTCATAAAGAAAACTGAAAATATCCCTTTGAAAGGTAAGGGAATATCTTTTGATGCAATAAGGGAAAAGAGATGCTCTTTAGTGTTCGAAGGTATAATTTATTGGTAGGCTTTAGAAACTCTTGAAAAACATTCCAAGTTAGGCATCTAAAATGAAATGCTCTTTATACTTCACAGTGTTGCTAACTCATATAAAGAGTGTTAGTTTAGTCAGAAGTTTGTATACGCAAAATATTTCTTTTGAGGATAAAGCCTGACAAGCATCAAAATATTCCTAGAAGTATTTTGACTCTCAGCTCAGATACAAAGACAACATAGCTCTGAAGATTACTGGAATTTAAGTGATAGTAATTTGATCATGTAAGTGCTCAAAGACTGTGGTAATACAAAGTAAAGCAATGAATCTCACAAACTGGCTTATACTAAGTCATCTTGTATTTCCTTCAAGCTAAAAGCACACACAAACAGCTGTTGTTGTTCAGCTGATGTGTAGTCATAAGTTGTTAAACTGGTAATTCCATCATGATCCTGAACTTCCTTTTTAATTAAACTCCTGTAAACTGGTGTACCTGTCCCTTAGTGGAAAGGGTACTGAAGGAGGGAATCTGAAACCATGAGACACAGGCATGAGGAAAAAATCTACTTCATTACCAAATCTGATATTCTGGCAATACAACAGTTTCAGAAAAAAATGTGAGCCCCTAAACAGAGGTCATTTCACATGTCCTACCCACAAAAAACTGCACATGATGCATCATAAGCAGGAAGCACTGCCTCCAAAGAAAAGTCTATGATGTTCAGTTTAAAGAAAAAAAAAAATAAATTATATGAATGCGAAGAGTCTTTCCATAGATAAGACTGTTACAGCAAAACTAGCAACAAGTTGCTTTACAAGACAGCAGAAGGAAGTCCAGAAATTGGTCTAATACAGGCCAAAGAAGATTTGTCAGGTAGTATCTTTTTAACTATAAAAGCTATTAAAGCAGCTGGGAAAAAACTACCTAAGGATTGTTATAAAGTTTCCAGTGTTAGATTAAATATGCTCTGCCAAGACTAGATACACTCAGTCACTGTTTCACTTTATAAAGTCAATAGCAATTATCTTTTCTGGTATTCCTTGTAACCTCCCTTTCTTTGTTCCTTTGTGCTCCTTTAACATACCCTCAGTCCTGCCTATCCAACTTTCTGTGGGTCATGCCACAAACAAAATTCAGAAGCTGACCATCTTGAAAAGCACATCTGTTTGCTTAAGGCGTGGGACATCTTTCGGTTTTGGTGTGGGGTATCTGTTCATTTTCAAGCTAGAGGACTTTTCAGGATTCAACAAGTTGATCAACCGGTAGATCCTACAGGTGATGAGGTGTAGCACAAATAGTAAAAGCCCGTGTTACCAAATATTGTACTGTAGAATGACTGCCTTAGTAAAAAGCTTGGACAACATGAGGATCTTGTTTCTTGAGGACTTCTTAGGGAAACCAGGCGCTTTGTCGGACCTTGTTTTTTACAGCACCTCAAATCAAACATGCTGTCAACTCTTATGCACATGCCCCATGACAGCATACAAATAGAAGCGTGTCTGTTATACTTCAGATGGCAATCTGTGTGAACAGTAAGAGTTACAAAGGAAAGATGCATACATATTGTGTGTGCATGTGTTTATAATATGCTTTTTTATAATATGCTTTTACTATGCAAACACTGTTCTTGAATAATTTCAGAAAACGAACACAAAAAATGATACATATTATATAAAGGGTCCTGTTCAGGATTTTGGACTTTGTGTTTGTTGTACCTAGCAAAGTTCTTTAAAGCGAAAAATATGCCAGGATAGACCTTTGTAAAAATATCATTATTTGTGATTTTCTCTTCTGCTATCTCTCGTGTACACTTCTTGTTCAAAAGCAAGATAGCATGTCTATCAGTAGGTCCAAAGTGAAGCTACATGTAATAATTTCCCCAGGCAGCAGGGAAATGTCTACTCCCAACACAGGTGTATGTTCCTACACTTCAATACACTAACTCACAATATTGTGTGAACACGACAGCTGACACGGCCGTGTTATAAACCAGATCCTTGAAGTGATTCAAGTTAAGAATAACTCAAAAAAAAAAAAAAATCCAGGGTAAGGAAAAAGGAGAAAGGGGGAAAAAAGAGTGATGTGGTTTTGGTTTTTTATATAGAAGTCCAATGATCTGGTTTATAATACAAATCAGCAAGCAGCTGTACCAGCACAACTACAGAAACAGAGAACTGTAGTGCAGAAACGGAAAGGAACACAACCAATTTTATCCCATGTTTACCCCAATCACAACCCACTCACTGTGTATCAAGCTGACCTCTAAAGCCCATAACAAATCTACAGCTGGCAAATAACTGCAGGAACTTCTTCTCCAATATATTTGTGCTCAGAGGAGGCCCTAGGTATAAGGCTGACTAAATACATGCTGAAACACATTGGTGTAGTGTGGGAGAGTTACTCACGCATGAGCTTCTTATAGTAACTAGCTCTCCCACATTGTGCACTGCGTGTAGTTAATACCTATATGGAAATTGAAAAAAAACTGATGTGCAAGAAAGAAGTTGATTTGCCTTCTGAAAACATGAAAAACATGATATTGCATTAAGTCTGACATTTAATTTCATTTCTAAAAAAAAAAAAAAAAAGGAAAAAAGGAAGGAAGAGTAGAGTTGAGAACGTAGGAAAATGTGACATAATACGTAAATATGAGAGAAACACTATAGCTTTATGCTAAGTGACTGCCATTGGAGATGAATGATAAAATAACTCCTTCTAAATGAAGGACAAATACTAGAAGAAAATCAAGAATGTACATTCATCATGTTCATATAACCAGCTGTCTTACTGTTGGGGGCTGGGGAGAACCTATTGAACCAAGAACTGAAGAAAAGAACAAACGTTCTTTTGTATTTAACTAATGTACTGATAACAACCAGTGAAGGCCTCCTGTGTTGATAGCTTATGCACTAAATGAATGTGTTTTTCTCTCAACCACTGATTACACCTGACTTTTCTACACCTCCCCCCTCCTTGTCCAAAAACGTGCAAGTGAGAACGTGACAGCGGGGAGCAGAAACAAACGGCTCTTACTCAGAAGTTACGAAGGCACAGTAAGGAAGCAATCTCCTCTTCACATCTCAATCAACTAAGATACTAATGAAAGAAGCTGCCTGCCTCTTGAGAAAGACCAGTGAGCTTGGCTATACCATTAAGTATTCAGTTATAATTACTTTTCATAAATATACAATGTAGCTATTTTAATACCAAAGAGTACTTAGCAATTCTGTATTACTTAAACATGAAGCGCCCATGCCCTTTTCAAACCAATATTGTATCATGAATTAGAAATTAATTCAATAGCAATTCTTGCTATGTATAACCTGAAGAGACAGAATAACGTACTTAAAATCCCATGAAGGGTATCAGGTGAAGAATCATAACCAGATACCTAGAAGATGAAGCTCCAGTTTAGCACATTAGCCCAAATATAAAAAAGTTAGACACGATATTACACGGCATCTTAGGTTTTCAGGGTTCTGTATTCCTACAAGATAAATCCTTAAGCATTACCAAAATTTCACAATACGTTCTAGCAATAATTATGCCTGTTATATAGACAAGAAGTTGAGAGCTAGAATTAATCTCAAGAGCATGCAACATGTTTATAGAGATAATACAGTTTTAACTAAGGCCTTACAGTCTGTGCTAGGTTTCTAAGTTTCCAGAAATTCACAGGATTTTCCCATCTTGGCTTTCAAACTGAAGGAAATGCACTTGCATCAGCACATTCATTTTTATTCATAATGTTTGGTTCTGCCGTAACGCAAATCAACAGTACATAACTAGTACTAAGAATGCCAAAAGGATGAAAGCAACAAAAGGAAGAACAGCTTTACATTCATTACCAGTCATATTACAAGTGTATTCAGTATCAACATTAAAGTGCAATTATATTGCAATAAACCCAAATCCACTTAAAAGCTTGACTATCTCCTCAGTACTTAAGCAACCACAAACTTGTAATATCATTCACCAGCCTATGTTATTTATATTACGATCCCCAACATCATCAGATATATCTTCAGACAGAAGTACGTGACAAGAAATTAATCTTGCAGAATTAAACAACTTATGGTATCACCTAAGATAAGGAAGGTTTAGTAATAGGACATTTTGTTTCAATTTGGTAATATTTCTTATTTCTAGGCCTTCAATCAAGCACAGCTAAAACTAGCAGTGATCCAAACAGATTCAGCAGCCAATAAAAAGCTATTCATTTCAGCCTAATGCCCAATAAAAGCAATTAATTTCAGAATACACAATTACAACAGAAGTTTTCAATGCCAAATACAGCAACATGGGTTTGTCCCCTGTAAAAGCAGAAAAATAACCACTAATAAACTGGCATTGGGCAAGAGCAGACACAAGGGCATAGAAGCAAGAAGAAAAGCAAAAGAATTAAATGTATTACCTGTTACATAACTACTTTTAAACTTACCAAAAATCTATGCTGAATCTCAAAAGATAGTGGAAGGAAAACTTACCCTGTCCATCTTCAGGATTTGTGGTTAGAAAACACGAAGGAAGCTCTGTTCTCAAAGCTTGTGTTTGTTTTATTCTAATTGAAGTTTCAGCTTACGGTACAACTGATCAGAAATACCGATTAGCTCTGTTTGTGCGGGATGGGCAAACCTTCATGCTAGATACTGGTTGATTAAAAAGGAAAAAAAGCCAGCAGTAGCTAAACATTTCTGCACAAATGGCCACTGGCAAGGTACAGAGACCAAGCAGGTGAGAGTAATTTATTCTGCAGGCTAGCAAGAAAAAAAAAAAAAATAAGAAAATAAACAGGAACAGCTTAATTGGAGAACATGGTTTTACATTCAGGAGCAAATCTACTTTGTTTATGTAAATTGCACTAAAGCATCACAGAGGAGGTGGTACAGAGATGGCTGACAGCATTAATTTTAGGCAGAGTAGACCATCTATTTTATTGTATTACATAAGGTTTGGTTGCAAAACTGACTCTTCATTTACTTCAATAGCTTTGAATTTGACTCAGAATTTAAACAGCATGGCCACTTCCTTTGTAAGCACAAGGTTTGAAAAAATTCCAGTTTGCAGATGAGATTTCCCATGTTGCAGTTGAACCTCACTGACAAAATAAATTACATCTTTCTTGTTGCAGAAAACATTGCCACTCTTACCTGCACGTTTTCTTCTGTAACTTGAATTTCAGCAGTGTAAATATAATCAATAAGCATCCTTAGAGTCCAGCCATCAACTTCCTTTATTCGAACTCGCTTTGCTCGGCTTTCACTCATCTCACCTACAAATACAGTTTATTAGTCAAGTAAATTAGGTAGGAATACAGCACATATGTAGAAGTTTAATAGTAATTGCTCCTGCCAGTAGCAGAACTTTTTGTGCATGATCAGTTGCGACAGTAAAGCAATTTTAATAATAATAATTCAATTTCTTTCTTTTCTCCCTCCAATGAGAAAAGAAAACTTTGTTGTTACCATCATGCGAATGCTACCTGGGTTAACATTTTCACTGCAGGTGACGTCTTTTCTTCAGCATACCATATCAGGAAAATGTTGTCATCAGACCAAAGTAAGACTTTAATGCATACAAAGACTCAAATGCATACAAAAACATTTTGTTGGCAAAGCAAGCTATTAAAATACTCTAGCTTAATTAACTTCTTAATTGAAGGACCATACCAAATGCAGTCTGGACTCATTTTATTTAAAATAGGAAAATTATACCCCCATAGAAGAATTAACATACATATTTCTTTGCCTACTTACTACTCCCTTAACAATTTCACTCCTGTTACAGATCTGATTTAACAGTTAAAACTCAAGCTAAGATAAAATGGATCTTATTTTGTGGAAGCTGACATATTGGCCATATGCCACAACTGATCTTCATAGAAAGGCCTGAAAAATAGCTTCTTCCTTCTAAAATACGATGTTTCTCAAAATGCAACATTTTCTTTATATCCGAAATAACTGCCCAAAGACACATTTTGAAGTAATGATTATAACCTTCTCCATGACTACCAACTGCACATCTGTTCTGCTCAGACCTTTAACCCTTTTTGCATTGACTTGCACTGGGAAGAGAAACATGAACTACACCAGTTACGTTGGTAGGTATATAAACTTTGACTTTGGAAGAGTATATCCCAGTCTCTGGATACATCCATTTCTTATTCTTCTATATTGGATGTATTCCTATTTCTTTCCCCTAGGTATCTAGAGATAACAGTATTGATGAGGTAACAAATTTAATGTATACAACAACAGAAGCAGATAGGATGGGGAAACGAATCAGACAACGCTTATCTTTGTTAGTATTTCCTTATGAAGTACATACACACGTTCAATGTTTGTTACTCTGTGGTCTCCCACGACTGGTGCCAAACAATGCATTTTACTCAGTGCATTTGGCAAAGGGATCATCACTGAGAAATCTATTGTTATTCATGCCTTTTTTTTTTTTTGGAGCCAAAGGGTAAGAAATGGCATTTTAAATCAACCCTTTAAGTGGTAGGAAGTGCAGAGGACTATCTACAGCAATGCACTACTACTTGGTGGCACCACAGGTTGCTAGCATTCCAGAAAGCAATGATGATGAACTATATCAAACCCAGCAAAATCTAGCCCCTGTAAAGCCTACTTTTTTCACCTGTTCTTCTGAAACATATCCTTACACCTCTGAAGGAAGATTGCAGCGTGGTCTCTGCAGGGCCCTGTACTCCAAGTTTCCACTTCTAGTTTGACACAGATTAAACCTATTGATCTTCAGAGCATGCATGCTGCAAGTTATTTATTATGCAAGCTGCTGTGGAGGTGGTCCTTTGGGAAAATTGTGTGTGTGGGAGAGTAGTTTGATATTCTGCAAGCACATTAGGTATGTTTTCAGATTTTGTGTCAAGGCTTCTAGAGCCACGGACAGGCAACTTCTCTGTTTAACAGAGCCCAGAATACACAAAAAAACCCCAACCCAATTCCAAAACAAAGACTTGCTTCTACCTTTCATGCTAAAGGGACGTACAGTCTTACTACAATTCTAGATCAGTCCTCTTGTGATCCAGATTTGTTTGACAGATCATATGCAGGCAAAACATAGATTCACTGGCTAGGCAGTCTCAGTCTAGAATTCAACCTGCTGAAGAACTCTGCTCATGACTGGAAGGTTGCACCACCGTATCTCCACAGAGTTGTTAGTTGCAGGAATGTGTATTGTGAACAGAAAGGTAATCACCAAGCTGTTCCAACCTCCCAAGCAGGAGCAGCAGAGCAGTAGTTAAGCTAAAGTTACTAAAAGGCTATCTACAAAGCTTATATGGTTCCTCACAAAGTAATGTAAGGAAGGCTTTTCTTTTTCTTTTCTGCCTTTTTTTTTTTTTTAACATAATTTAACGAATGGAGAATGAAAGCAAAGAGAGCAGGTAATTCCCTGAGGATAACTGCCTTGGCAGAAGAGAAAAATCAAACCTTGTTCCAAGTCAGGCCCTACAGTCACTGAAGTGTCACTTCACTCTTGTTTTATAATCCTTTCCTCTAATCATTTACACCTATTTAATTCAGAGCACAATATGTATTTCTGAAGAATTTCACTGTATACAGAAGAAAGAATTAATCCTGGTAACATAGTCCCAGATGTTTAATGTTTCCTTTCTCCTCTATAATTGTTACTAACTTTAAAAGACAGTAACTTTTTCTCACCATTTAATAGGGCTACTTCTACCACTGCAACAAGTGGAAACAGAAAAACACAAACAAACCAACCAACCCCCCAGAAAAAACAGGCAGAGGGTTTGATGTCAGTTAATGCCGTACCCGATCCTGCATAGCAGTCAGTACCTAATGACTCAGAGAAAGATGGAAGTAACCTGCAAACATGTGTCCAAATATAAGCTTCTAATTTCTAGTCAAGAAGTAACCCTAAGCATAAAAGTGCAAATTCTTTTACTGTGTTTTCAGTCACTGTTTTATTCTGGATGCAGAAAGATATTTTTCCTTCAGTTTGTAGCTGGTTAAGCGATCAAACTTGCTTATTTGAACTTACAGATTACTGGGTGAGAATACAAATCCACCTGAGATGGGTGTATTTCAGGGTTCATGGAGATAGAAATTATGATGAACTTCAGGATTTTTTTGTGTTGAATGACTGAAGTGCACCAACACCACAGCTGGGCCCTGCTAAAAGCAGCATAAAATCTATTGATAAATCTTCAAGCCACAGCTGAATTCTGATTAAACGCCTACCAATTTGGTTCACAAACTACACAAATATTGCCACAGATGTATGGATTAAACGCTTCCCACCTCCCACACCACTGGGGGTCAAAGATGACATTTAGCAACATAAAACAAGCAAAAAATTTTAAAAGGGACTGAAGCAAGGAAAGGCTGAAGATGTCAGTGATTCCATCTGGTGAGCGACCGCAGGCATGGCCGCACTGGCACTCCTAACAGGTAATAAACATCAGGGCAAGCAGAAACGTCTTGTCTGCCACAGAAAGCACAATGTAAAACTTATACTCCCAGTAAAGAATATTTTCAATGTGACAGTCAATGACAGTTAATCTTTAATACAGAACTAATGCAAGAGGCTTTTGTTTCTCAGTTACTAAGGTGATGAAAAGGAACTGCAGAAGCAGCTGTTTTCATTCTAATGTTAAAGAAAGCAGTAAAAATTAAGAAAGAATGTATCAGTCACGTGGAATGTTTGTCTCAACCACAAATGCAAACTTGAAGAACTACTAGAGGAATAGATATTTCATTTTACACATAACTTTAAAGCGTTGTTGCTGCTAGTAGTGACTCCACTTCTAGCTTTGGTTGTGTCAAAATATTTACATATAAAATCAAGGATAATCAGCTGCTTCCCCAGGACACAACAGTATTTCAAATTTCATCAATCTTCCACAGTTGCATACAATTAAAGTTATTAAAGCTCCAATTTGCTTGTATACTGACAGGCCAAGAGTCACATTTCTGCCTCCACCTGAGCTGGTGGTCAGAAGCCATACGTTGCAGAAAATTCTTTTTATTTCAGACAGTCAGCATTAACTACCAAACTGGCACAAGATTTCAGAAGGAACAGACAAAACTTCAGAAATTAATTTTAACACGCATTTAGTAACATTCTTACTTTGACATCAAATTCCACATGATTTCAATATGATTTATAACCGTTATGGAATTAAACCCACAGCACAGGAAGTCAGCTGGAGGCTCCTATGAACCTGAACCTATCTTAGCCTTCTTGCAAGCCCTCAGCATTCCTGTTGTAGCAGCAAAGCAGTTACTTGGCCAGCATGGAGGGAGCAGAGGCAGAATCAAGCCTGCACAGAAAAGTTGTGGCAATGATGCAGAGTACATCTGTCACAGAGAATTACCCTAAAAATACCAAAACATGCACTCCAGCTATAGGCTGCCAAAGCCACAGAAAGCTTTCATATCTACTAACAGCCTAGAGCACTCGGGGTCTGAAGAACATAGCAGCAGTAGTTGTTAAAGGACAGAATTTACTCCAAAATTCACATGAAAATTATTTTAACCTTCTTTTGGACAAGTGAGATTACTAGAGCCTTAAAGTGTATAACAACTCGACAATTCCTAGCTTAGTTAACATATAATTTTTTTTTAACTTGAAGCATTCATTATGCTAATAAAGAATAAGTGGGCAGTATGTTCTTCGACTGCAAAAAAAAAAATCATTAAGAAACTCAAGTGTCGCTATTGGCTTATCAAAAAATTAAATGAGATCATAAAAAGCAAGAATAATTTAATTTTGTGCCTTATACAGTTGGATTGGATTAGAACAGAGTAAGTATTGAAACATTTGGTACCTGTAAACATGGCATGGAAGTAGGGGCTGCAGGCGGCTAGCACAACTCTATGCGCTGCAATTTCCATGTCTTCAGCTACTATCGTCACATCACACAGCAAGTTTTGACTATTTAGAAATAGCAGAGAAGGCAATTTCACATAAGTGAACTACAACAGAAAAGCGTATAGCATCACACACAATCTATTTTCCCGTGCCCTCAAAAGAGGCAGGCAGACAATGTTGATGAAGCATTGTTTTTAAACGCATTACACAACCACATGGCTATTACTCAGTCGGATTACAGATGGTGCTTGGGTACACAGAACTTTCTAAAAATCAAATAACTGAATTGTGATTTCTTGCAGAGAAGTTTTCTGCACTGAATAGCCAAAATTTTTATCAGCACAATCTATAAGCCTTCTCACTCGAAGCCTGGGCCTCTTTGAATAACTATGACAGAAAGCAGAATTTTATATACACAAACACTAAAAAGCTGAGGTAAGAAATAAGACTTTACAGATAACAAAGAATCCAAACTTCAATTGTGATGTCTGTGTCACATTACACTGGAAGCCCATGCCAACTTAATTGTTCAAAATCACTACTCGATCATCTCTATATTTACTGTTTTCCAAGCATTTTTCACACACAGCCCATGCACATAATAGCAATTATTTTTTCCACTCTGAACAGTTTAGAATTCATTATGGTTAACTTCATATCTTGCCTGACTTTTTATCTTCATTACATCCACTTGCATTCTTGTCCTTTGCAACTGTAATACGTATTTCCTTCCTCTTCTGTTGCAATAAAGAAATATCTCTGTATTTATAATCATTCCTAATACAGGCGTTTCCAATTCAGGTTACAGGTATTGGATACGCCTCTTCCAGTGAAACTCACCACACCATGTACTCTTTATAATCAAATTTTCTAGATGGAAAGTGGGGGGGGGGGGGGGGGGAACGAAAAAAACCCCACCACAACCCCAAAAGACTACAATTTCCCAGCATCTAAATAGCCATAGTCACAACTGTCTTATTTCTTTCTCACGCTCGCACTATCCCTGTAGAAGTAGCACACAATACACAAAACTAAGGGCACTGGCAACAAAGGGAAAAGGGAAAAATACAATTTCACAGAACATATTCCTTAGGGACGGTGCCAGCGCTGTACATCAATCTAGTGATCTCTATTCTCAGTACTTTTGAGAAGATAATTTTTTAACTTTCCTGAATATATATTGCAGTTAGAGTGCAGACTTTCTGATAGTTTGCAACTACCACGCAGAGCTGTAGCAGAGACTGGGATGAGCAATTTGCTCCGACAGAGCTAGAGCTCTCAGTCAAACTGCTCAGATATTCACCCCAGTCCAAAGGAAACTCCATGATTTCTCATCCTCTGCAATCATTCAATTTCTTTGAGCACAGCCTCAAGTAAGAGTGCCTTGTGGAGGCCACACACCAAAAATTGTGGCCACAACTCACCTTTGGGGCCATACTGCAACTCCGATTTTTGAATATTTTTTTCCCCTTTCAGCTCTTAATACCTACAGCAACTACCTAAATCTCAGAAGTTTAACCTGCAATATGCTTATTATAAAAAAAAAAAAAAGTATAATAAAAGATGTAATGACCATACCCAGATGAAACACACAATTCAGAGGAGCTTGAAAACAACTATTACATTTATTATCCAAAAATTGAAACAGAAAGATGCACATAAAAGGTCATCAGATACCCAGCTTTTTCAGACACCTGCACTTATCCTGACAACGGGAACAAAAGGGTTTATACTTAGCTGCACAGAAATACCAAAGATAACAATAAATCCAGAAGCAACAGAATTACATCAATGCAAAATTCCAACTAATTAATTACATTGCACATATATAGACACCGTAACTTAGAAGCAGTCCAGATACACGTCTAGTCTGGAACTGCATTAGATGAATGAATATGTTCTGCGTTACTACAAAGCTGACAAGGTAAATAAACTACTAAATAAAGAAACAAACTTATAAACTTAATCATGTACTCTGTTGCAAGCATCTTGTGGCTTCCACAGTAACTCAGCACTTTCATTTCATAAGGACACACCAATTTATTTTAGAAAAGCTCACGTTCTCAAGCGATATTGTACCAATTTGCTTGTATAGGCTGACTGAATGAACAGAGCCATGGAGGGTACACCGTCTTGGTAAAGGAAATGATAAAATGCAGGGGGGAAGAAGGGGAGGGGGAGCGGCTAAAAAGTATAGATTTAAGAACAATAACTGTTTACCAGCTTGCAGGTTTTTCTTCATTGGCTTAAATAGAGAAAAGTCATTACCCACATCTTCAAAAGATTTTGGTAAAGTATTATTTGTAAGAATGAGGATTTTAACAAATATAGTTAAGGTCAAATTCCACTGTGATAAAACCAAATTATAATGAAGAGGAAAGATAGGCATTAGAGGGTAATTTCTTCATATGTCAAGAACTAATTAGCTATCCTAATGATCTCTCTGACTCAGTGTTGAGGTGATGGTGAGTAATGAAATGACAAAAAATACCAAGGACAAAACTACTCAAATTTGACAAAAATTTGAAAGCACAGAAAAAACCCTCTTATGAGCTAACAGAACCAGGTAACTTGACAGGAGCCAAAAACATAATATAAGCTCACACACTTAAGCATTGCAAACCCAATGTATTTTAGATGCTTAAGCAGATGATTTCTTCACTAGTTATCCACTTTCTGGAGCGTATACCTCTGGCAGTAATGAAAAGAACTGAGATAGAAACCATTTTAAAAATGCAGTCAATAAAATCAAAAACATCATTTACTTGATTAATATTAGGTATTCATTTAGAGTAATGAAGTCTGAAACATTTCTAAAATACTTCAGCTTATTTCAAACAAATGCATATATTAATGTTTATAGTCTTATCTAATTAGCACTTACCATTTTAAAAGCTGTACTCAGCTTAGACAGTAAACATTGCTGCATCAACTACCTTATTAAATAAGAACTACAGTTAAGGTTTGCATGGTATTCCTCCTGTTCCAACTTTAACTATTTATACATGTAAGTAACAAAATTGCTCAAATTGCTTCTACAGCAATTCAAATTTAAGTAACCATGGAAACTAAAGTATATTCTGAAAATAATCCACGGCCTTCCATAATGCACTTTGCTGGAAGAACATGTATCTTTTACTCGCAACGTAACCAAACGCAGGTAAGGATTCTGACTTCTGAAACTGTTCTAAGACTCATTCTGAGAAACTGTTTCTTCATGTAAACTCTTGGTCATCCTTAGGAAGTCATGGCTACTGCTTCGAACCTGGCTCTATGGTCCTTGAGACACTGAATCTGGTTACTGGCATTCTTCAAAAAAGCCAATGGCATAATTAAGGTGAAGCAACAAGTATCAGTCCTTCCAACATAAGGTAACTAGGCTGTTAACATACTAGAAAAATAGTCCCTGCTCTTACGCCATTATCTTCAGACTATGGGAGTCTTTTAAGTCATTTACAGTCAGCATATGATTTTCTCTGATCTTCCAGTACAGTACAAACTGTCACAGCCAGATAAATACATTGATCTGATCACAGTACCTACCATAGTATTAAAGATTTACCCATATGAAACAGCGAAGATCAAAGGCAGAGGCATACTTTAATAGGGTAGCAGTTGCTGTCTTTTTTTCAGGTGAAGCCTCTCCAGTTTTTATATCTTATATGGGAAATAACAAAGGACTACAGGATTTTCACACCCTCCGGTATTGTCTATGTTAAAGAAGTGTTTTATTTATTTAATTTCTCTATTGCTGCTGTTAGTTATAAAGCTGAATTACTGTCAGTGATAGTTGTGAGTCTTAATTACCATAGCTCAGTTGTGAGCTCTAATTACCAGCTGTCACAATTTTCAACACCATCTCACCTACTCATATGTAGAAAATAAATCAATACAGGTGCTAAGAACAGCATCAGCACCAGGCTCCTAGTTTTGCTCAAACCAATGGTAGTATCACTCAAGGTCTTACAAAACTTTACTGAGAAAAGTTACTTTCAACATTTGATTTGGGAGTTCATCAATTTCTCCCAGGGGGCAAGCAAAAGATAACTAAGAAAAAAAAGTGTACTCTCAGTTGGTTTACATTTGTTAGACTGTGACCCATGTCTCCAGACTAGAAAATTTTAACATATTTCCAGTTCACAACCCACCACAAAAATCAACAACAGGTATACAAAGAGCCTTAGGCTCAACTAAGGAGCCACTTTTCATCTATCCAGGATCAACTACATACAAGACAGGATCAGCAGCTGTAACTCCTTAAATACAACCTTCAAGTATTTTTGAAGTCTCATAAACCTAGTTTTGATTAACTTATGAGGGGCAAAAACATACTGCACACATTACAGCTATCATCACATGACTGTCATTGTACATTTAATCCTCTCATCAGCTACATTTCTGGAATTGCATGTTCTTAATAATTAAACTATTATTATTAACTTAATAAATGCAAATGAAAGTAGAAATGTATTATGGACTCCAGGCAGATGCATTCAGTGAAGTAATACCTTCTTAATTCATTCATAACTTTAAAAGCTTTCTTCATGTGCCATGGATTTACTGTAACAGGACAGTGAATTTCAGTGTTATCATCTTTCAGATCCAAGGGCTTCTGATGGCAAAGTTTGGTACATCTGGAAAGAAAGAGGAAAAAAAAAAAAAGAAAAGAGTTAATACTTCTGTTTAATGTCCAGTTCTGTCACTCCTATTTTCTCCACCTTCATCTTGGGGAGGAGGAAAAGATTTGCACTTCAACTTATTCTTTACACCAAGCAATTTTAGTTTCCCTGTTACAACAGCGTGGAAGAGTAGGTAGAATTCCTCAGGAAGTGATAAGTTGGTGACCAACGCTAGTGAGGTTAACAGAGGCACTCAGTGCTAACCATAATCTCCACTATGGAAAACATGAAGATGATGCCCTAGAATATTCCCCATAAGCGCTGAAGTGAGGGGAGCAGCAGAGGTTTGGGAACTTTTAGTCTAGTGTCCATACAGACTGGTGGCAAAATGCAGCATCCACCACTGCGGTCCCTCAACACCTTCACTGCCTGTGAGGCAAGAGCCGCTCTCTGCCCTTCCACCAGGACCTCCCTCACTGGATAACGCAGCTCCCAGTTCATGTCTGATGAAGACTACATGGTGACTACTGTAATTTCCAGTTTTTCCCTACCAGTAGCATGAGACATAAATGAGTATGAGAAAAACTGGGTAGTTTTGCAAATTCACTCAATATTTTGAAAAGCAAAAGTGACCAACCTCTTAATTTTTCTTACTCTAAAAAACACACCCAAAATAGCACAAGAAAAACTAAGTAGTGTGAAAAACCATAAGCTCTATCTACAATTGTCTCTTTCTAGAAGAAGTCCCCAAGTCCTACAGACGCTAACTTGTGTAGAAAAATGATTATGTACACCCCTCAGTCACTAGGACTGTCCAAACAGCACATGGGTTTCTCATGCCAAGCCAATGAGTTTCATGTTTACAATCACAATGTTATTCTTACAAGGCAAATTACATTGTTGTAGTACTTGGAAAATGCTTAGCATAGGTGATGTTTTCACCTACACTATTGTAATGGTATTCCTGAACCTCTGAGCTGGAACCACTGAAGTCACTTGGTGAGGTAATTGACCCTGGTATATCAGAGATGTGATTTCAAATAAAAACCCAATCTTACTTGCTGCAGGTAAGAATAGTCAAACTGAACACACACGTTGACTCCCAGAATTCCAGCCTCTCTTCTACCATACCTAAAACTTTTTACTTGGGCATGTCTAAAGAAGCTTAAATGAAAAACTCAAGGCTAATTAATTTAAGATTCTAACCTAGAATTCTATATTCTGTGCAGTATAACAATATGTAAAGCAAAGTATTTGGCTCTACTTTCCATGACTCCAGAACTAGCAACAAAATTTTGGAGCAAAACAACAAAAAACACCAAGCAACAAAGGAATAAAAAAAGTCTCTGTAAAATACTGGCTTACAAAGTAAGTTCCATCTACAGAATTCAAACTACTACCAGTTTACTACACTGTACCATGAAACTGCTATGAATTAAAAGTTTAATGCCCAATTTTGAAAATTATACAACTCATTGCCGGAAAGGGCCAAGCATCAAGCAGCAATTTTGCATTAGTCAGAAAAAGAACAAAAATCAAGTTACACAGCACATACACATGCTGTTGTATGGAGGGGGAAATAAAATGCCATCCTATCTAGCAAACTTCTTCAGACTGAATATTACCCTTCTAAATTATGTGACATGTGTAGTGATCAGCATTCAGAAAAATGATACACAGAAATCAGTGACTTCAGGGAACATTCAAAACACCAAATATTAACTGTGAAGAAGAGGCCCAGCTTTTAATTATACCACTGACTTATCAAGTCAAAGATAAGAACACTTCTTTTACATCCCAAACCAGTATATCAGATAGTGATGTGTACATATCTGCATACATATACAGACTATATAGACAACACGTACAGATATGCAAGAAAAAAAAGTGGTTAGAGTTGCCTATAAAGAGCTGCCAAGCAAACTGGATAGATGGCGGGGTTCCTATGAGGCGTAAATTCATTTGCTGAAGTTTCATTAGCTGGTCACAAAGGACGATTTTGTTTTAAGGTAATGAAGCCTACAAAACCGTCAGTCATATGCCTTCTATTTTGAGAACCGCTAGTCTGCCTGAAGTTACTTCAGTCTCTCTCACCATTTCACCAGTTGGGTCAAAGCTGTCTGCCACTGGTTCCCTTTGGGTTGTTCTCGAGAGCCTCACCCACAGCATACCTGAAAACAACCTCCTGAAGGCGCGGGATAAAGCTACGCTGAACTCGAGCATATAAGACTGGATGAGCCCATCTGAAGCGCAGCTGGAAATACGTGGCTTGCCTAGCGCCCTGCCACTAAAAAAGATGCTTAACTAAAAAACCAGAAAACCGAGAGTGTGATGAGCATGACTGCTGAGTCAAACAGGGAGTAATTTGGGACCA